>CAWYPQ010000040.1:0-150367 GCA_963965965.1 Trididemnum nubilum
TTACAAACTTAGCAAACCAAAACTAGAACGAAAGGTGCGAAAATGTCTGTTTTAATTTTGTTAACACTGAAAGTAACAACAACACTTTTTGATCAACAAGCATCAGAACTACCAGTATTATTTTTTAACTTAATTCGGCATTGTAACTTAGATACTTGATCAGAAATTTGACATGCAGTATTTTCCTAGTACCCAAATCTACACCCACATTTACAAATAGCCTGTTGCGGTATTTTTTTAAAGAACAATATTATACGAACAGTCTACTCAAACGTTAAAAACAAAATCAGAACTATGTCTGCCTCAGTAATCATCATGGAAAAAGATCAGAAAACCGACGAAATTCATGAATATAAATCAAATTCTTATATCAATGATAATGCAGAGTCTAGTTTGAGCGGTTAAAAGTGTTAAATCTTGGAGGGCCCATTTCGTGAACCAACTCAATCTTCCCCGATCTTCCAAAATGGTTATGTATCATTTATATAGTTACATCAATCTATCCTTGAAATTTTATTTCTTTACTTCAAATAGTAAAAAGTTTACAATTTAATGGGCTTGTTTGGGACGTTCCACCGTCGTGACATCTCCAATTTTGGTATATTTTACATCTCTTTTATACTCACCTTACCTATTCTGAAAATTTTGTTTGTCGTGCTTGATAAAAAAAAAAACATTCATTATTAGGGGGAATCCTCTAACATCGAACTCCTAAATTTTGCTATACTTTATCTTTCATTAATTTCATATTTGTTTTATTTCGCTTCATTCAAAACAATAAACAAAGCCTCATGGACACACATAAATACCATTAAATAAAACAGGAAGCTGCAAAGGATCTCTAGGTCATCGAGTCAAGCAGCCACCCAAAACTTAGTCATGTCAAGCGGCTAGGCGTGTCTTAAATATGTTGCGTATATAGGTCAAACTTGAGCTTTCGTCAATTTTGATTAATTTAGAACTGTGAATCACTTGTAACTTAACAATAAATGTTTTTTGGATTTTAATTTAAATTGATCGAATGGTAATTTTTTAATTCATATGGTAACAAGTTCCAAAATTTGGCTCCTTGATACTTAAACCTTTTTTGTAATTTTTGTGTTTGTACCTTGGTAAATACAAATTAAGTTCAGAAGGGTAAAGCAAGGCGCGTTGTTTGTGTGTGTATCGCCCTAAAAGAACTGAAGTGACGATTTAGGCGATGCGGTAGCTTTTTTCGTGAGTTTTTGTGCATTAATTTTGCTACTTCATATACCGTGAATACAAGTTTTTCAGTTTTAGGATTTGAAATTGGTGGTAAAATGGTGTAACGTGGTCCTGCCGTTGTCCATCTGCAGCTATTTTGACAGCTTTATTTTGAAGAATAATCAATCTTTTCAAATGATTATCATAAGTGTAACCCCACATTACAATGTCATATAATAATGGAGAGTGAATCATACTATAATACAATTTACGAAGAGCTGTAAAAGGTAAGATGTTCCTCAGTTTAGACAAGATACCCACAGATCTAGATATTTTACATGTTAACGTGATAATTAATATGCTCTGCAAAGTTTAATTTTTCATCAATTGTAATGCCCTTATATTTTACTGATTTATTGACGGAAACTGGATTTTTGTTGAAAAGTATTTCGATCGTTTGGATTGGATTGGTAATTTTGGGGGTCAATGTTAACGCTGAAGATTTTTTAGGGTTAGCAGTTATTTTGTTGGCTTTTGTCCATTCTAGTAGACTCAGTAACTCATGATTAACTACAAACTTACCCCTAAAATGTCATTTTTTCAACTTAAGTGCTAACAAGTTTCAAATTTTTAGAGACCCATTTGAGGGAGGAACCTAGAACGTTGTACCCCAATATTTTGCCATTCTCCATCTTTCATATTCGCTTATCCTGACAATTTTAGCATTTTGGTTCAAGCGGTTGAAAATTTTGAATTTTGGAAGGCCCGTTTGAGAAGGACCCTGCATTTTGATACCCCCAAATTTTGTCTTATCAAAACCTCCCTTTAAGTTTGCCTATCTTAAAAATTTCGAGTGTTAATCTAGAGTGAAAAAAAAACTTTTAATTTTAGATTTTTAATTTTAATTTTAGTTTTTAATTTTCAGCAGTACTTGTTTGGGGAGGACCCTCCACTTTGGTACCTCCAAACTTTGTCAAAATTTACCTTTTTTTTAGTTGTATTTATTCAAAAAATATCACTTATCTACCTTGAGTGGTTAAATTTTTTGACTTTTGGAGGACACGTTTGAGGAGGACCCCAATTTTGGCATTTCCAAATTTTGTTATGTTATAACGATTTATTTATATTTAAACCTATCCTGAAAGTTTTATGACTGTATCTAGTTTAAGTGGTTAAAAATTTAAAATTTTGGAGGGCCCGTTTGAGTGCGAACCCTATTGTGTTACCAAAATTTTGTTAGGCATATTTTTATTTATTATGTCATAAGGTAAAATCAGAATGTTCCATTTTGCTAAATTAAAAACCGTTCTTTTAAGCTGAATAAGATATGTTCCCTTTTGCTAAATTAAAAAAAAATGCGTTTTAAATTAAATAAAACATGCATTAGTTTATTTAAATTGCCAAGAATTCTTCCCTTAACCTAACATTTAGTGGCGTAAAATCTTTTTTGATTTAAAACCAGAAAATCAGGCCTAATTTAAATGACATTGCGTTGTCTAGAAGTTATTTGGGGTCTACTTAACCATCCTGTTTAAGTTTGAAGAAAAGTTTTACGCAAACTACCGTTGATGATAAATTTCATTTCATATTTGTTTTTAAAATTTCGGTAAACAGGTGTAAATTCTTTTAAACCACAAAGCGCATATAAGCAGAAACAACGAACGGTTTAATAAACAAGTTGAAGGAATCATAATGGGCAATCCGTTGGGACCAACAATGGCAAATTTCTTTATGGCTCATTTAGAAGAAAAAATTTTTGCGGAAAAGTCTAATGGACGAGTTTTACCTAAGCTTTATCTTCGATATAATGATGATGTGTACGCGATTTTTGATAGCAACCAAAACTGCGACGAGTTTCTTCCGATTTTGAACGCACAGCATCAAAGCGTGAAATTCACAGTTGAAAAAGCTACAGATTCATTGCCTTTTCTTGACGTGGAAATAAAGTTTGACGAATTCGGTTTTAAAACTAGTGTCTGGCGCAAACCTACATATACGGGACTGTTGTTAAATTTTCGATCAACTTGTCCAAACGCTTGGAAATCTGGCCTAATTGCTTGTTTATTAAAACGTGCCAAAATCATATGCTCTGATTATGAAATGTTTAAAGATGAAATCACTAAGCTAAGATGCATTTTCGCAAAAAATTGTTATCCTAATTGGTTTTTTAATAAATGCTTGAAAAAATTTGAAAATAATACCAAACCAGACTCACATGATAAAAAAGTTGATGATTATTCATACATACTTGGCTTGCCGTATTTTGGAAAACCATCTCGTAAATTTGCATCCCAATTGTCTACCTTACTAAAGCAAAAATTTGATGTTCGAATTTTTACTTATTACACTTCGCTAAAACCTGGTCATATTTTAATCTGAAATCCAAAACTCCTGCTGCTCTAAAATCCAATGTGGTATATAAATTTACATGTTCGCGTGATGTGAACACGACATATATTGGTATGTCAACGCGCCACTTGGTGACTAGGGCCAGAGAACATTTGCAGCTTAACTCCAACTCTGCCAAAAGTGCCATAAGCCAACACATTTCTTCCTGCCAAACTTGTCAAAATTCTAATTTGGATGTTAGTTCGTTTAAAGTAACTAGAAACTGTCACAATGAATATGAAACCAAAATACAGGAGGCATTATTGATCAAAAAGCTAACACCACGATTGAATTCACGATTATACGCCAACGGTTGTTCTTTTCTTTGGAATGTGTTTTGAACATTTTTTCATGCGTGTGTGTGTGTCTAATTGTCTATATTGTACCACATACAGTATTGTTATTTCATGGTGTTGCTTTATTTTTTATTTTTATTTTTTTCTGACTTGATTTTACTATGGAAAAGGTATAACGTATACGTCACAATACCAAATGCATGAAGTTATAGTGATTGTTATATTGTAACATTTGTGTTTTGCCGATAATATTTTGATAACCTTTCATTTCTAAATTTTAAAGTTACTGTAAACTGCATTTTAATTTGCTGAAGAGGGCCATATAGAAAATGCGCCGAAAACGTTACAGATAAAATAAAAATGCTATCGGAAATCAAGTTTCTGCTTATATGCGCTTTGTGGTTTAAAAGATATTTGTTTTTGTTTTTCATGATACGGTATCTTAGGAGTTTGGAACTATCATGGTCGACAACATGTACTGGTGTTGGTGCAAAAACGCGGGCATTTTGTATATTCCCAGTAGTATTTTAATTCAACCAAAGGGAACCAGCAGAATAGAATTTATGTAAAGAAAAAATTGCGAAAATTTTGGGAGCGCATTGTCTGAAACCAGAAATTGAATAAGATGAAAATGGAACCCGCAATTGTCTCAAAATGAGCATCTTCTTGGCCTGAAAATCTGTAAATTTCCTTATAGTTTATTTCCAATGCATTCATGGAGTTAAAAAGAAAAAAATGTCTTGCTGCTCAACACCATCGAATTTTTGGATGTAATAATGTATATTTTGCGATCCCTATTTGACTGTTCTTGTTCGGACTTTACTCGCGCGCGCCTTGGATCTTTGTTTGTATACTCTGCAAATTGAGCATCGCAACTTATTTGATCTGCTTATAACTTAAAAACTGTTAAACCCAGAAAGCTAAATGTTTGGAACAACATGGTAATGAATAAAAGCATCATGTATGCCGAGTATGGGGATCAAAGGTCAGTAATCGTGGTTCAAGAATTCAAAAATTGGGTAGAAATTGCCAACAAAATTTTTGTAAAAAATTTTTTGATTTGCTTTTAACTTGAAAACCATTAAACTTGTTAAGCTGAAATTTGAACAGCATGGGGCAAACAGAGACTTCATACTGTACGTACAATTTTAGAGGTCAAAAATTGCCAAAACGGGGTCAAATTTAAACCAGTACGTATATCTCGGTCAGTACCGATATTGATAAAAAACGGGTTGTAGTTTTTGACCACATTATCAACCACCTTTCTTATGGTTATGTTCATTTGCCCCGATTGACTTCGATACTATTTTTCTCTTTTTTTTCGGGTTTTCTTCCCAACCTATTTTCTTTTAAACCGCTAAACGCACAGAATTCAAATTTTGAGCCATTGTATAGAAAATGTTAGGAAGGACAAGGTCCCTCCTGAAATATTGGAGATGCCATAATGGGGGATTCCCCCTCAAATGGGTCCTCTAAAATTTTGAAATTTTGAAGCATTGGAGTTAGATGGATTAAATTTTCAGAATGGGTTGGTATTACAAATAAAATAATCCTAACAAAATTTTGGTAACACAATCGGGTTCGCACTCAAACGGGCCCTCCAAAATTTTAAATTTTTAACCACTTAAACTAGATACAGTCATAAAACTTTCAGGATAGGTTTAAATATAAATAAATCGTTATAACATAACAAAATTTGGAAATGCCAAAATTGGGGTCCTCCTCAAACGTGTCCTCCAAAAGTCAAAAAATTTAACCACTCAAGGTAGATAAGTGATATTTTTTGAATAAATACAACTAAAAAAAAGGTAAATTTTGACAAAGTTTGGAGGTACCAAAGTGGAGGGTCCTCCCCAAACAAGTACTGCTGAAAATTAAAAACTAAAATTAAAATTAAAAATCTAAAATTAAAAGTTTTTTTTTCACTCTAGATTAACACTCGAAATTTTTAAGATAGGCAAACTTAAAGGGAGGTTTTGATAAGACAAAATTTGGGGGTATCAAAATGCAGGGTCCTTCTCAAACGGGCCTTCCAAAATTCAAAATTTTCAACCGCTTGAACCAAAATGCTAAAATTGTCAGGATAAGCGAATATGAAAGATGGAGAATGGCAAAATATTGGGGTACAACGTTCTAGGTTCCTCCCTCAAATGGGTCTCTAAAAATTTGAAACTTGTTAGCACTTAAGTTGAAAAAATGACATTTTAGGGGTAAGTTTGTAGTTAATCATGAGTTACTGAGTCTACTAGAATGGACAAAAGCCAACAAAATAACTGCTAACCCTAAAAAATCTTCAGCGTTAACATTGACCCCCAAAATTACCAATCCAATCCAAACGATCGAAATACTTTTCAACAAAAATCCAGTTTCCGTCAATAAATCAGTAAAATATAAGGGCATTACAATTGATGAAAAATTAAACTTTGCAGAGCATATTAATTATCACGTTAACATGTAAAATATCTAGATCTGTGGGTATCTTGTCTAAACTGAGGAACATCTTACCTTTTACAGCTCTTCGTAAATTGTATTATAGTATGATTCACTCTCCATTATTATATGACATTGTAATGTGGGGTTACACTTATGATAATCATTTGAAAAGATTGATTATTCTTCAAAATAAAGCTGTCAAAATAGCTGCAGATGGACAACGGCAGGACCACGTTACACCATTTTACCACCAATTTCAAATCCTAAAACTGAAAAACTTGTATTCACGGTATATGAAGTAGCAAAATTAATGCACAAAAACTCACGAAAAAAGCTACCGCATCGCCTAAATCGTCACTTCAGTTCTTTTAGGGCGATACACACACAAACAACGCGCCTTGCTTTACCCTTCTGAACTTAATTTGTATTTACCAAGGTACAAACACAAAAATTACAAAAAAGGTTTAAGTATCAAGGAGCCAAATTTTGGAACTTGTTACCATATGAATTAAAAAAATTACCATTCGATCAATTTAAATTAAAATCCAAAAAACATTTATTGTTAAGTTACAAGTGATTCACAGTTCTAAATTAATCAAAATTGACGAAAGCTCAAGTTTGACCTATATACGCAACATATTTAAGACACGCCTAGCCGCTTGACATGACTAAGTTTTGGGTGGCTGCTTGACTCGATGACCTAGAGATCCTTTGCAGCTTCCTGTTTTATTTAATGGTATTTATGTGTGTCCATGAGGCTTTGTTTATTGTTTTGAATGAAGCGAAATAAAACAAATATGAAATTAATGAAAGATAAAGTATAGCAAAATTTAGGAGTTCGATGTTAGAGGATTCCCCCTAATAATGAATGTTTTTTTTTTTATCAAGCACGACAAACAAAATTTTCAGAATAGGTAAGGTGAGTATAAAAGAGATGTAAAATATACCAAAATTGGAGATGTCACGACGGTGGAACGTCCCAAACAAGCCCATTAAATTGTAAACTTTTTACTATTTGAAGTAAAGAAATAAAATTTCAAGGATAGATTGATGTAACTATATAAATGATACATAACCATTTTGGAAGATCGGGGAAGATTGAGTTGGTTCACGAAATGGGCCCTCCAAGATTTAACACTTTTAACCGCTCAAACTAGACTCTGCATTATCATTGATATAAGAATTTGATTTATATTCATGAATTTCGTCGGTTTTCTGATCTTTTTCCATGATGATTACTGAGGCAGACATAGTTCTGATTTTGTTTTTAACGTTTGAGTAGACTGTTCGTATAATATTGTTCTTTAAAAAAATACCGCAACAGGCTATTTGTAAATGTGGGTGTAGATTTGGGTACTAGGAAAATACTGCATGTCAAATTTCTGATCAAGTATCTAAGTTACAATGCCGAATTAAGTTAAAAAATAATACTGGTAGTTCTGATGCTTGTTGATCAAAAAGTGTTGTTGTTACTTTCAGTGTTAACAAAATTAAAACAGACATTTTCGCACCTTTCGTTCTAGTTTTGGTTTGCTAAGTTTGTAACTGGCGATGTTTGACATAAAAAGTTTACTTCAATTTAATAGTTTGTCTTGAAAGTTTGTTTGTTAATATGCTTACGTCATCTTTAACAGAACCGGTAAGTTAATTTTTTTGATCTTTTTCATTATGTCAAGAGAAAGCGGCAGTGTCGCCAATTCTCTCGGATCTATCCGCACTCGCTTAGCGAGACCGTAGCCATTGACATAATCAGGAAGAGGCTTTTGAATTTTAGAGGGGTGGGGGAGCGAAGCAGAAATTTTTAATAAATCAAGTATGCATTGCTACGTTTTGGATACAGAGATCTGAAGTCAGAGTTTCCAGCCGCTCTAAAATTTTGCTAACTTTTAATGCGTAACTTTTTTGGATTTATGTTTTTATTAACTGAAAGTTTAAGTTCTTCGTCGTGGCTTGAGGAAAAGTCCCGTAATTGTATCATCGTTTTAGAAAGAAAATTAAATTTTAACGTGATTTGAAAGCTAAACCTCAAATTAGTTTGTGGACCTCACTATACTGTAAATCTGGGATGCAACCCTCAACTACCAGAAGTTAGGATTTTGGAACGGAAGTCCGCCTATAGCCACTCGCGTTACTAACTTTTGAAAAAAATTTCATTCTTTTAAGTAAAATAAACTAAGCTATACCGGAATTTTTAAAAGTTTACGTTGATTTTTAAGCTGATGGTGAAAATTTGGAAAGCCTATTTTTTCTAGTTTTTGACATATCCGACTTTTTTCAAAAATAATTTGGCAAAAGGAAACATTTGCTCACGTCTTATTACGTAATAAAGAATAGTTTTGCAATGGAAAATTTGTAAGTTTCTTACGCGCTTCTTCTTCTTTTTTTGTTGCCCGATTTTTCGTAAGGGTTGGGGGGCAACAGCTCGAGATTAAATCGTCACACTTCACGGCCCTTCATCCAATTCATCATTTTGCTTGGGTGAAGTCTCAAGCGATTCCATCAAAGATCCTCAATGTAATTGGTCCATCTAGTTTTAGGTTGTCCGACTGCTCTTCTCCCATTTGCTTTGGCAAGTAAAGCTTGTTTGGGGAGTTTTTCCTGAGAAATTCTGCTTACATGACCAAACCATCTAAGCTGAGATCTTTCAATTGGAAAAAGTAACGACTCGATGTTAAGAGATTTTTGAATCTCAGAGCTACGCACCTTAGTGTAACTTTTTTAAAAACCTCATTTCGGACGCTTGCACTTGTGATCGCACTCTTTCGGAATTACCCAAGATTCATGACCATAGATGAGAAGAAAGGGGACAAAAACTGTTTTGAAAATTGATAGTTTTGCCTTTTTTTCGACAATTCTTGTTTCATGACGACAGAAAAGGGCAAAGCTTGCATTACTGCACTAGCCTTGCTAATTTGGGTATCCAGTTCTTCGTCTTGCCTTCCGTCACTCATGAATGTAACCCCAAGATACTTGAACTTCTCTACCTGCTTCAGTGTCGCTCCATTCACTTGTAACACGCACTGATCAGGGTTTCTTGAGAGATGAAGTACCTCAATTTTGGCTGTACTTATTTTCATTCCGGCGGTGTTGCATGCATCTGCAAAGCTATTTAATGCGCGCTGGAGGCCAGATTCTGTGGAAGAAAGCAGAACCAAATCAACAGCAAATAGCGGACGACTAATTTTGCAATTCCCAATCGAGGCGCACTCATCAGCTTGCCTGCATTTGTCGATCCAATTCATGTAAACAATGAAAAAAAGAGATGACAAAACGCACCCTTGCGGAAGCCCAACGCCCACATGGAACAATTAGAACGACTTATCTTTGCCATACTTCCAAGATTTCTCGAAGATTTGCTTCAGAATGAAGATCTGGTCCATGGTGCTGCGACCCAAACGAAAACCGCTCTGGCCATCTTTCAGTTTTGATTCCACTATTTCTCAGCATCATTAGCTAGCCAGGATTTTTGATTGGGAGGGGCGGGGACCCAAACCACAAATCACATGCAATGACGTCATCAGAAACTTCAAAAGAGGAATTTTTCGTGTGGGCAAAGATATCGGAGAATGGAAGATCAGAAGCCGTGGCCTGGTGTTGGCACGTACCTAGAAACTCGTTCAAGGGAAAGGGCTTAAATCTAACATTCAGGTGCGAAATTGTCTAAATTAGGAGACGCGGTTGAGTAAAAAAGTGTACTGTAATTAAAACTTATCACAGACGGGGGTCTGGGGGCGAAGGCCCCAGCCGCCTGGCGATTTTTCGTAATTTTTTGGAAAAAAAAGCTGTTTTAATACCATTGGATCACATTTCGCACGCATTCAGAGGCTCTTTCAATTCAATAATTTGTTCTATGAGCATTCCCTTTACTGTAGCTAATTTTTTTCAAAAGTATTTTGTTGCATAAAAACTGGCGATGTGGAGGTGAATTGTTATTGTAAAATGTACAGTACATAGTTACGTCTACAAACCATGTTATTGCCCGGGCCGGATTTACATTGAGTTGGGTCCCTGGCACTTTGGGATTTTTGCAATATTTTCCTGCCAAATATAGGTGAAGACTAAAAAATGTCTTATCTGAACGCAGGGCCCCTTGCACTGTGCCATATGTTAAATCCGTCCCGAGTTATTGCATTACGTTCATAAAAAGGTTAGATGAGGGCCTCAGTTAACAACTTTTAGGATAAAAACTCTTTATTTCACTCGGGTTATACGTTTAAATTGGTTGGCAAAAATAAAATAGAGGGGGCCCGGGCCCACTGGATTAATATTATTGTTGGGGGCCCATTTAAATTGGGGACTATTTAAATATTGTTGTAAAGGCCCATTTAAATTGGTCGGCATGAATTAAATTGGGGGGGCCCGGGTCCCCTGAATCACTATTAGTGTTAGGGGCCCATTTAAGTTCTGGACCATTTAAATATTATTGTAGGGGCTCATTTACTGTAAATTGATTGCAAAAATTAAATTCAGAGGGCCAGGGCCCCCCTGGATCAATATTATTGTTAATTACTGTTGTACGCGTGTACTGTTGCACGCGAAGGTATTAAAAGCAACTGAAACTGAAGAAACAATAGTCTTTTTGTGACATTTTTATGATTGGTAGCATTTCAATTGAGGGGGTGCGGGCCCCCTGGCCTCCCGCCTAGCTACGTCTATGCTCAGCATTTCTTGTCAATGCATTTGACCCATACTTTCAGGGCATTTGAAATTGTCAAAATGTGACTGAAGTATATTTTGCGAAACATATTCATCATAATTGAATTAAAAAAAAAATTTAAATTGCAACTAAAGACAAAAATTAAGTTCATTTCAAACAATTGCGTGTTGCTCCAAGTTATTTCCTGGCAAAGATCAAACAAATTCCCGAAACCTGATTAAATTAGCCAGTTAGCATGCGAGCTTCTTTGACAAGCCATAAAACTTGCATTGGAATTAAGGCAAACAGGCAAATTTCAATTTTTTTTGTTTTTTCATACCAATGATCATCACATTAACTTTTTCAAACAAATTTTCTTTCTTTTTTAGTAAAGTAAATTGGATTAAAACTGAATATTTTTTGGAGTTTATGCTAATTTTTTAGCCAATGGTGAAAATTTGAAGATTTTACCTTTCCTAAATTTTGAGATATCGACTTTTTTCGAAAATAATTTAGCATGAGGGAACATTTGCTCGCACTTTGTTAAGTAATAAAGAGTAGTTTTGCAATAGCAAATATGTAATTTTCTAAAGCACTGGAATACAAATTGATAAAATGCTTGGCAGAGTGATGAATTGTCAAAATATGACTGGGTAGTGTTTTAGGAAGAAATCAACAATCGAGATGGAGTGAAAGTTTTGAATTGAGTTTTATTGTGATAATATATCGTTTTGTTTTTTGTGAAGACTATGCGTTTTGTGGCGTGTTTTTTGTTGTATTTTTTTTTTTTTTTTGCTGATAAAATGCATTTTAAGCTGCCGATACCGAATGGATTTAAGCTGTTAAGCAAGCGCATATAAAAGCTGTTTGGCTGTTTAGAAAAGGTATAAAACTTGTATAGCCTACTAGTTGCGGTAAAAAGACAAAATTTTTTTTCGTGAAAAAGATAAAGATATAAAAAAGGTAAAAAAGTAAAAAGACAAAATTGAGAGGTTAAAAAGTTTGAATTTTGGTGGCTCCATTTGAAGGGGATATCCCCATTTTGGTATCCCTGAGTTTTGTCATATTATATCTATTTTGAACATTTTATCAGTCTAGCTTAAATGGTTCCAAAATTTGAATTTTGGCGGCCCCGTTTAGGGGAACCCCATTTTGGAATCCCCAATTTTTAGGTTTAATTTAATATTAATATAAACCCATTCCGAAAATTTGATTCGTCTAGCTGTAACGGTTTAAAAATTTAAAATTTTGGCGGCCCCATTTGAATGGTACCCCATATTTTGATATCCCCAAATTTTATCTTTTTTACTTATTTGCCGACCTTGAAAATTTCATGTGTATGGCGTGAGTGGTTGAAAAGTTTGAAATTTGGCGGCCCCGTTTTGGGGATTTCATTTTCGGCCAGTAAAATTTTAGTTCTCAAACTCGGTTTGCACAAAAGCATTTGTAAGCACCCACATTATGTCCAAATATCAGCTCTCCACGTCAAGTGGTTTTGGAATTATAAGCGAATCGATAACTTTTCAAGCCAAATATTGCCGATTTTTCTGTTCTTTTGTGTCTCAATTTACGATCACGGGACCTTGGGATCCCCAAAATTGGCACACATGACGCTTTTAATAATACTTATGTTGAGTCTAAATTTCAACTTTTTAGGTTTTACCGTTTGCTAGTTACAGTATCAAGCAAATCAATCATCGTATGCCAAAATTCGCGAACAAAACCAATGGTAAAGTCCAAATTAAGTCCCAATTAAAGCTCACGCGAAGTCTGACTTATTGAATATTGAATTTGTATTGAAAAAAAAAATCTCTCCGAACAAAATCGCTCCACTAAAACTTATCGCAATCGACCAATTCAAATCGCACACTACTGCAACACAAGCCAAATTTTGATGCACAATTTACGGCTAAACTGTTTACGAAACTACATATCCCTACAACTAGAACTTTTAGAATCCTGGAATTATCAGAATAGTAGAATAGGAAAATACACCTATTTATACTAACGGCAACAGCGCTCGAATATTCCAGAGAAATCCTGGAATATTACGTCACAAGAGAAGCACAAGAGAAGCAACATATGAGCTTACAATAACAAACTGCAACGTAATTATAACGTCACAAACTTCAAGTCCAAATAGAGCAATTAAAAGTCGTAAACAACGAAGTACCTCGATAACTGCAGTAGGTCGTAGAACATACAGGAAAAGTCAATTATCTCGCACATTCCAAACCACAAAAGGCGTTGAAACTAGTAAAGCAGTCACGTTAAGGCACACAAATTAAGGCAGACAAATAATCATAACTAACGACATTTAAAGTTATTATATCTGACAGTCCTTTATATGCAGGCAACGCAAGTTTAGTTGAAAATATCTTGGCACTCCACTTAAGAATAGGTTCGGGATTAGTTTTAGAAAAAGAATTTGAGTTTGGGTTAAATTCGAACCAAAAATAAGTAGATAAAAACAGATAAAATTTAAATTAAAAAAAGTAGATGAAACAACCTCTTCCTTTATTTTCCTCTTTACATGTTTATCCGTATGACTGTGAATAGCAAAACAATTAATCTGCGGATTAACTTAATCGTCGTCTGTGCATTCCATCCTTGCCAAGTTAGTATAGCAGATTGAATTTGATTGATCAAGAATAAAAATGTTGCTAAGCTCGAGTCACTTTTGCACGCTGACTCAACTAATGAACCCACTGCAATTACGTGTTTGGGGTTACCGTTTTAGAATAAAGGACTAACAGGATTGATCGCGACCTTCCTGGCATTATGTCGAAACGCTATTGCAAAGTTATGAAGTTTCACGCAGTATTTGTCATCAAAACCAAACAATTATTTTGTTGATCATATATCGTAACTAGACAACAATAAGTTTCGCGTGTGAAACAACAATTAATATAACGATAAATTCTTCTGCTTCATATGACGAAGTTTTGCAGGTTATAGTTTTTATTTTTACCTTGATCTTCCGTTTCTCTGTCAGTCAGCAAAAACGTGCCATGACTCACAGGATGTAAGAACTTCATCCTTCACCGATTTTTTTACACTTTCCTTTTGCTGAACCCAATGTATACAAGTTCAATACAGTAGCCTAACTTACAAATTAGAATTAAATCTCAAAATGCATACGTAGGCAATCATTTTTAGCTGTTAAAATTACTTTTATTTTTATAAATTCAGACATCACAAAAGTGCTTCAAATGTAGTTTCAAAACGCTGTTCAAAACACTTCTGTCTGAACTGCTGGAGTGATTTTTATCGTTAATCACTTATTAACACTGTTTTGATATCGCTAATATTGCTTTTTTAACATTGAATACTTATTACTTCTGATACTTATATGGTGAGCATCATTTTTGTCAAAGAATAATCGTTGAAGTAGCTGTACGCAAAAATTGCTATATAACAAACTAAGATAAAGTTGGGGGGTGGCCAAATTTTACAAAAGCATGGAAAAACACAAACCGCGAATTCTGTTAATTAGCTTCCTAAAAAAATCTAAACAGGTGTTTTGTTAATTCGTTAGATATACGATGATGTCGAATGTGATTATAAACTCTAATTAGAGGGCTGTTCTTGGTGCTATCTAGCACTGCCAGGAAGAAAATGTTATTTTTCTTGTATGTAGATGATTTTCTTAGCCTTTCCTGTTTCCGACGTTGGGAAATTTGCAAATTTTACTTTTACAACTATGGCATGAAGCGCTTGCCGTGGCGTAATGCAAAGAAAAAGTTTGTGGGTTCTAGCAATAAGAAAATATTAGGCTCATTGCAATTATAATGTGGACGAGGGCGGAGATAAATCGTAATTTTAAGATTTTTTTTGGAGGTACTTTTTATACTCCATCAATCCAATTGTGCTTGACAATATTATACTTCATCTTGATGACGTCATATCAGGAAAATTTTGATGACGTCATATCAAGACAAACCGTATAAAAAGAGACAAAAATACAAGACAAAATTATCTTACTTAAAATTACGCAAGCTCTTTAGGAAGCTTTTAGTTTTGGAAACTGTATTGACTTTTGTGCAGTCGCTCATTTTGACAGAAAATGAACTACAAACTTCTTATCCCACGATTTTCTTCATTGCATTATCATAGCTTGAAAATACCGTGTTGCCCTGGCGCCAAGATGCGAAAATGGGTCCCTTAAACTCGTTACACGATGCGACCAAAGAAATAAAAAAGTTTTATGCCTCAGGCGCTAAGTCACCACAGCCCGGAGTCCCTGCTACTGTGCAAAAGTGTCATTTTGTAAAGTCATGTCTGGCTAATAGATATTCAAGAGACAAACGTTCGGGGGCCACCCGTTGGAGACCTCCCATTGTGCCCTCCAAAATTGATTTTTAAATGGCTTAAGTTAAAAAGATGTATGTATTGGGATCAGTAACTATAAGCTAGGTTGATAAATATATTTTGACGCTGTTAAAGATTTTTAACTCCTTAAAGGCTCCAAAAAAAACATTTTATATTTTTGAATTGCACTCTAAACGGGGAAACAAAAAACTGTTTTGAAGATCACTTAATAAAGCATGCGTCGGTGGTTTACTAGTAGCTTGAAGAACACAAAAAATGAATAGCAGCAATACATAAATAACAGCCTACTTCTGGAAACTGTTTATTGAAGAATTATCCGATAATGCAGCAACAACGCGAGAATCCTTTCGGTTTCTCTTTTTACTTCAGTCTCGGCCAGTAGCGTAATAATTAAAGGGTGGAAGTTCCGCTCTGGAAAGAACAATTTGGTGCTGCCCGTTTTTGATTCATAATCTTATTTGAATTTTGAAGAAATTTTGTGGTTTTATAAAGCAATACACGTCACAATTAAAGTTTTAAACCTTATTTAAAAATTTAAATTCTGTTTAAACCGTATTCGGGATCATGTGGGGTATCTTATTTAAATAAAATCTTATTCAAATCTTTAATAAAATCTATACAGTGTCGGATTTATGAGGTGAAGTGCCCTGTGGCCCAAATTTGGTAGGGTTCCCATTATCGATAGAGCAAAAATTAAATATGGTTCGAAGGTTAGTCGTTGCAGGCGCGCAACCAGGGTTTTGTTGAGAGGGGGCTTGAACCCATACGTCAAAAAATTTTGCTTGAAAAAAGTCTCACTTGAGCAGCGTGCTGAGACAAGTGGTGCGACTCAGCCGCTACGCAATTTTTGGAATTTTTTAGAAAATGTTGCAATTTTAACGCTTTTTTGATCAAATTTTGTACCATTTTAGAGCCACTTAAAATAACTAAAATAGCTTAGATTTGAAATCTCGTGACAGAAATAAATTGTCCAGCCTCTTCAAGCTCCCACCTTACTCACAAGTCAAGTCCAAAACCTGTTTAAACGCTTACAATTTTTAGTTAAATTTTTTAAGCAACTTGTCTAAGGAAGGAGAAAATACTAAGCCCATTACCCCCCCATCCCCCCAGCTGGTTGCGACACTGACTCGTCAACCTAAGCAGCGAAAAAACATGATTGTTACGTCAAGCAGATTACGAAATTATTTAATGTCGACCCACTCCAGTAAAAATGCGCTTGTGACATCAAAATGCCAAAATTAAGCTATTACGAAAGAAAGTGAAAAAGTTGACAAAACTAGTTTACTGCAAGTCAAGACAAGTATTTTTTGCGCAAAACCGCGCAAAGATACTAGCTGCTAGTGGTAAATGGTGGGGACCCCGGGGCCTAGGCATTATAGACTCCTAAATCCGGCCCTGGACGTGGTCTGTTTTGTGATATAACCTTAAGTCTCAGGTATAGAGCACTTTTTTGAATCAGATGAATTCACATTTCTTATGCACGTTGTAAGTTGTGTTTTAATCAACTAAATAAAAAACGCTACGTAAAAACATCATTGTTTTCCAAAAAAACTGGTTCAAACCTATTATAGCCTTCTTGATATATTGAACAGTATGTTTTCCACGCTATTCAAGAATCTATTTTGCAGTACTTATGCGCAAAGTCGCAAAAGATATAGCGCAAGTTTTTGGTTCCTTCAGCTAACATTTAGCGACTGGAGGCGTTTCCTCAGCTGCCTGCTTTTTCTCTTAACTTCCAGTCGCTGGTAGATCTCAACTATTTGGCCTTTGGTAGTTTTTGTAGTTGGTTCAGTGTCCAGCAAGTGCGCAGCTAGCATTTTGCTAAGAAAGGACACGCAAATCGTTTAAAAAGAAATATACTTTTGCCCATTAACGACAAAAACTTCGTATTTAAATTAGCGGTTGGTTTTGATAGCCCGGTCAGTCAGTCGAGATAGTCCTACATCAGTTTGGAAGCTTATTGATATCGCCAGTTTTTCCAAATCAAAGACCTTTTTAACTGACTGACCGGGCCATTACAACAACGACCATCATATAAATAGAAGCTAAATAGTCATTTTATTGGTTTTCTAAATTAAGTCGTTTTGTAGATCAAAATACTGGAAAGTTTTGAAAATACCATACCATAACACAAATCATTTTTCAGTGTGAAAATGTTTCCGTCATTGAAAGCTGGGTCTTGAATTGAAGCTGAATAAATATGAATATTTTTGTTGATTAGCACTTCCTATTTAAAAGCGCTGTTTATTGGTGTCGTCAATCAAGTTAAAGGTTTAAAAAACAAATTGCATCTCTAAATATTTGCCTTTTTGGTTTGCTTTTACACGCTACGCGTTAATGATTAAACACCGCATTGTCTTGCATCAATGACTGCCGCATATAAAATTTTAAAGTTTTCAATTGTGAAAAACAGCTGTTGTGACATAATAGTTAAGATGAAGATGTTCCCTTTTGCAAAATTATTTATCGAGATAATCGATAACTCGCAAACTAAACGAGTTAGAGGCTTGAAATTTTTACCAGATCTGGACCACCGGCTTTCAACAAAAATATCAATTTTTACGATGTTCCCTTTCGCAAAATGACGGGAGTGCTTCCATACGCTCGAATGAACATACGTTTGCAATCATTGCAGTGTCTTCAGGTCTCACGAATGGATTGTCCACTAAATTGCTCCCGGTTGCATGATTTTCTGTCAGCTGGCTACCCGGTGATAAGATATCAAGCATATAGTTTAAAGTTTCTAGAGAAGACTTCGTGAATTCTCCGTTGTGTTTAATTACGTTGCTAACACGCACCGTTTCATTTCTTCGAATAATTTAACCAGCCGAGCCGTTGGTGTTTGACTATTCATGCTCTCTACAGAGCTATGCCATGAATCGCGGTTTGCGCTTGTGACAGCTTTTTTGAAATAGGATAGGCCGAGCTTTTGAGCCTCCCAATCTTCTTCTTATTTTGTTTTAGTGGCTTTTCTCCGAGCACGGCGAGCCTATTTTCGAAGGCTTGCTAGCTCAGAATTCCATCAAATGCTATTTTTCTTACAAAACGACTTTCGCATAGGGCAAGCAGCCTTATATGATTTAGTTATTACTGAATGAATCTTGTTTGCCAGCACATCAGTGTCTTCTTTTGAGGAAGATACTGGTACTGGTGGTAAAATTTGTTCATTTAATTTTTGTTCGAGTTCGTCTACATATTTGTTCCAGCACGTGCGACGAACATTTCGGAAAATTTCGAAACATTTTAGCCTGGTTTTAGATTTTGCTTTCAACCTGGAACCTAATATACATGTGATCTTAATATAATAAAATAATATACATGTGATCTGAGAATGAGGGCACGATGCTAACATGCCAGCCAACTACTCGATCCCACGCACACCGGTTCACTGAGGTTAAGTTTAGAACCTCTTCACGCGTTCTAGTTCTGAATGTTGGTTTATAACCTACATTACAAAAATTCAGGTCTGCACTAAGACAATACGCTAGCAGATCCTCTCCTCGAGGGTTTATATCAAAGGATCCCCATATAGGGGGATGTGCATTTGATTTGATCATTTTTTAAATTACTTAGGAAAACGCCAGAAACCTCGCGGAAAATATGCGAACACCTTTTTTGTTTTCCTCTTTTGGAGATCGCCTGAAAAAAATTGTTGAAGGCCTTTTTTTTTTAGAACACTTGCGCCTGTGTCCTTGGTCCTTGGCCTCGAGCATTCTTGTCCATGGCCTCGAGAGGGTCTGTCCTCGAAAGGGCTGTCCTTGGCCTCGGAATTTTTTTGTGTCCTTGATCTTGGCCTCGAGCCTTGTGTCCTCGACTCCATCTCTGCTCTTAACCAAAATGTTGGGACAGGCCTAAAATGCATTCCCACCAAATTTGAACTTTCTGCGCCTTCCCATTTTCATAACATTGCAGTTCAAAATTAGCCGTTTTCCATTTACTTTAGTGTTGCCGTTTTATCAGTAATGTGACAAAAGATTAACTTTGGGAAAGCTGGCTTACATTTATCGAAAAGCAGCTAATTTTACAGTATTAATAAACCTGTACTTTGTTTTGCAATTACTCTGCCGCAAAATATTTGTGGAGAATCAAAAACATGCATTAAATTTTTGAAACTTTGTTCCTAATAGGCAACCATGGTGAAATTTTTAAAGGGAAAAGCCTTTCTAAGGGGAAATCTAATCTGTTATATCTCAGGAACGGAAGGTCGTAGACAGCTCAAATTTGGTGAAGTTGGTCTTCAGATCTGTCAAAACTTTTTGAGAAAAAATCGAGCAAAAATTTTCCGACCTAAATGCCATTTTAAGTCCTCCTTCGTTAGCAAAATCCAGGTTACGTGCCAAACCAGGCCAACTGCTTCTGATCTTCTATTCCACAATACCTGAGTCCCTTAAAAAGTTCCACTTTCAAAAATTGCTAATGACATCATTGCATGTGATATGTGGTTTGCTTCCCCTCGCCAATCAAAAATCCTGGCTACGCCTATGCCAGTATTTCGTTTTTGTCTGAATTTAAAAGATTTATGAATTCGAGTTTAATGCAAATTTCAACAGATAGAAGTGTTTCCAAACCTAAAATCTAATTTTATTTTGTTCATACACATGCAGTATCTCGCCAAAAGCTTGGAGTTAATACGAATGTTTACATCCGTAAATACTGAAAAAATATATTTGCTTTAATTGGAAAAGCAAGCGCTTGGAACCGTATTAAGTAATTGTTCGGATTGCAATTGTTTATTGATCGATAAAGCAATTTATAAGCAGAATTACTGCTATAAAATCAACGCCCAACACAATTTTTACACGTTTTTTTTTATCAATTGAAATTTATGACATGCCAGTTATAAAGTTTTTTGACCCCGAAGTTACTGGTCAGTGTAAAAATTTAAAATGTTGGTTTGGGCACTTTGGGCATCCAGAGTCGGATTTACCATAATATGCAAACTGGCACAGGTCCAGGGCCCGTGTTCTTTCATGGGGGCTCCGCACTTGGTTGATAGATCTTTTTTATTTGGTCTTCACCTATATTTTGCAACAGAGTGCAGCAAAAATCTTAAAAAAACCAGGGGCCTGTTCAGTGTAAATCCGGTACTGTGTACACCTAAACATTTTATAAAAATTGATCTAGTGTTTATGACGTCACAATTCGGATCGATCTTTGGTGAAAATTGCACAATTTGACTCCGAGCTTTTCGATGTTGTAACAGTTCAGGCGTTATCCGTAACATGCAGTTGTATTTATCGCTACTCGTGCAGTGACACTGACAGGAGTGCGCCACTAAACAATAGAAAAAAACACTTGCCATCAATAATGTTACAAAAAAATTTCGAAACATCCGCTTGAACTGTATTTAAATCTTCACAGTAACTTGGGTATGTGAAAACTAATTTAGCTTCCAAAACATTCTTTAGCAGTAAAATTAGTAGAGTTCAGGGTGAGCGTAGATATTAAGCGATCAGTGGTCGAGTGGATAGAGCGTGTGCTACTGACACGGTTGACCTGGGTTTATTCCCGGTCGGGTCAAACCAAAGACTTTAAGTATTCTCAGCGTATTCTCAGCCAGGGCTGGAGTATTCGTACTCGGTACTCGTACACGAGTACCAAGTTTGATGTACTCGTGCTCGAAATCTTTAGTACTCGGCTAGTACTCGTACACGAGCGCCTAAGTACGCGGTACTCGAACAAGAAATATTGGTAGAGAACAGTCGAGTACATTTTTGCAATGAAAGGTAGCAAAATATAACTAAAGTAGCTTTTGAAATACAGCGAGCGTATTTTTGATGTGTCCGAGTTAATTTAGTGTATTTTTTGTTATGTAGCTCTAAATAACATTTTGTTCCAATTGATTATATTATTCCGATTTTGATTCCAATATTATTCCAATATTTTTCCAATTATTATTATTCCAAAAATAATATTATTCCAATATTATTCCAATTGATTATATTATTGATTATATTATTCCAATTAACATTTTGTTCCAATCCAATTATTATCCAATTGATTAAGTATTCGTCAGTTAAATAGCTACTACTGACATCAAGAAAACTAGCACTCTAACTGAAGACGTTAAAAAAATGATTTTGGGGGATTTTTGAAGAGAATAAAGCCGGATATTCTCTAATCATATGTAATGTCAAAATAAACAATTTAAAAACGATTTTCTTTTAATCAAAAAATGTGCTGAAATCAATATGATTTTGGAATTGGAAAACTGATGGCCAACTAGATGATTGAACCCAGTTCTATCCAATCACAATGGTTTCCTATGCTGGCGCTTTTAAGCGCTAGGCCACAGTAGCATAAGTGTATGCATGACGAAAATCAGATATTAAAATCATGTATTAAACTTTGTTATTGTTTTTGGTGCGTCTGGCACAAACCACGTGACGTAAAACTCCAAAAATGCAGCTGCACAACTTCATATATAGACGTATCATATCTCCCGATTTTAAGTTTCCAGCTTTAAACGGTTTTAGAGTTTTTATGAAATTTAGCTTTTAAAAATTGATTTTTTGGATAGATGTTTGGTACCCCCAGACTGTGTAAAAAAGTTTGTCTTTTAAATATGTACTGATATCCAAAAAACTTTAGCGTTCTAGTTCAAGCTGTTCAAAATAATTAAATCTTGGGGTCCATTTGGGAAGATTCCGGAGGGGTGGTACCCCCGAACTAAGTTAATTTTTCTCGTTTAAATACCTACTAATATCAAGAAGACTGAAACCTTAGATTGAGTCATTCAAAAATTGATTTTTGTGGGGTTTATTTGGGGATTTTCGGGGGGGTGGCACCGTCAAAGTATGTCCAAGTATTTGTCTCTTCAGTGTTTCATAATATTAAATAAAAACTAGAGCTCTACCTTAAGCCGTTGAAGAAATTGATGTTTAGGGGTCCGTTTGGGGGGTCGTCGGGAGGTGGTACCCCCAAAATCGGTCAAAACGTTTGCCTTTGAAATATCTACTGATATCAAAAATACAGGCATCTTAAGTTTGGTCGTGCCAAAATTTGATTTTTGGGGGTCCACTTTGGAGGGATTTCAAGGGGGAAGGGGGGGTGGCACCCTCAAGCTCTGTCGAAATATTTGTCTGTTAAATATCTGTTGATACCAACAAACAAACTGGCGCCCTATTTTGAGCCAAACAAAAAATTAATTTTTGATGGGTCCATTTTGGGGGGTCCCCTGGGGGTATTCCCAAATGATGTCAAAACATTTCTCTCTTAGATATGGGCTGATATTAAAAAGAAAAACTAGTGCCCTATTTTGAGCCAATCAAGAAATTGATTTTTGGGTGGTCTGTTTTGGGGTGGTCCCCGAGGAGGTGGCACCCCCAAACTATGCCAAAATATTCATCTTCAAAATATCTACTGATGATATCAAAAAACAATGGCACCGTAAATGAAGTCGTTCAAAAGATTGGTTTTGGGGGATCCCCGAGGGGGGCGATACCCCCAAACCAGGTCGCACAATTTGATTCCGGGCTTTCCGATGTTGTAACAGTTCAGGCTATATCAGAGACATGCACCTGCAATTTATCGCTACTCGTGTAGTGACAGAAGTGCGCCATTAAACAATAGAAAAAAATAAAAAACGCTAGTCATCAATAATGCTACAAAAATTTCGAAACATCCACTTGAACTATATTTAAATCTTCACCGTAACTTGAGTATGTGAAAACTAATTTAGCTTCCAAAACATTCTTTAGCAGTAAAATTAGTTGAGCTCAGGGTGAGCGTAGATATTAAGTAATGAGTGGTCGAGTGGATAGAGCGTGTGCTACTGACACGGTTGACCTGGGTTTATTCCCGGTCGGGTCAAACCAAAAACTTTAAGTATTCTCAGCGTATTCTCAGCCAGGGCTGGAGTATTCGTACTCGGTACTCGTACACGAGTACCAAGTTTGATGTACTCGTGCTCGAAATCTTTAGTACTCGGCTAGTACTCGTACACGAGCGCCTAAGTACGCGGTACTCGAACAAGAAATATTGGTAGAGAACAGTCGAGTACATTTTTGCAATGAAAGGTAGCAAAATATAACTAAAGTAGCTTTTGAAATGCAACGAGCGTATTTTTGATGTGAGTTAATTTAGTGTATTTTTTGTTATGTAGCTCTAAATCAACCCCATTTTGTTCCAATTGATTAGTTCTTCAGTTTATTTTTTCAGGCTTGCTATTCAAGCAAAAAACATTGGCATCGAAACAATAACTATATTAGAAAAAGTTAAATTGCCTTTTTTTAGATTTAAAAAATTTCGGTACTCGTACTCGAACCTCAAGTACTCGAACTCGTACTCAAACCTCAAGTACTCGTGCTCGTGCGTTTTCGTTGGCCATGTGCTCATACTCGAAGTTGGAGTACCCGACTCCAGCACTGTTCACAGCTTCTTTACTTGACGTTCAGCATTGAAAGGGACAGCTTCCGCCGTATGGTGGTGAACAGGTGGGCAGGTGGCAGCTGGACTCGAACACCGTAAGGTTCCTTAATTTGCAGTCCCTAGACAAGACATATCGGTGAATAAAATGTAATTTCAATTTACAGTTAATCCGAGTTTTAAACTAGAGTCTTAATTTCCAACCTCAGCCTTATTTGGCCCCGATTATTTAAATTGACTTTATAAAAGTCTACTAATACAAAACATTTAGTATATTGGGTACCCCTTAAATTGAAACTGCAGTGATTTTTGCAACTAAATGGCTTACGAGCAAAACCTTGATGTTGCAAAAAATGATGCAGAATGTTAATGATGGTTATTGCTGAAAATATGATGCACGTAGCTCGATTCTTTGTGCTTAGCCGCGATAACTTTGCCGGTTTTGTGTTTCTCCACATAACTGTGATTATTTTAACCCCAACGAGTAAGCATAGGGTGTGAGCCAATGCTGCTAGCACCTCCATTTCCAAAATATATAGTCCAAACGCCATTAGTGTGAATTCATCGTTTTAGCTATTCTAGGGTTCTCAGATTTTAAAGTTTCATTTTTGATATGCCAGAATATTAGCAATAACAAAATTGACTGCACTTTTTTATACAAGAACAATAATTTTTGTAATAATAAGTCAATTAAGATGTTTTTTGACGTTTGCAGGCCAGAGTTTTAATATTTTAATCGTTTTGCGTGCTTCTGGCCTAAAGGCTACCAGCTCGGAAGCCTAGGGAAGAGCCACCAGAATGGCGACTACTTCAGTTTGGAAGCTTATTGATATCACCAGTTTTTCCAAATCAAAGACCTTTTTAACTGACTGACCGGGCCATTACAACAACGACCATCATATAAATAGAAGCTAGAAAGTCATTTCATTGGTTTTCTAAATTAAGTCGTTATGTAGATCAAAATACTGGAAAGTTTTGCAAATATCATACCATAACACAAATCATTTTTCAGTGTAAAAATGTTTCCGTCATTGAAAGCTGGGTCTTGAATTGAAGCTGAATAAATATGAATATTTTTGTTGATTAGCACTTCCTATTTAAAAGCGCTGTTTATTGGTGTCGTCAATCAAGTTAAAGGTTTAAAAAACAAATTGCATCTCTGAATATTTGCCTTTTTGGTTTGCTTTTACACGCTACGCGTTAATGATTAAACACCGCATTGTCTTGCATCAATGACTGCCGCATATAAAATTTTAAAGTTTTCAATTGTGAAAAACAGCTGTTGTGACGTAATAGTTAAGATGAAGATGTTCCCTTTTGCAAAATTATTTATCGAGATAATCGATAACTCGCAAACTAAACGAGTTAGAGGCTTGAAATTTTTACCAGATCTGGACCACCGGCTTTCAACAAAAATATCAATTTTTACAAAAGGGAACATTTTGAGATGTTCTCTTTTGCAAAATGACGGGTGTGCACTCCAGTAACACCGAGCCTGTTGCTTCTTTTGGGGCACAATCCTCGCTCGGTTGTTACAATTCTCATTTGGATGGGCACAAACAGTGAATTGAGGGGGCACGGTCCCGGAATGCCCCCCGTGGCGCCGGGCCTGGGCTATGTATTGTAGCCTTATTAATTAGAAGAATATACATTATTTGCGGCCGTTTGTAGCAAAAGCCACAAACATGTGACCAATGTTTGAGAAGGTTGCAACAATCTTTGAATGTCTACGTCGATGTTTATGCTAAGTATACTCTACTACTACTACTATAAGTACACTAATGAACGATTAAAAAATTTCAAAATCGTTCATTGTTGCAAGCAAAATATTGCTGGTGGGACACATCCATAAGATAAAAATGCAATTGACTGAAGAGAACTCGAGAAAAAAGAATGAAACACGTACGATATAGGCCTATAGTGCGAGCTTTACGTTCTAATTGATTCTGCAACTGTCTTGTAATTGCTACTACCATGTGCACGGATATGCTATAAAATAAAATTCCTGCTTGCAACGCCACTGTTGTTTTGCTTAAATAAAAATTCATTAATCAAAGGATTTAGTCGAACTTTTAGTTAGAAATAAGGTTCAGAAAGAAGTCGAAAAATAAAGGATTTTCATTTATTTGTTGATCCGTAAGCATTTCTGTCCTCCTGTCTTGAAAAGACGACGTTAGCGCTATCATTGCGAGGGACCTGCAATGCTTATAAAGGCTTTTCACATAAATTTTTGGATGATTCTTGACTTCTGAATTCTCAATCAAATTTTCTACGTTTTCGAAGTCATTAAGGCAGGAATATTAATTGCGATGTAGCGTTTTAACCAAAAAATGCAAAAGCATATATTCTTGGCGAGGATGCGAGTTAAACCTCAACATGCAATAAGATAAGGTTGCTTTGAAAGCAACGATTTCAATTTTGGTAAAGTTGCTTGGGGTAGAATCAAGGAGTAAGACAAACTCATACATTTATGATAATTTATGGCAGCTCAACTGTATTTCTCGCTTGTATGAAACCTAGTTTTTAGAATTTTGTTCACGTTTGTCCCCATTATATTAGGATATTTTTGAAATAACTTGTACCCGGAAAAAGTTGACGATTTTTTTTGCTTGTTAAATTTATTGTTTTCCTGGTTAAATTAACAGGAAGAAACTGAACTCCTATGACAACAGAAAAATAAAATTATTGCGAAAGTTTTTGCCAAACTTGCAAAAAGACCGCTGAAAATAATTTGAAATTACGAGGTATTTGGACGGTTTCCATCAGCTTTTAAATTCAGTCTTGCAAAATGCATTGGTCCATAGATAACGGTATGGCTTCAAGTCAAAAGCAAAGCAGAAAAGTTGCGAGTATAAAATCAACAAAAGCTACTGTGCTAAAGCGGGGTAAACGGCGGCCCGCAAGACGAAATTTTGTGGCCCACAAAAGCGGCCAATTTGAAAAAAACGTCTGCTCCACATTTCTATAAAGAGCTCTATGAGAAATCAAGTATTTTAATTTTCTATCACAGCATGTTTTCTGCTGAAAAATACAGAATCGCTCAGTGACTTTGGATTCTATACTCTTGTCTTTCAAGTTTACTTTGATTCTAAAATTACTGCATTTTTAAATTTTACTGGAGTCTGAAATTTATTTTAAATAGTGTACAAACAACAAAACCAGCTAGTTGCTGGACGAGCGGTAACGCGTTCGACTTTTGAGCGGGAGGTCTGAGGTTCAAATCTCGGGCCTGTCGAATAGGATACAGTGTTGCCAACGGCTCGCCACCGCTGCGACATTATTCGAAAGGAGCTGCGTAGCCCACAGGCGCAATGACGCGGAGATGTGTCCAGCCAACTCGTTGCAAGCTTCTGCGTAATGCAGCAAGTAACATGTCAGATTTGATTTGTAAAAACAACTATAAAAACTACAGTAAAAGCTTAAAAGCTCAACAGTCTGTTTTGTCCTAAGGACTCATCAAGTGCTACTAAAATCTGTTAAAGAAAGAATGATAATAATAACCATAAATTGCAACGTTGAATTGCACTGAACAAAAAACTGCAAAATATCGAACAAGCTGCTAAGCTAAACACAACACCGTGAGTTGGAAAAAAGAAAAAGTAAAATGTTTTTACAATTTAAAAAAATTTTTTTTTTGTTTTTCAAAAAAAATTCGGTTGGGCTGCCAGAATAGGCTATGTGTGAATTCACATGCTTATGAAACACTAGCCTAATGGGAAAGCAGATATGTGAGGAAGTGCTACCTCACAGTTGTGAAAAAGTTGAAGTTCTAAATCTGCTATGTAACTTCTTAATTTTTTTTAGCACTTTTTTCTTGTCTGTCTTTTTCAAAAAAAAAAAATCAACGTCCTAACTGCTGTAGTTTTCGAGGTATTTGCGATTGAAAATACAAATAAGTTTTTGTTTTTGTTTTTTGTTTTGTGAAAATGTACTGCAGAACAAAAACGTGGAAGTGGCATTTTTCACAAAAAATAATAATTGAAATGCTTACAATCAAAAAATTAAAAGTTATTTTTTAATCCAGACATTCATTGCGCAATCTGTCTGAATAAGATAAGCGCGTATACGTGAGTATGAGCTAAAAGTTAGCCTTATACTGTATTTACAAAGCACGCAACCTATTTTTCAGATTCGTTCAAGAAAATATCTAAAACATTTATCAGCAGTCACTACAATGAAATATCAATATCATCTGAAGTTGCTTTGAGCTACACTTTTTAGTTTTATACAGGAAAAAAATACAATGGATTTCAGTTGAGGGAGTAGGAAAGGTTAAACTTAAAGCTAAGGGACCGGCAGCGATGGCAGACGGAGACTCCCACGAAACCCTGCGAAAACAAGCACTTTTCGCAATTACTTAATGTTAACTGGATTTTTGACTTCAAAAAATATTTACAATAATAGCAAAAAATTTTGGATCCACACAGAATATATTTTGAAGCTTTTTATAAACTTCGGTTTGGGGCGAAACTTTCCCTTCCAGTAGCGGCACATACCCGTGGGTATCAAATGTATATATTGGGTGTCGTCATTTCCTGTTAAGATTTTTAAGAAATGAAACTTTGACAGAATAACACAAATCACTAAAGATTTTACTCATAGGGGAAAGAAACAAACTAATTTTGCCCAAATTTTATCAACACTATTTGCCACAAGTATATGAACATACAAACTTTGATTGAGGAAATTCGATTACGTAAATTAGAATTGATAAACTTACACTAAATATTTATTTAAACTTAGCAAGATTTTTTGTTTAAATTGATACAAAGCATACAATTTCGGATTTATCATGGATTAATAATTTTTGTTTTTGCTGGGCAGTTTGTGTGACTTTCCGAAAAAAAAGTTATTCCAATGCCATTTGGGCCACATTTCGCTCGTTTTTTAAAATTACTTAAAAGAATTTTATCAATAATATTAAGACGTTATTTGAAAGAATTAAATTTCCCAGGCCCTACTTTCAGTTCTCAATCTCTAACACAGGTCAAATCCAAACGCCCTCTTTCTTTACTTGCAAAGTAAACATACCTCACAGGCAAAGTGTGAACAACAGTGGCTGGGCTGAAGTGCGCCAAATTTATCGATCACACTTCATATCTCAGATTTTGTAGTAGAAATAATGTAGATATTTTGATGTAACTATAGCAGGGGCGCAATTGAGAAGTGGCTAAGGGGGAGGGGGGCTTTAAACCACCCTTAGAAAATTTTACTCCCAAATACAAGTCTTTAAACGTGTTTTTGGTCTTGACCTGTAAGTTAACAGCAAGGCTGAAGTTACTGGGTAATTTAATCCTATGAAATGGCTTCAAAATTTTATCAATTTAGGGCTATTAACTTGCGTCAAAAATGTGCAATTTGCTTCAAATAGCGTTAAATGGGCTTTTCTTTGCTGAAAAATTTAAAAAATTACCCTGCGACTTGGAGCTTGCCCCCTTACCCCTGTATGCTTAAAGGTGCAATTCATGTTTCCAACAAAAATGTTTTAACTTTTAGTGAAGCTTATCGCTTAGGAAAATCCTGGTTGAGCGTCTGGATGTAATCTTAGTCGGAACTTTGCGTGCGTGGTTCTTTGTTTTTACTCGGCCATTTTAATCAATAAACATCAAAATTCATTTGCTAATTTTCTTGTAACTACTGTAAAACGGTCAAACTAGAAAGTTGACTTTCGGATGAACGCTTGGGAATAAAAGAAAGTGACAACTATGCCGATTTGGGATCATAAAAACCTTAGGTTACGTGACCTCAACTCAGGAATTCAGAAATGGGGTAAAAACGGCCATTTTTAAATCCAAAATTTATTAATTCGCCTATAACATAAAAACCACTGGACGAGAAAAGCTTAAATTCAGACAAAACATGGTTGCAAATGGAGAATTTCTACCTTCCAACTTTCGGGGCTCTCAGTCGCAATTTAACGAAAAGCACCCATATCATATATGCAATCCATCGCTTTTTTTCTTTATGAGGAGTTATTGTAAATACAAGACTTTGACGTAAATCGACAGCTTCCTCTCTGTTGTGTATTGGTTAAGGCGCGCATCTCGGCGTCTGACAAGCAACGATGGCAGTGCCGTACGTAGGTACGGTACGCCTCAATTTTTGCTAAGAAGTACGGTACGCTGGTCAGTACGCCTTTTTTGTAATCGTACGGGTACAGTACGTTGGTACGCTGTTTGAATTAAAACTACCAGACTTTTCGCGCATTGCGCCGAATTTTTGTATGCAGAGGTAAAGGCAGCTGAAGCCGACGCTAAATGTGTGAATTGAGATCGCTGACTTATAGACTAGTGATTTCAAAGTCAGTCAAAGTTGCGAATAGTTAAAGGCAAAAATGGCAGTAAGGCACGGTACGTAAGTACGGTGCGGTACGCCTCAGTTTTTGCTAAGAAGTACAATACGCTGGTACGGTACGCCTGTTTTGCAATGGTACGGGTACGGTACGTTAGTACGGTACGTTCTAGGCGTGAGGTACGTTGTACGCAAATTCTGAACGAAAATTTCGTGAGAACTTGCCAAATTCTCAAAAGTTTAGGGGACCTACACAAAGTGGTCGCTCACAAGGCAGTCAACGATAAATTATCAGGTTTGTCAAAAATCAGCTCCATATTTTAATGCAATCACAAACACAAAAAAATTGTTTATACTGGTACAAATTTATAGATTATACTGTTGCAAATGAGCTATTGCGACGCGTTTCGACCTTGCTCAAGGGTCTCATCAGGCAAAAAAAAAACAACTATGAAAGTCTCCAAAAACGCGTTGCAATAGCTCATTTGCAACTGTATAATCTATAAATTTGTACCAGTATAAACAATTTTTTTGTGTTTGTGATTGCATTAAAATATGGAGCTGATTTTTGACAAACCTGATAATTTATCGTTGACTGCCTTGTGAGCGACCACTTTGTGTAGGTCCCCTAAACTTTTGAGAATTTGGCAAGTTCTCACGAAATTTTATTTGATCTTGTCTTTATAAGTCGCCCTGTTGTGTGGTCACATGCAATGCTGCATTTGTGCTTTTTAGCCCAACCCTTTACTCTGGCAAACTTGCCCGTATTTGGAGTTGTACTGCAGGTTTTGATGTAATTACTTATGCGCTTGTAAAAAAAATTTTCCGTTGCTGTGCTTACCTGATTTTTTGGAGACTTTCATAGTTGTTTTTTTTTTTGCCTGATGAGACCCTTGAGCAAGGTCGAAACGCGTCGCAATAGCTCATTTGCAACTGTATAATCTATAAATTTGTACCAGTATAAACAATTTTTTTGTGTTTGTGATTGCATTAAAATATGGAGCTGATTTTTGACAAACCTGATAATTTATCGTTGACTGCCTTGTGAGCGACCACTTTGTGTAGGTCCCCTAAACTTTTGAGAATTTGGCAAGTTCTCACGAAATTTTCGTTCAGAATTTGCGTACTTCGTACCTCGCACCTAGAACGTACCGCACCAACGTACCGTACCCGCACCATTACAAAACAGGCGTACCGTACCAGCGTATTGTACTTCTTAGCAAAAACTGAGGCGTACCGCACCGTACTTACGTACCGTGCCTTACTGCCATTTTTGCCTTTAACTATTCGCAACTTTGACTGACTTTGAAATCACTAGTCTATAAGTCAGCGATCTCAATTCACACGTTTAGCGTCGGCTTCAGCTGCCTTTACCTCTGCATACAAAAATTCGGCGCAATGCGCGAAAAGTCTGGTAGTTTTAATTCAAACAGCGTACCAACGTACTGTACCCGTACGATTACAAAAAAGGCGTACTGACCAGCGTACCGTACTTCTTAGCAAAAATTGAGGCGTACCGTACCTACGTACGGCACTGCCATCGTTGCTTGTCAGACGCCGAGATGCGCGCCTTAACCAATACACAACAGAGAGGAAGCTGTCGATTTACGTCAAAGTCTTGTATTTACAATAACTCCTCATAAAGAAAAAAAGCGATGGATTGCATATATGATATGGGTGCTTTTCGTTAAATTGCGACTGAGAGCCCCTCCATTTTTTTGGCCTCACTTGCCCAAAAATTTGAGTTTTCTGGTTTGTGGTGCACGGCAGCAATAATTTACTAACTTAAAAACATTTTAAGAGAATGGGCTTTATAATTAGACACAGTTCGAAAAAAATTTGATCGGAATCGAACGATAGAGTCAAACGTTTTGAGTAATAAAGTTCTAAACTTGTGAAGTGCTGCCTCTAGCGGCAGAAATGCAAAAGTACTATAGTTGGCTTTTATAGTATGAAATTGATGTCAATTCTATTTTTGATGGTGAGGAAACAATTACATCAATGATTTCAGTAAAATTTTGTCATCTAAAAACAATATACGTAATTTTTTGTGTTTAGGTTGACATTTTTTTAACTTGCTTAGGCCTACAGTATATTAGTTTTAAATGCCAATTTTGAGTAGTAAAACTCTTAACGTTGAAGTATTTTTGATTCTGTCATTGCAATCGTCTTCACAAACGTTTACTGTGAAAAAACGTCATTTTTCAAAATTTGTACACAAAGATACTTCAACATATTACATTCCAATTATTAATGGTATTAAAACAGGTTGTTGTAAACTACCGTACTACATTGTTTTTCTTCCTTGCTGTAACACATCCTAATTATATCCAAAACTTCAATGTCGGTAGGTTATCTAATCAAAACCATAAAGTTTCCTTTTTTGGAAGTACAGCGATTTATAATATTTGAAGTACGCATATTAGCAACCAAGGTAGATCTATACAAAATCGAGATGGAGCAACATTACTCTAAATTTGCTCGCCCCCTCCCCTCTCGTAAAAATTCAGGAAAAATACGCTGCAGTGTGCAACCAACAGCAAAAAAGAAGTTTAAACTTCGTCGCTAGCAGAACTTAAAAACACTTGCTTTAGCATTTAGTGGCATACAGCAGAGTTAAATTTTAGCACAAAAAAGCGTTAAAAAGTGACAGTGGTTGTCATAAAGTTTCGAACCATTGCTGAGCGACTAAGAGATTTGTTGCAGAATATCGTTGAATAGAACCGCACCTACAAGTTTTCGAGAAAATTGAGTAGCATAATGAGCTTTCTTATGAATGAGGTTAACAATCACGATAATTTTTTTAGCTTCTGGTGACAAAAGAATCACTCTCAGATATATTCTGCTCAAGGCTGTTGCCACAGGGGAACCGGCTGGGCCAAGGCCCTTTCTGGAAATGCTTTAGCCTCATTGGCAGCAGAGGCGCAACTAGTGGTTTAAGTCAACGAGGACAATCTTCATCATATATTTGCTTCATTTTTCGATTAATTTTGGTGGAGAAATCAAACAATTTTTATTGTAAATTTGATGCTTTTTTTTCTGCCAGACGACGGCGAAAACCAAGCCAAAAAAGATCTTTACCAAAAATTTAATGCTTTCATTCGTGTCATTTTTATTTTTAGGTGAAGACTTTTACGATTTTGGTCGTTTGCTTTTTTCAGAAATTTGGTGCACCTGGAGGCTCATGTCAATTGTCTAAGCCCCTGAGGAGCAAAAATAAAGAAAAAATGAGTTTCCATGTTTCCTTTCCAATTCCTTTCCATGTTTCCTCATATTAGATTACGCTACAAATACCTGTCATAGGTTGCAACCCCCTCCCTCCCCCCCCCCGCAATAATGTACCCTGAAGTTTGTCGCTAGCCACCTGTCCAAACCCAAGCAGTCGTCTTTTTAAAGCCGTTGTTATACTTGGTTTCTTGAAAGACATTTTTAAAGCATTTCGCAAGTCCACCATCAGCACTAACTGCTACTATTCAGCGTATATGATTACGCCTAATTTAAATTCTGAAAATATCTCGAGTTTATTTTTCAAAATCTCATTATAAGTACAGTAATGTTTTCTCCTATAGTGGCAACTTTTTATGAAATACTTGCTATAAACAAATCCTTACCATAAAAAAGAATTTGACATCAATTTCACACTTTAAAAGCCAACTATAGTACTTCTTGCATTTCTGCCGCAAGCGGCCGCATTTCACAAGTTTGGCACTTTATTGCTCATAACGTTTGACCATATTGCTCGATTCCGCTCAAAATTTTTTTAAACTGTGTCTAATCATAAAGCCCATTTTCCTAAAATGTTTTTAAGCTAGTAAATTATCGCTGTCGTGCACCACAAACCAGAAAACTCAAATTTTTGGGCAAGTAAGGTCAGAAAAATGGGTTGGTGAGGGATTTTTTGTAAAATTTTTAAAAAATGTTTTGAAATCTTTCATACATAACAAAAAACTTATCCAATGCTACAGCAGGCTAATTTTTTTTCTGTAGTCATTACCTAAACCTAACATTATTGAGTTTTTCTTTTCAGAGTCTTCCTTAAATAACTTTATTGTCTGAAATCACTTCGTGTAATCATTAAAAACATGAAGTTCGCTTTGGCGTTAGCAGCATTGCTCTTAGTTTTCAAATTAACGACCGAACAACAGTGCCGTTACGTCATTGAACCAGACTGCAGTTCATCTGATGACGCATCAGTTGTTCAAAATGGTGGCTTTTTTGGTCGATCTACGAAAGGAGAAAAGGGTGAGAAGGGTTTTTCCGGTAAACTCGGGCCCAAAGGAATTGACGGTGCTGCTGGTCCCAAAGGAGAAATTGGGCAGAAAGGAATGAAGGGGGATCCATCAGGATCAGTTGAAGAATTGACTAGACGCGTCGACGGTGAGTGCTTTATTGGTGATTGGTTCTGTAACAGTAATCAAAGATCCAACAAAACAACAGAACACAATACAAGTTTGCACCATAAAAGCTACAACAATGACGTGCAATTTTGCAATTTCAAGGAATAGTTTTTTGGAGCGCCATATTATGATGTTATTGACGAACATTTACGTAGTTCCCTAATTTTTTTTTGGTTTTAAACAAGTTATAGTTATCAAGTTAACTTGCACAATGCAAATATCCTAAATTCTGATCAAAATTAGTAAAGAATTTTATAAATTAGAACAGTCGACTTAATCGGCAGCGTGGCCAAATGGCTAAAGACCAAATGTTTTTACGACAACCCTAATCGAATGTTTTTACAACGACCCTGATAGCATGATTTTGGTTCAACCCCCACCCTGGTCACGTAATTGCGTTCTTGGATAAGACACTTTACGATAATTACCTCTGCCAGGTGGCTTCGAACAAGCAGCAAACTCAATGGAAAAGAATTTAAAGAAACCCTCACGAACATTGGATCACTGGAAAATCATAAGCAGGCGCGGACTCCTCCAAGCACGAAGTAGACTATGCATTAAAAAGTGTGAGTATTGTCCAATAGTTAGCGTTTGACGCTGTCCGGCGACAGAAGGATAAATATGCTATACAGCGACAACCTCAAACTAATCGCAACGCTACAGTGCAAAATTATATACATGGCCTAAACAAAAATAAAAATTGACAAAAATTTATTCTCTGAAGAAAATTCAAAATACCTTGATATACATGAAACCAGTGTTTTAAATTGCACAGAGCTTCAATCAAACTTAACTCAGCTTATGGAACTTGTGCAATCTTTAAACTCGCCTACAAACCCATCTCCTACAGAAAATGCGAATATTGGACAACTGCAAATGGAGTTGCCTCTTCCACAAACGCAACAAGCGCCCATTGTTTACGGCTGGACGGTAGGTATATGCTCAGTAGCTAATTCAAAAAGGGAAAGCATTGTGCCTTGCCTTCCCCACTTTTACGCTATGCCCCAGAGTTTTATGCAAGTTGAAAGTAAGTTAAGTAATTGATGTCAAACAGAATAAATATCTTTTATTTTGCCACAAAAGTGCTCAACTTTTACAATTAGTTTACAATTAACAACAGGTGATAAAATATACACTCTTTGCGACCAAAAGTCTGGAAGGGACATTTTAGTCTTTGGTCAACAAACTCCTGCTGGCGTATGAATTTGGCTAAATTAGAAATTGTAATTAGTAAAGTCACTGCGTTAAACCAGTGCAAACTTTTGTAACCAGTGTTTACCGAGGAGTGTCTTTTACGTATTGTCGGCAGCTTTTTTTTAATTCACAAAATTCGAAATTTTTAATGTTTTTGGTTAAAAATTCCAAAGCTTTACCCTTTTGTATTTTATTGAATTTTGACCAGATTTCTTCTTGAACAAGGGTAGTAAAAGTTTGTCGTCGTTTATGCTTTTCAAGTTGGATCTACTATCATTACTCTTGAATTTGTTGTAGTTATCAAAATATTTCAGGCTGTGGCGTTGATGATCCACATAGTGATACATAAATTTGGCTACATCGTAGAAGTGAATTTGATTGGTAATAAGTAGGGCAAGTTTATGCAACTTTTGCAACTTTTTTTTACAGCTTGCGACAGCTTCCAAAACACTCAGACTTTAGATAGTACAATGTTTTAAGCTGTTTCCATAAATTTTATTTTGCAACTTTTTTGGATTTTACTTGCAACTTTTTACGGCAACTTTTTTCAATTTTTGCGGGAATGTAAAAGGTGTGCTTTAAAAATATGCTTTGCAACTACAGTATTTCAGTTTTATTCTGGTATTGTCTTTGAATGATGTAACAACAAGCTTTGTGACGTATTGCCTTCGTCTCAATGTTATCTATGACGTAACAGTTGGTTTGCACAAAGAGGTTCAGCTACAACCGTAGAAGTACTAGTACCGTAGTGTCAAAACCAGGGATGTGGAGCTATCGCAGAAATGACCCGGCCTATCATTAGCCCCGAATTTTATACAAAATTATTAAACTGCCAAGCGTCTTTAAGCTCTGTGGAGCGAAGTTTCAGCACGCTGCAAAAACTGTAGTCAAATGATTGCCATTTCTCTTCAGACAATGTTTGGAAGTATCTAGCAATGTATGTTAATAAATCTCTTGAATAATTAAACTACAGCTATAGCCCCTTTTCCAGTTTAATGGTTTTTCATTTCGTTTAATGGCAACACTTGTATGCATGTTTTTTTTTCTGTTGGATTTAATGGTAGAAAAGCGGTTTATATTTTGTTCCTTTATTTTGACCAAACCAAGATTATTTGAAAAGTATAACTGTGTGGTAACTAATGAATAGCAACTAAATCATTGCTGTTTAAACTTGTTGTGCATAGGCCTAAATCCAACTTTTTACGGCAACTTTCGTTAAAAATAAATGCAACTTTTTCAGAATTTTAGTGCACCAAAAACTTGCCCAAGTAATAAGTAAATTTTAATTTTCATAAAATGATAATATTTTTGGTCTGAATTGCCAACCGTCAATAATTATTACTCGAAGACATTTGTTTTGCATTACTTGAAGTCTTTGTAGAAGTAATTTGATAAAGAGCCCCATATAATTATTCCATAGCATTAACCAAGAAAAACTAATGAGTAGTATTATAGTATACCAAGATCAAAATGTGCTTAGAGTAATATATTGAAGCCGAAATAGAATTCCTGAAGCTGTCGATATTTCAGCCTCAATTTTGTTGATTTGGTTTGTAAATGATAAAGTTGAGTTGATTACAATGCCAAGATATTTGGCTGTTGAAGTAATATTATAATTGGAATATTGTTGATTGCCAAGTTAATAGAATTAGTTTCAATTTGTCAATGAGAACTTAGCTAAACTTAAATTTTGAAAGGGTAAAATGCTAAATGATTTAAAGTCATCCGCTCACATACTCAGAACATTTCACAGTATAGAGTCGCTCCAATTCATCCAAACTAGTATCCATGATCAAAAGAAAACACTATCGTTAGCGGATAACTGAGGGAACGTTTTTAAAGTATTTGCCAGAATTTTAAAGCAAAGCATTTATTTTAAAGCAATATAATTGGCAAAATAATTTTAAAGCAAAGAATGTTTTTAAAACTTTTTAAAGCAAAGCATTTATGAAAATCAGAAAAAGTATAGGCCCTAGGATCGATCCTTGGGGGTCTCCGCCAACAAGTAACGTAACCAAGTGTTCTGCTTTTTCTCTTATATGAAACTTAAGGCCTAAGTATTACATAACCATTTTCAGTAGTTATATTTGGAACAACATATTTTGCACAACATAACCAACACAGCACGGTAATACATGAGGTAGATACATAGCATGGGTAATGGTTTTAGTCGGGTTTTAATAGGGCTTATCGCAACAATTGTGCAGTAGCTCACCAATGCTTAAACATGTTGCACAGTCCTGCAAAAGGTTGTATTATTGCGTAAGCTTTTGCCTCAGTGGTAGATTGTAAAGATCAAGAAGCCAACAGCGGCCTACAAAGTTGAGCTTTTTTGAAACAAAAAAAGAAATCAAAAGAAGTATTTGCGTAAAAGTCTGCCCACTAACAGATTAAACCCTTTTGCGTCCAATTGCTGCAGAAACCTCCAGACTTTGGCGGCTGGGTTCTCTTATAGAGTAGAACTTGATTATGACATCATCAAAACCATTAAAAATTTTTGAACACCTAATACTAGCGCAATGCCGTTTATCATCGCAGATTATCACAGTATTAAAACACTTACAAATCAAAAACTTTAAAAAGTAATAAAAAGACTATTGGGATTTAAGGTTTTTAATGTTTTAATGCTGTGGTAATCTGCTGTGAGATTTGCTCTATAATCCTTCGTTATCGAGCACTTCTTGTTCTTGAAACCCGGATGTCAACTACAGTAAACCGGCAAGGGAGCCTTACTCCTCCCCTAACGGATGTTTTTCCCCCATTTTGGTTTACTCAAAATATTTTTTTGGAACATAACAAAACGACAAGGCAGCAGACAATGAAGTAACAAGGAACAATAATGCTGTTCAATTTTAAACATATTATACTAGTCTCGTTTGACGTTTTCTCGATCCTTTGCGAAATGGCTGCAACCAGGAATCCTTTGCGAAATGAATTGCGAAATCCTTTGCGAAATGACCACATGACAGAAATTTCTTTGCTCGCATTAATAACGAGAATCGTTTAAGAGGCGCTACCGCACGAAACCTCGCTGAAAGCAAGAGGTTGTTTTTGCCCGTGCATCTGAAGCTTTGCAAGCAGGGTAACGTCATTTTCGCTCGCTAAGTTACTTGGATCGATTGCGAGATATAACTTGAGTAAAAAAACGTCACATTTTTCTCATCAACTTAACGAAGATTTTGAAGCACCTTCAAGCGTACGAGAAAATTTGTTTGGTCAAAAATTTAATGGCAAAATGCTGAAAACTCTAACTACAGCGAATTTTGCTGAAAATTACTTAGAATGGTTTCCATGTTTGCTATTAGACTGCTAAGAAGAAAGCGAATGGCATTGAAAACCGTTCGCTGTGCTGACTGATAAAGAAATATTGAATATCGCCCGTTGAGAAAAATAGCAATACACTCTTTTTATAGCAACAATTTTCTAAGAAAAAGAAACTCATTTTTGCTCAAAATTTAAGATCAAACTAAAAACAATGCTAGCCTCCGCAGCATAATAAAACAAAAGCAAACGAAAGAAAATTCATATTAAAGAAAATAAATTAAACTTTGTATTGATTCAAAACGAATAAATTTTAGTTATTTTCTTTTGCTTGCAAACAAAATTGCTACTATTCCCAGAATGGAGCGCTGTTTAAGAATTTTTTTTGGCAATCGTTTGAGAATTTTTATTCCAAGTTCAATGGCTGCCAAAAAAATTTTGCAAAAGCAGGAAACAGCCTTTACTTAGGCCGGCAGAGCAGTAGAAATTAAACATTGTTACAAACATGGTCGCTGAAATTGACACCGATGATGTCAAAATTTAAGAAAAAATCGAGAACACATGACGCTGAAAACCGGCAAAAAATTATAAACAGCCAGTCTCAACTCATGACTTACTGGTGCTAAAAAAGAACAGTGTACTTCAACTCGTTCACTTTTGAAAAATTTTGAAACCTTTTGTTGCTGTCAACATAAACGTACACCCACCAATAACCTCAAGTGCGCTTCAAGTCATTTAAAAAATTGTGGTGTAGTAAAAATTGTTCTTTTTTTTACATTGATCCAAAAATATCATAAACTCGTCGTTCATATTAACTAATTATTAATTATCAATTGATGATTTTGCAAGCTTAGAATATTAACGCATGGCTCATGGTATCTTTTTCCATAACAATTGCTGTACATACAGTTCTGCAGAGACAGTAAGTACGCTTGAACCCATTATTTTGAGGTACTAATACATCTGACGTCACAATGAGGTATTTATTACGTGCTAACACAACGTCTCGCAAAGAAATTCGAGCAAGCAAGTTTAACGCATAATAGGAGAGACCATTGGGAAATAGCATTTCTTCTACGCAGTTTTTTCCTCGTTGACGCCTTTTAGCGAGAGAAAATGGACTTTACGAGATTGCTAACATGTTCTGTCGTTGGCCCAGCTATCCGTATCATATTTGTGACGCAATAAACTGCCATATTAACATTGTGCATATGTTTTCATTTTTACTTATTCGATAGTCATTGAGTATTTCTCAAACTAAAAGTCAAAACGCAAGCCTGGGTCCTTAAGCCTTCACGGATGTGTCGCAAAAGAGAATGCTGTAGACCTACAGAATCGTTTTTTGGTTTCGTTAGTGATTATGACATGAAATAATGAGCGGTGGTGCAAGCACCAACCAGAGGGGCTAAGAGGGCTTCAGCCCCAATTAATTAAGTCACTTTCATCATTTAACCCCAAATAGCGTTTAAGCATGTTTTGGACTTGACCTATCAGCAAAGGGGGGCTTGAAGGGATTAGAAAATTTAATTCTTTCAAATGATTTCTGAATTTCAGCAGATTAATTTTTTCAAAAAGCTCTAAAAACGTTCGAAATGTGATCAAAATGGCGCTACAAAAGCTATTTTTTGCCAAAAGCATTAAAAATCGCCAAGCGGCTGGAAATGTGCCCCAGATCCTGGAGCCTCCGGCAGTTCTTTTAAAAAGATTATTTTTTTCCAAAAGCTTTAAAAACGTTCGAAATGTGATCAAAATGACGCTACAAAAGCTATTTTTGCCAAAAACATTAAAAATTGCCAAGCGGCTCGAGACATGCCCCCAGATCCCCATAGCCTCCGCTGCTAAGGTCACTGCCCGCTGACCCCCGTTTGAGTCCTAACGGACACGATTCCTAATGGCAACAAATACTAATGAACACGAGCCCAAAAGACCTTTTCAAGCATGACTTGAGCTGAAAGAACAAAATCTGCTACTTTCGCTTGCTGTCATGTGTCTGTTAGGGCTTGTGTCCATTAGGACTCGTGTAGTTTAAAACTCGAGACCGTTAATGCTTATGGACTTTATGACTAATGTTCGTTACGGATTGTGTTTTTAGGATTGGTATTTTTTGAACTCTTGTCCGGATCCTTAAGTAAAATCTTGGTTGCGCGTCTGTACTTGATTTTTTTAAGCCCAGCTGCTGTTATTGTGTTTTTTTGGAGCACACTCAAAATTGCTTATGTTGCAGTCACTGCTACAGATACGTTTTCAAACGATTATGGGCCGCAGACGAAATGAGCTACCGGCCTTACAGCAAATGTTTTTTTTAGGACCTGAGTGCAGAATTTTTAAAATTGCGCATGATTGGTACAAGATCAGTTTTATGGAGCAAAATTCTGTCTATTTTTTGCTTTTTCACTTTCGTTTGGTCTGGCGACGGCACTGCCGGTGTGTTTAATTATTCGAAGATTTAACTACCTTTTTGTTTTTCATATTTTTTTCATTTTAAATTGGCAGTGCATGCATTGCATACTTTAATTCTTTTGTGAATGACGATCACGATCAGTATTAAAAATATGGAAATTGTGAAGTGTGAGAAGATGCCAACATTTTATTGTGGCTCTTTGCAATAATCTTAGATATCACATCAAAAATTTCATTCTAAGTAGGACACATGTCCCTACATAAAATTTGAAAAATATGGCTTTTCGACTAAAGACAAGGGATGTTTTCGAGTCACTTATAAATTATAATCAATAATGCGATTTCTAAGGTTGATGGCAAGAGCCACAAAGAGAAGCTGACATCATCTTCTTATTGTTCGTAGTTTTGATGACCTCAAAAACTAAAGTGATACTCAAATTGAATGAAGATACAGTAAGAGCTGAGATACAGTAAAAGCTGTCATTTTCAATTATGGGTTGTTTTATTTGACTGCGGAGCAGGTATTTCAAAAACGTTCCAACGGAACCGCGGATTTTCAAAGAAACTGGAATGATTACAAGAATGGATTTGGGAACCTAGCAACAGAATTTTGGATAGGTAAGTAAACTTCAAAAAAAGGAAAAATACCCAAAATAAAAACAAAACGAAAAATTGGTCATAGCGATAATAGTGGCTGTGCGCTAGCAAGTCACAAGCTTTTCATCCACTTTTTCAAGAGAGACATACTGTCAAAATATAGTAGGTTATACGCCACGAAATCCACTCACTATAATATGCATTTCAAAATTCCGAGACGGATTCGTGTTCGTTTAATATTGGTACTGTACTGGTATAATATTGCTGCAAATTGACTGCTGATATTCAGCAGAACTATAGTGATTAGCATTTGACACCTTGCATTCGCTGTAATGCAGAGAGCACTGGTCTGGTATGATAGCAAAAAGATGAGGCAACAGTAAATTTTTTCCAACAACCTCACTGTATAATACTGTATTTATTTGAAGTCAGATTCTACAGAATGTGGCAGATTCCGCATAATTATAGACTGCATATGTGGTATAATCTTGAATAATTGCAACAAAACGCTTTTCAAAGAATCACTAGCATTAAGGCTCATTAGCATAATACAATATGCAGCATAAGGAAAGGGCACAATTACCCAATTAGTCAAATTTGATATGTATAAAACAGTGGAGCAATTTCCATGTTCAACCCCCTCTCCCCTTAGGCAAGTCACTTAGAAAATTTAACTCGGAAATGAACGTGTTTAAATGTGTTTTGGACTGGACCTGCGAGGTAAGAAGAGGCAATGGAAGGGGCTAAACAATTCACTTATACAAATGGCTTTTGATTCGCAGCAATTTAGTTTCTTCAACTGACTATAAATAAAAAGGTGTGAATTTGATACAAATGACGTTGAAATGGCTATTTTTTCAAACAAATTAACTTTTGGTTCAAGTTTCCCCTCTTCTTAGCAAAATGCTCGTTGTGCGCCTGATTTGAATTGCATAAATCCTTGATTTAAATCCCAATCTCATTAGCTTTCAGAAACGCTAGCCTTTGTGCTTGGCTGTATAAGCGTGTTTTGTGAGTTTTGTTTAATTAGCAATTGTACGGACTGGTTCATAAAAAGACCTTCTGCAAATTTCATACTTAGGTCTTCAACGAGTGCACCAAGCAACGTATGCAAATTCATGTCGACTTCGATTAGATTTGTGGGATTTCGACAACGATCATGCTTATGCTGAATACAGGTATAAAAAGCTTAACGTATGCAGTACGCATGTATGCAGTGTGGTACAATGCAAATGTACAGTTGTGGTAGAATTATACTGTATAGTAGGGTTTTCAGCCAATTAATTGGAGCAATTAATTGTAACAATTAATTGCTTCAAAAGTTGCTCTTACCAGTTACAGTTAATTGCTAAAATTGGGCAATTAATTGCACTTTTACGTTTTGGAATCATGGCGTGTTTACACCAAGTGCGATGCAAAGCAAAATGTTATATTTGTGTTTTTTATTATACCTTTTACACTTACTTTGCACGCGAAGCAAAATACTACCATGCGAATATTTTGTTTGCAAAACGAATATAGCCTACACATGACTCACAATTGAGCAATTGTTGAGTCATATTCAAAGTGACTTAACAACACAAACGGCAATTAACTGAATAGTGAATGCTGGAATTTTGCCCGATTCAATCAACGAAAAAGGCGTGTTTTGCAAATTAAATTGTGTCGACTACTTAAGCAAGGTGTTTAAAAATTTATAGCAGATTTCAATAAAAAAAGATAAAAGCTGACAGCGATAAGAATAGGGTTGTTGCTCCTCATCAAATGAGGATAATTTTTGCTAAGCTAGCTCATAGTAATGAAACGGATCCTATACACCTCCCCGAAAAACACCTTCCAGAAATTACATTTCCCCGAAAAACACTTGGCCGAAACTACATTATCCCGAATATGCATTTCCCTAAACGTGCATTTTCTAGAAATTACATTTCCCTGAACATACACTTGCCAGAAATTACATTTTCCTGAACCTACACTTGCCAGAAATTACACTTTCCTGAACCTGCACTTTCCAGAAATTACACTTTCCAGAACATGAAAACTTATTTTCCTGAATTTTCACTTGCCAGAATGATTTTTCAATTAGCAAGTTATTAATTTCAATTAGCAAGTTAATAGTAAGTTAAAGTAATTATTTAAAAAGGATCTCCAGTTTGTTTCCAACTAACCACCCCACAAAAAATAGCTCAGTACTATTTTATTAATCTTTAAAAAATACTCATTGAAATTTCATTTAAAAAGCGCTTCACTATTGCAGCTTAGCCAACTAGATGTTAGTCGCTTGCAGCAAATTGCTGCAGTGTAACCAAACTATGTGACATACCCAAACGTGGCATCTCATTTCAGTATAAGAGTTTTTGTGAAAAATGACGTCATAGTTTACCAATTAACTGTTTGCTATAAAATGGCAGTTAATTGTGTTTGTCCAAAATAAGCAATTAATTGTTTGTTTATATTAGCAATTAAATTGAAAACCCTACTCAATAGTTAAACATTTGACATAAAGTGTAAACAAAAGGTGCCCAACCTGCGGCCCACAAAGCCCTTAGAAGTGGCCCGGAAATAAATGTAAAAATTGGTTGCGCACTTTCATTTGCTAACAAACTATTAGTAGTTTTATGGCGCATTATGCTGTATCTGCAGAATTTTAAAACATCAAAATATTGCTACTAGTCACGTCCGTTGGGTTTAATTCACAAGTTTTGTGTTTTTGGAAAATAAGATTGAGCTAAACGAGCAAAACAAGAAAGCGCTAAAATTGTGTGAGGTTAAAGGGAGTGAAGCATCCAGCTGGGATTATGTGCAAAAATTAAAGACACATCTAAAACATTTCTTCTCTAAATTTCAGCTCTCTACGATCTATCGTTTCATTTATCGTTCTCAACGATATTTCATTTCAAAGTTGGGAGATCCCCCAAAAGTGTTCCCATGTAAGATTTAATATTCCAAGAATCGGGATATTCTATTTAAATGTAAAAGTGTTTCTGTTGTAACACTAACTCATGCTTAAGCGTTGCATTCAGGAACTTAAACCAATGTGAAAGATTACACAAAACATCATTTTAGGAAAAATGAAATTTTAACTAGCAACATTGTAGAGGAGATCTTCTTACTTTAAAATAAAATGTCTCAAAAAAAAATAAGTCGTAAGCTAATGAAATTTGGTGAAGGTATGTTTCAGATTATTCTTTATTTTTTGGACGTAATCCTAGCTGGATGCTTCACCCCCTTTAAGTAAGATGAAATCTCTGTTTTTGATTTAGGCTCCATCCTTTACCAAGTCATTTGGAAAATACAATCCAAATATGCAAGCTTTTTAACGTGTTTTGGAGTTGACCAGTTAGTAAGGGAGGCTGAGCAATTTAATTCTTTTATATTATATGGTTTTCAAACTTTAATAATTTATTTGTTTTAAACGATTCTAAAAGTTGCAAAAGGTCATCCTAATGTCATTTAAATAGCTTTTTTTCGACATATATCACAAAAATCCGATCGCTGAACCAATCCCCCCCGAAACCATGGCCAACAGTGGCTCGGGCCGCAGCCCAGATTCTCAGTTGTGATTCACTTGAGATGCAGTTGTTTATTCAACATGACGTCCGCTGAATACATTTATCAAGAAGAAAACATTTTTTAACTTTTGGTTCAACCTCCTTCTTTATAGTAAAATTAAGCATAATGGCTTCGTTCTTTCTTTTTTGTTTTCTGACTGACTCAAAACTGAAATGGAACAAAACGAGTTGTTTTGTCTTTTGTTTGGAATCAAATTTACGAAGCCTCAGCAATAAGATGACCTCAGAATTCACCACTAGAAATCTTTTGCTTTGACGAGAGACGTAATTTCAAGGAAGGTTGCATTGGCAGAAATTACCCTGCAACTGTATTAACCAAAATAACAAATTAAGTCTGCGGCCTTTTATCAAAATAAAAGCGACATTATAGTTTCTGTACAGCTTAATTTTCTTTTTCTTTTTTGTTTTTTTGCCTTGAGAATATCAATAACTTGTAACCGAGAATAGTTGGGTAATGTTTGACAAACAACGACAAGCTTGAAAAATTCAGCAGTCTCTGTAAAGGAGGTGTCAAAGTGAAGGCTGTCTTTATGCTCTAATAAAAATAGCCATTTTAAATTTATTTTGGCAGAGGTTTTGTGATTGAAAATGAAGCAAGCATGTATCGGTTACAAGTGGGAGCTTATAGTGGTACTGGTGGGGACTGCTTGACCAGTATCATCCCAAACAATAACTTTCCATTTACAACAATTGACAGAGATAATGATCAGTAAGTTGCAGAAACGTTAATGCAAGATACAGGCAGCATGATTTCTAAATTTGAATAACATTTTTATGACCACAATTCAAAGCTTCATGTCGCCGAAGTTAATTTTCAGATGGTTTTTTATACTGTATAAGCTCGGTCTACACTGACTGGGCGCAAAATCGTGAGCGTACAGCGGCATGTTTAGTTATTTTAACAAACTGGCTGTATTTACGTTGAGCATAACGTCTTAGCAGCATGCAAGCTTCCAATCAGTTGAAACAAACTAAGCATATACGCTCGTACGCTTAGGATTTTACATTCAGTTTAGACCTGGCCTAACAGTATAATTATGTAGTGCAACATTGGTTTATATATGCAAAGAAACTGGCAAAATATCCTCACTTGTTTCAAATAGGTTTCAAAACTAAATAAATGAAATAAAGACAAAAATCAAAAACATAGTCGCTTGAAATTATTTTGATTTTTTTGTTCAAAACCTTTATGTTACTGTATGATTAATTAGCTTTTCGAAATTGTATTTCGAAATCTTCTTTTCACATTTTTCTCGTCGGTTTCAAACAAAAAATTATTTTCCTGTAAAAATGCTTCAGGAAGTTTTTATGGCTATACTTATAAGAATTTTTGCAAAAAATGTTTAAAATTTGTGAAATAATTTTAAAAAATTTTTTTGCAATATTTTGGCATACTTTTGACTTTTCGCCAGAGTTTAAAAGCCGTGGGGAGCACCAATGGTTTAGTTGGAAGGTCAAAATATCGGCATTTTACTTTTGACCTTTTAGATCTCCAATCATGACGTTAGTCATTTTTAACACGTTTATACACTGTAGATCAAAATTGAACTGCCCGGCAGCAACACGCAGATAAAAATCACTTGCCAAAAGAAATATGCGGTGAAAATTTTTCAATGTAGTAAGATACCAAGTGGTAAAAGCACAAGTGAAGAAATTTATGAGTAATGGTGGCTTTTTGAAAATTGAATCTTATATAAGGTACAACGTTGATTTTTACGGTCCGGGAATTCGCATCTTACAACTGTAGCTATTTTACGACTTTTGGAATCAATAGCTCAATAAAACGCAAAAGCCTCGGTTGTGCTGATGGAGGATAATTTTTGAAGATACTGCGCTATAAAAATAACTTTACTAAACCAAGAATTAAATTACTTTGAATGAAAAATATATCCGCTTTGAAATTTCAATAATTTTGGCTACATCATGGAATCTCTCTTCTTTGGCCAAATTAAGGTCCAAAAATTTTATTTCATTTGTTACTTCTTTTTACCTATTTGCTTTAAATAAAAATTTTTTCTAGGCCTCATAATGGTATGAAACCGAAAAACCTCTGTATTCCAGCATTTTAAATACCGTGGCATTTTTTAGTTTTGAAAAAAAAATTTCAACTTTAATGGCTTGTTATATTTGAAAGACATATGTGTCGAAAGAGATTACACATGAAAAAGAATTATTGGACCTGTACTTAATAAAAAACATAAATTTCATCATTGATATAATCTAAAATACTGAAATTTCAAGAGAGGCAACTTTTTGTTAAAATAAATGTATTTCTTATCTCTGTGAAGGTTTTTTTACCGGCGCTGTTCTGTGCACTCAGTGTTATGTACAAAGCTATTGTGCTACAGTACTAAAAAATTATTGGTAGCCAATTTTCTAAAACAGTACTTGATGATATACAGCAGTAAAATCAAAGCCATATCAATTATAAAATTTCTGTTTTTTTCGACGTAAAGTTTCAATAATTCTTTTCATGTGTAACCTTTTTCGACGCATATTCTTTCTTTTACAGATTATAGCGGCACGTTATGTACTGATAAGTCCTTAGGATGAAAGACTGCTGTGCTTTTAACCGTTTACAATGATTTGTATAATTGTAATAATAAGTCAATTAAGATGTTTTTTTGACGATTGCAGGCCAGAGTTTTAATATTTTAATCGTTTTGCGTGCTTCTGGCCTAAAGGCTACCAGCTCGAAAGCCTAGGGAAGAGTCTCCAGAACGGCGACTACTTAAAACAAGCAATGCGAAAAAATTGTCTTCCCATAGGAATCGAACCTGCAGCCTTTGGATTACCGGTCCACTGCTCTACCACTTGAGCTAGAGAAGACGCCTCCTCGCATGCTTAATTTTGGCTATTTAAACCCAGCAACTTGCTTGTTGTAAGATTGTAATAATAAGTCAATTAAGATGTTTTTTTGACGATTGCTGGCCAGAGTTTTAAATTAAGCATGCGAGGAGGCGTCTTCTCTAGCTCAAGTGGTAGAGCAGTGGACCGGTAATCCAAAGGCTGCAGGTTCGATTCCTGTGGGAAGACAATTTTTTCGCATTGCTTGTTTTAAGTAGTCGCCGTTCTGGAGACTCTTCCCTAGGCTTCCGAGCTGGTAGCCTTTAGGCCAGAAGCACGCAAAACGATTAAAATGATTTGTATAGTTGTGTTGCAGTACAATGTATGTACGCGTCATTAGTCTTTGTGGCTAAAATTTACATCTCAAGTGTTTTGTAGTTCAGCACTGTATAACTGTGCTGTTGACGCCGGCCACGGTCGTGCGGGAGGTTGGTGGTTCAATGATTGCACGTGGTGCCCGCTCAATGGTGAATGGGGACAATCTTCAAGAAGTTGGGAAAACATTGTTTGGTGGCCATGGAAAGGTTCCAACGGGAAAATAAAGGCCACAGAGATGAAATATCGTTGTGACTGAATAATAATCAGGAATACACTATGACTTCAATGAATAAACAGGTTCGCATTGCTGATAAATATTAAATGAAAAGCCGCAGCATTATATCGCTTCTGGATGCCAAAATACCACTGCAGTAGTTATTCCATTTATAGAGAACTATCACATAAGCCTCAAGACCTTGGTAATTTATGTTTAAATAACATTTGCAAGCATATTTGATTTGATATTTTTTGTTGATTGGCACAAGCAGTCAAAACGTTTTCAAAAATGAAACAGTTGCATTAATTTACTCTTTCAAGCATCTAGTCAGTGGGGTCGCTAAGGGGGGGTGGCCCGTCCAGGGTGTCATCATTTTGGAGTGACTCTATTTTTCAAAACCAATCAAACAAAATGAAACGACAAATTGCTTAATATCATTGGAAATATTTACCACACTGAATGGATTAAAAAATGATTTGAAGCATCTTTTAAAACATTAATTTAGAGGTAGGGCTCTAATTTGTCAAAAATATAACTCACAAATCAGTAAAAACTTCGAAAAATTGCCAAAGCTAAGCAATCAAATTTGATCGTTTTTTTAATGCCGAATACAGGTTTCATGCAAAAATATATAGTTAATTGCTAATCACTTCAACTCAAATATCGTTCCATTAGCCTCCAACAAATTGTTATTCTCTTTTTGAATACAGGCGAAATGTGTTACTCCTTGTGAGTTGTATTGAACTATAAGATTTTATGATTTGCGGTGCCAGTTTGTAAATAAGAGAACTGAAACTTTACCATTAGATACCTCCCACATAGCTATTGCTCATAAATGCAACCAGTTTAATCCTGTTTTGCGCTGCTATATTCTATGCCAGCACATTTCAAAAGCATTAATATTAATCAAAATACGCCTAAAATTAATTATTTTTGCAAAAAATACAAAATTTTTAAGCGCTGAGGCTCCGACCCCAGACCCCCCAAACTCCCCATTTCGAATTTCTGGCTACGTGCCCGAGTCTAATCATGTTTTTGCATTGTTAAATTTTGTGCCACCAAAATTCTACCCGATGCCACGTTTTAAAAGATAAAAATAACATTAAACAACAAAATTTTTGCTAAAAAGTAGTGAGGAGGTGCTCTAGAATCAATTTTGGGCGCTGATTTCAAATCTGCCCTTATTTTTGCTCTAACACGTCACGTTTTTAAGTTATTAAAAAATTGTCATTTTTTCACTAAGGACTTTTAGGCCTTTGTTAATTTCTTAATTTTTCATTAATTAATTACCTAAAATGAAGTCTACTACAAATTTGCTTATTTCAACTAATAAAAAATACATAATATTTTACGTAACCAACTCTTATTTACACCGAAATTCACAATAATGCAAACACGTTTTGACATAACGATCTACAATAAGTGTCCAACATTACACAAATTTTTGTCGTTTTGATTTGCGCTTATGTTCTGTGTCACTTTCATTTTGCAAAAACCAACGATAGTCTGCCATCATGTGCTCAGCAGTAACTTTTCCTTGGTAGTGATTTTCCATCTCTTTTATTTCTTGGTGAAATCGTTCACCATGTTTACCACTAATATCTTTTATGTTTGAGGGGAAAAATCCAAATGAGAGTAAAGAAAATGTAATTTTAACGACATTCTTGCTCCAAGTTCTTGATAGGCTTGTAAAAAATTGGTAACCATCTGCACGTAGTTGGGAGATTTGTAATTACCCAAGAAATTTTTCATAATCAAGCAAAACTGATCCCATTCTGCTTTTTCTATTGAATTTAGTTTTGCATCGAACTTTTTATCACCCGTTACTTTTCGAATTTCTGGTCCAATAAATACTCCTGCTTTCACTTTGCTTTACTTTTGCTGGGAAACTTTTGTCTCAAATACGAACTGCCTTTGCCAGTTGCTGAATCCATTGCTTTTACAAAATTTTTGAATAAACCCAGTTTAATGCGTAGTGGTGGAGATATACCTTTTGTGGATCAACCAAGGGTACGTGCTGAACATCTTCCTGGTACAAATTTACAAATCTTCCTGGTACAAATTCCTTTCGTGCAGGCCATTCTTTTTGGTTGTAATGACGACTAACATTCCTACTATCCCACTGACACAGAAAAGATTGATGTTTCGTAAAACCCATTTGCCTTCTTCAAAGAAGTAAGCCAAATCAAAATCTAATCAAATCGAATCTTTCATTACACTCGCTGTAATACGCCGAAGCGTGTAACGAGTTGGCGGGGCCCATCTCCGCATCATTGCGCCCGGGCAACACAGCTCCTTTCGAAGAAATGTCGCAGCGGTGGCGAGCCGTTGGCAACACTGAGTCCGATTTGACCGGCCCGAGATTTGAACCTCGAACCTCCCGCGCCAGAGGCAAACGTGTTACCCCTGGACCAACTGGCCGGTTTTTATGATTTAGTCAATTACTTTGAAATCTTCACAAATGCTCCGTGTATACTCAGAGTATTTTATTAATTGCAAGATAGTCTCCATTAACTTGTACGTTTCTTTTAAACCATCAGCATACACCAGTGAAATAGAAGGTTTTTTATTGCCATTATGCAATAAAACTGCCTTTAGGCAAGATTTACTCGAATCAATAAACAATCTCCACTCAGCAGGATCATGCTCGAAACCTAATGGTTCAAAAAGTCCGGAAATATCCGAGCAATAGCAAACACCATTTTCAGCTGCAAAATACTTTTCAAGTTGAGCATGAAGTGTACGATAAAAAGTACCTTTAACTCCTTTTTGCACTAAATTCCATTGTTTTTGTCGTGAGGTGAGAAGTTCAGACTTTTTTTTGGATGAACCCAAGTCCCTGACCAAGTTCTTTAAGTCACTTTGGTCGAGTAGGTGAGGTGTCAAAGAAAAAAAGTCATCCACGCTCTAAACTGTATCAGTGCCTAAACTTTCAGATAGTTCCTCAAAATGTGCAGAGGTAGATGCACTTTCACGTATTTTGTCTGCACGTATATTCTAGGTGTGATGGAGGGCTTGGAACTGGAATATTTTTAGATGCATGAGCTACTGGCCGCAATGCAGAAGGACAATCGGGATAAACAATTTTGCTTTTACTTTTCTTGGAATGACCTGATACCTTAGTTAAACAAAAATAGCAATCCAAAAAAAAGGTTTGTAGGTTCACGCCACACCATAGGTACAGCAAAAGGCATGCATGCTCTTTCGTTTTCCATTTAACCACTGAGTCAAGAATGCATAGCAATTTCTGCAACATATATGGGGGGCCTAAGATTTGTCCTGGTCTCCCACTTGACATCCAAAATAATGCTTGTAAGCTAAAGTCACTTTACTTGTGATATTTAGTCTTTGACATTTTTGGAGTAGACTTGCACAGATATAGCAAAAACTATCCGGATGGTTTACACAGGATCTACGACTTTCCATAATACTTAATACACGCTTTTCAAAGTAAGCTGAAACATATCAAGACATAATTAGGTCTGGAAGCTGATAACAAGCTGGTGCTGCAAATTGGTAAAATAACCAGCTGTGAGCAAGTTACTTTGTAAAAGTAACTTAGTTACAGTTACATTGCAAAAAAAGTAACTAAGTTACAGTTGCAGTCACCGTTTTGAAAAAGTAACTAGTTAGAGTTACAGGTACAGTTACTTTTAATGAACCTGATTACCGGTATGAATTAAGTATCAAAACTGTTGATGTTGTACTTTGGCACCGGTATTAACTGATTTCGTTCTCTATTCATTTTCTAATTTTCGTTTGGTGCCTCAGCACAAGCTGCTTATGGTTATTGTTGTTTCAACAAAAATACACAACGTAACACGTTGATGCACTTTACCAAATTGCGTTTCAAGAAAGCATGCATCTCAAAATATTTATCGCTGAAACCAGAACGTTTGGGTTTCGAAATGTCTTTGCCCATGCTGAAAAGCCTTTCAACTGCAGCGCTTATGGGCAAAGAAGTATTGTACTATACGAACAGTTTCTTTAGCACTGCATTAGCAAAGGAATTATCATCTATCCTTTTCGCTGGTACTGCTGATAGAAGCCTTTCTATCCGTATTGCAGCAGCATCTTTTTTTGGTTCAGATTGGTTGAACAAAGAACCAAATAATTCATCGGTATTAACGGACTTAACATCATTGTCGCTTTCACCGCTAAGGCTGTTAGCCCCGGTAAAGCACAGCACAATAGCACCTGTAGAGCACGTCCCACAATCAGGCGCGTAGCCAGGAATTTGCAAAGCGTGGGGGTTCTTTGGGGGGTTTGGGGACGTAGCCCCCAGCTGCTGGAGGCACGGGGGCCTCGGGGCTCAGAGCTCAAAAATTTCGCATTTTTTTGCAAAAACAACTTAATTTTAGGGCTATTTTAGTAAAAAAAATAATGCTTTTAAAACGTGATACAAAAATTGGCAGTGCAAACATGATTAAACTGGTTGCAATAATAAGCTATTTGCAGAGCAGGGAACCCGCTACTTGAAAAGTAGCGGCGCTTTTGCTGCCGCTACTGAAAAAGTAGCGGCGCTGTGCTCATTACTGGCTATTTGGGAGGTGGCTAATGGTAAAATTTTAGTTTTCTTATTCAGATGCTCATAAAGTATAAAATCGTATAGTTCAATAAAACTCACATGGAGTAATCTATTACGTCTACAGTTTATAAAGAAAATTAATTAGGTGGGGCTAATGAAAAGAAATTTGAGAGAAATGATTGGAAATTTAATAATAATTAATAGTCCCCCCCACCCTATTCCAAAGTTTATAGTATATTTGTTGATGACACCTATGTTTAGCATTTTTGCACTAGCGATTAAATTTAATTGCGTATTTTCGGCCAGTTTTGAAAGTTTTCATTTATTTGTGAGTTTTATTTTTGACAAATTACCCCTCCCGAATCTATGTTTCAAAAGGTGTTTCAAATCACTATTTAGTCCATTTCAGTGCATAAAACAGTCTCAGAAGTAGGAATGGGCATTTCAGAATACCGAATTTAGAAGGATTCGAATACCAAATTGTCCGGGATTCCAATCGAACTATAAACCGAATAATTATAAATATAGATTTAAATGGAAATATAAATCCTGGCTACGCGCCAGCGGTATTCTGGATTCGGTTTTAGCTATTTGGAATAATTCTGGAATAGCCAACTATTCTGAAACGCCCATCTCTACTCAAAAGTGCTAAAAACGTGTTTTTTTTTATTGTGCATTTTGGTCGACATGCCAATGGAGGGCTATACCCCCCTCTGGTTACGCTGCTGCCCACAATAGCTCCTGCTAGCACCTTAGTGCACAATAAAAAATCCGTAATCCGTAGCGCCAACAGGTATTACAGAAGTGTTTCATTTAACCAAAATCTAACGATTAAAGAGTCTTTTTTAACAGGACTAAAACTAAAAGTAACTGAAACTAGTAACTTTTAATGTCTCCAAATAGTAACTAGTTCCCACTTTCGTTACTTTTTTAAAAGTATTCTATTTCCAAATTCTTTGTTAGTATTTGTACTAAGGAATCGTCGCTAAAGATTTCAAAAGAACTGGGATACAACTTCATAAACTAACCACAAAGATTTCGCAATAAAATGCTTGAATTTTGCCCTAAAAACCTGATTTTTGTGGTTGTTTATAGAGTAAATCATGTGGAAAAACTTTCATCTGGTATAGTAGAAGAAAAGCTTGGATGTTGCTCAAAGGAAAATGAGTTGCTAATGCTTGACCACCCATGTTTTTAGGAACGGTTAAAACTCAAGACTAATTCGTAAACTGCTTTTCATTAGATGAGTGCATTTATTTTTGTCTCCCGTGCTTGCGAATGATCTAGCCCTGTTGCATTAAACTGTGAAATTTTAATAGCAAAGCATTGTTATTTTTATTTTGTGTAATAGGCCTAATACTCAATGCGTATTTGCATTCATTATAGAAAATATTAGGTAAGCTAGCGCTAACAAAAAATTTCTCTTGTGTTTTGAACTATAATTTTATGCGTGGAATTCGCTTTTTTAAGCTGTACTGTCATGATTTATCATGTTATCTGATGTCTGATGAGCTCCATAGAGGCAAAACCCTTATAATTCAATGTAATTACGTATTAATTTTTATTTTATTTTTGGCCATCGCGAAACAGTGGAGTGGCATTTTTTAATGTGCTGTTGAAAGAAGGTTTTTTGATTTATCTCCACTGTATATAATTTATAACTGATATGTAGCTATAGCCTACTGCTTTAGCTACACTATTATTAAATCTGAATATCGTAATAGTTTAGTGTGTCTTTTTTTTTGATCTAGCTTCTCAACAACATGTAGTAAAACGCAACCAGCAGATCCCCAATTAACTGACCGTAGGAATAGAAAAATTTGAACTAAACAGACAAACCGAGCACAATAATTATCTTCCGAAGCACTGACCAGGATTCGAGTTTCGTTTAAACCCAAGCCCATCAGCAGAGCTGGCGTAAATCAAAATGCTGTTAACTCCTGATCAACACCAAAACAATCCTGGTGATTTAAGGAAACAACTATTCAAAAAATTTTAATCTGGACGTTGGACAAACGGATCAAGTAGAGTAGTAAACCAACCAAATTAATTGGATAAAAGAAGTCCTCAACCGGATGGAATTTCAAAGCACATCATCAGCACACAACCGCTGCAGCAAAGCCCTTAAACAAGTTATGAGACCAAAAAGCCTCAAAGCTGCCGTTGGGACTCAAAACTTTGTGAAGGGTACCAAACTCTCAAATTTATGGTGATCTGCCCAATTTAGTATTATGGGACAATCGAGTAGTCTACTATTAGTATTTCAAATGATTAGAACCTCGGCCACTTGGTCGAGCGGTAACGCTTTCGTCTCTGGATCGGGAAATCTGAGGTTCAAATCTCGGGCAGATCAAATTGGACACAGTGTTGCCAACAGCTCGCTACCACTACGACATTTCTTCAAAACGAGCTGTGTTGACCGGTTGCAATGACGCGGAGATGGGCGCCGCAAACTCGTAACCCGTTTCTGCGTAATACAGCAAATATAATGGAAGACGTGACTTAATTAGTACAGTTTATCCTAATTTAAATGAAAATGTGCCTATGTTATCTACTGAAAACTAGATACTTTAGTCAGTCCAAAAAAAAGGCCCGCTTTCCAAAGCTGACAAATCAAAAAGAAATAAACACGAGAGTTTAGAATTGATAATAAGAAAGTAACGAATAAATTGGTGTTCCACGGTTGAAAATAACAAAACTGCTGACATCATTTTTTCTCCAGAAATTATTATAGCACCAGATCAATAACCTAAATAGATCATTTTGGCCTAGAGCAACGACTAAGGAACATTGTGGTCTTTAAAACTGCCACTTGCCCACTTGTAAGTCGCTAACGGTGGAGGCTTCTTGCTGTTCTTTTTAGTGGTGAACGTCAAAGAAAAAGAATCGCGAATATCTTACGATTTCTCGGCCGAAGAGAATCAAAATTGGAGCGAAAAAATCTAAAAAATTGCCGAAGTTATTCCACTATGGTTTCACAGTAAAATTTTTTCAACAAAAACGTTCTGAATGCCTTTTTCAGCCCGAACCCAGCCAGCAAAGCCCGGCACAAATTACAACTCCGAACCGAAGGCAGTTTTAAGAATATGTTCTGCAATCGTAGCTGCAATTAACAGGTATACCAAGACAAAGTATATTTCAAAGCATGATATAGTCTCTATATTTCGGTAATGTGCAAAATCAAAATTATTGTGATATGACTTTTTAATACCATTAATTTGTCTTATATAGGAACCACATTTATCTTTAATGCCTTCGTTGCTAAGATCTTTTCACTGAAAAGAAAAATAGTTATATTTTGTACAGCAAATGACACTACCTTTTAGGATCAATCATTTGCTACAGTAAGCTTCTTAACATGCACCAGTTCAAATTTGACTACCAAAGATTCTATTGGACAAATAGGTCACTTCGCTTGTGACGCTTTTCGCTTCTGGCAATACTGTTGATTTAATTTTACTTTTTTGATTGATGCTTTTTGGACAGAATCTACATCAAGCACTGTAGATAACATAAAACTTAAATAATGTATGCACTCTAAAAAGCTAAAATAACCAAAAAGTAAGAAGCAGTTTGGTTAAAAAAAAGCAGTATTAGCTAAACATGAAGCTAGAAAACACAGTAAATTTGTTAAAGCTAATCCATAGTATACTACAGTACTATAAAATGTTATTTTAAATTCATCAGCTTTAAGCTTATTTTACGCTGGCTAATTAATTAAAGGGTTTTGCAACGGTAGTTCGTGCTGCTGGGATCTCCAAATTTGGCATTCGGCTTTGTGTTCACCAAGTTTTTTTAGAAAAAATGGTTTAGAGCTAATGACGTCAATTCAGCACCGTCAGGGCGTATTTTTTGCAAAAATAGCATCATTTTTTCCTTATAGCAAAGGTGGTCCTAATTTTGTCTAAGAATTCTTAATCTGAAATATAATATGCCCAATTGCCCTAGTCCAAGTTATTGCATCATAAAAATGTCTTAAGGCGCCATTTGCCTTAAATTTGGGTCGAGCAATATTTAAACGCTGCTGAAATGATTCCCGCAAATTTCAAAACTAATTGCAAAACTTTTTCCTTTCCCCAGCACGTTCAAAGTTTCAGAGATAATAAGTAAATAGGCCAATCGTAAATTTGAATAATGGAAAAAAAAACACTGAAATCGAAATTTAAATTTTCTCACCAACTTACGATCTCATACAATCAACTTTTTGATTTTGCTTTGACAAGTATTCATTTTTTTTCGTTTTTTTTTTTTGTTTTTTTTCGCTAGGTAGTTCCTGAAGTTGACTAAGGATTGCAAAAGATTTTAATTATTGAATAATTCCCAATTTCCGGCATGTTTTGTTCGTTTTTATCATCGGGTTTACGTCTTCTTTCTACTGTAGAGTTACAAAATTGTGATGCTTGCGGAAAACGATTATTTTGTTTGTGCATTACCGGTGCTAAATAAACTAGTAAACTAAAAATTCTCTCCATCTGTATCACAAAAAGAAACTCAATTTAACTCCTTATAAATGCCGCTTAATTTTATTTTCATACTCGATTACAGATTTATTGTGTCACCGATCTGTTTTGTAAAAAAATAATACTGTACAATGGTCGTGGAACAAATTTTTCGCACTGGATCTCAACTTTTATCAAGTGCTCTTAGCGCACCGAGATCTGCTTTCGGTATATTGTTTGCCATTCTGTTAATTCTTGGTGTTAATGAACTGATACGCTTGGTAGCGTTTGAATGTCCATGCATCGATAGCACCTCTTTTGGAAGTAATTTTGTGCTGTTAAATGGTATCGGATATGGCTGGTTTTTTATTATAATTCCGACTGCCATTGTTTTTTTCGGCAACTTGGCAATGACGCTGAGCGTGAAGAAGTGCTTAACTGGTTGCTGTAATAATGAAAACAAATGCTGCAGCTGTTGCTTTGGTTGCTATTACTGTTCCTGGCAAAGTGTTTGCAGTATTCTTGGAAACATACTTTTTCCCCCTGGCTTGTGGTTAGCTGTTAGTTTCATTGACGGTGATTATTTTGCGTGTGCTGAGACTCAGAAGCCATAAAATTTATCGTCTGGAATGTCATGTAGTAATGTACGTAAGTATAATTACAGCTATCAATTTTATTGTTCACAGATTTCAAAGTCGATTCAGAAACATTTCCACATCCAAAAGCCATCCCTGAGATACCGCGGGGCAGAATCTTTTTTTTGTTTGTTTGTTTGTTTGAAGCGGATGGACTTCGGAGAACATCCGCTTCAACAATAACAAAATACCGCTGCAAGATTAATAAGATACATAAATACTTTTTGAGTTTTTATATCTTTTATCGATTCTGAAAATTTGACCAAATACTGTATCTTTATTGATCTTGCAATTTTGGCTGCCACTCACCATAATTTGGCGTCTGTAACCTTACACCAGTCTTTCTCAAATGTAACCTCTCGATCCCCATTCTGAAACAAGCTTTTGAAAACTTCCCTGTTTAATTCGGGAGAAAAGATTTGAGAAATACTTATCTTGGCAACAGGAAACGACGTGAAGCGACGTGAAGCGACGTGAAGCGACGTGAAACGACGTGAAGCGACAAGCGACAAGAAACTACGTGAAGCGACAACCAGATGGAGGGTTCCTCACTCCCTCCAAAACATTACAATCGTAACAGATACCTTACGTGTTGCTTTCTGAAATATTAATTGCTTTGCTCTTAAACTTTTGTACTTTTGCTTGCAACAAATTTAGTTTATTGAGTTTTTGAAAATATTGAATACAGTTGTATTACAAAAGTTGCAATATCTGTCTTAGTGAGAGAATTCAAAAGTTCCTCCTCGGAGTACAGAAAACTTATTGAATGCTCTAATCGCACAATCAATTTTCTGCAGTTTGATTGGTAATAATATTACTGCAGTATAGGGTAATTGAAATTTTTTAGCTACCATAATCCGCCCTATTTTCGTTTTATGTTTTATGAAAGTGCAAGTAGCTGGACATCAGTGAGATTTCTCTCAATCTTTGGCTAATGCTAGGGTAAGTATTTTTCCGAATAAGTTTAGGTTTAGCGGGTGAGGGATTGAATCCCAAACTTTTGTTATCAAATTCTTGTGCGTTACTGTGATACAAAACTACCAAAGTGGTAGTAAAAAAAAAGCGTTCAGTAGAAGCGTTTGTGTGAAAAAAGAAAAGATGAACTCTGCAATAAGCATGTGAACAAAAATTTTAGTTATGAAATCACGAGTTATAATGCAATTGAATCTGATTGATTACAAGGAGTTAACTCAAACCCCCTGGGAGGGAGGAGTCAATACACTAATGATAAAATGCGTGTTGTTTTTGCAGAAAAGATTAAATGCGGAAAAGATTGTAGTTTGATGTGTTCGCGCACTCAAACTGACAATTCCAGAGAATAACCTACACCTGCATGCTACGCATCATGCAACGTCTACTGTTTCCTGGGGTGGACTGGATAAAGTTTATATAAAAGCTGATATGGAGAGAGGCGAAAGACGCTCAACATTAGGCTTAAACGGACACGGGACAGAGGTGGAGTTGAGGGCGCAAGGCTAGAGGCCAAGGACACAAAAAAATATCCGAGGCCAAAGACAGGCTTTTCGAGGACAGACCCTTTCTAGGGCAAGGACACAGGCGCAAGTGTTCTCCAAAAAAATAATAATAATAATAAGGTCTTCCAAATTTTTTTTCAGGTGTTCTCAAAAAAACAAAATCAAAAAATCTCCAAAAAAACAAGTTTTTCTACAAAAAACGATTCACAAAATTGTAAGGATTCCAAAAATACTGCTGTTCTCGAGCCTAGGACAGGGCAATTTTCGAAGACTTGAAGCTTCGAGGTCAAGGACTTCAAAATGTGTCCTCGAGGACTCCATCTCTGTAAACGGAATGTATCAGTAGAACTAAAAAACAGTTGAAAGCTGAAAACAAAATGTACCCTGCAAAACATTGTGATCAGATCTTTCCACCGAGTCACTCTCCGCTAAGAGGAATTCAAAAGAGGAAGAACCGGACCTTTGAAACCAGCCTCTAGTGCCCATCAGTGCAGGCCCGGCGCCACGAGGGGGCATTCCGGGGCCGTGCCCCCCCAAATGACTGCTTGTGTGCCCCAAGCGAGGACTTTGCTTCAAAGAGATTAACAAGCTCGGGGCTACTGCAGTGCAAATCGAGGCCTAAGGCACCCAAATTGGTGCTTATCGCCTTAGAATTTGCGAGCAAAAACTGTTTTTTTGTAGTTTTTGTGGACTCACACCGGATTTATGAAACTTTCGGGACGAGGACCTTTTTTTTTTTGGTCTTCACTTTAGGATTCATAAAAAGTCGCAAATTTTTGAGATGAAAACCAGAGTTTGTAAAAATTTTTGAACTCAAGACCTTTTTTTTTATGTCTTCACCTTTTTCGTTTGCCCCACACTCTTAAATTCACGTAAATAAACTTCTCGTGCTCCCTCAAAATTTATTTCTGCCCCCCCTAGTCGCGCTATTCTGACGCCGGGCCTGCATCAGTGGCCTATAAGTTAATTTTTGTAATTTTGTTGTATTCACCAAGTTGCTTTGGCCAGGAAACAGCAAAGAAACCATTTGGTCTTCGAGTTACGTTGCCACGTTTTGTCTACCACACACTGTGGAGTCTTCATGGTGTCCCTTTTTATTGCTGAACGCTAAACAAGGAGTCGAACCCAGATGTAGCTTTTCAGTAACAGACGCTTGATCACGTTATGTTTTTTGTTATGTTTTTTATGTTTTTTTGTGACAAGGTAGAAAAAAATTCACGTTTAAATTATCAAATAGACAATACTACTTCTCGTGATGTATAATCTGACCCAAATTTAACCGCAATAACAAAGAATTCTAATAAATCTGTGATTTCCGTCATCCAATTCAGCATAATATTATGGCCACCCACAGAATACGCTGTTAAGCTGTTACGCTCGTAAGCGCCGTTTTGTATAGTGTAGACATCCTCGACGTACGAGCGTAAAAAATTTTGAAATTTTGTACGCACAGTGTAGACCGCCCCCTAAGCGTACGAGACATTTTTTTGGTCAGAAACTCAATGGCAAAATGTTGAAAACTCCAACTAAAGAGAATTTTTGTTGAAAATTACTTAACAATGGCCTCCATGTTTGCTATTAGACTGCCAAGAAGAAATCGAATTGCATTGAGAACCGTTCGTTGTATCGACTGATAAAAAAATATTGGGTAGCACCAGTTGACAAAAATAAAATAGTTGACAAAAACTTTTTTCTTAGCGCAATTTTCCAAGAACATGAAACTCGTTTTTGCTCAAAACTAAAACTGTATCTGCTGCGCCCATAACCACATCCTGAAGCTTTTTCTCATTAAAAGTGCGTTTAGACTGGACGCGAAGCGACGCGAAGCAACCAAAATTTTACGTCATCGACAGCTCGCGAAAGGTTGCAACCGGTCGCAACATTCGCGAGCAGTTGCGCAACATCGCTTGCTTGCAGGTGTAGTAAGATAACCTACTCAATCAATCAATCAATCAATCATATTTATTTTATTTTACCAAGTGACGTCATATCACAAGAAAAAACTGCAACTTCCTCGAGGTCTATCACCAAAGCATCGAAATATGCAATTCCTATGAAATCAACACACAAACTTGCAGAGTCAAAGCGATATTTAGTCACTTGGTGAGGAGACAGCGAAGGACCGAAAGGTCATCTAAGTCTACTGCCACCTCACCAAGTTAAGGTAAAAAAAGCAGCTTCTAGATTTTCTCAGTCTGTTACTTTCTATGATAAAAAATTTTACGCAAAATTAAAACACTGTGTTGCAAAGATATGTACACTTCGTACAGTGTATACACAAAACTCACATTCACCATGTAAAGAAAATGCAAGGCAACATTAGAATTGCTCTAACTCTAAGCACACTAAAAAATAAAAATATTGTAACTACAGATTGGATAGAAAATAAATTCATAAAGTTCATAATGCTTATTTATGTTTTATAGAATCCAAAGTGGGCAATTGGAGTGGAAAAAAATTCCTTGCTTTGTTTTGTGTTGTTTGCCAACACTTCACCAGCACTTGCACAATTTCCAATACCAGTACATATCAACCTCAGTCAGTCACTGCAAAACTACCAATAATTCAAGGGCACATCAAAATGAGAGACGACCCGTTGCACAAATGTGTGATAGATGAATTGCACCAATCTCACACCACTCAATCAAAAGAATAGGTTATTGTTGAACTCAAGCATAAATATGCAACTATGATTCCTGTAATCACTACTGCATTGCTGATAGAAAGCTGTTATTCTAGCTTTTATCGGTTTCATAGTTTGATAAAAAATGAGCTTTAACTGCTTTTTTAAATCTGTAGAATGAAACTTCTTTTATACTGCTTGGAATTTCATTCCAAATTTTAATTTCTGCGAATGATAGAGACTTTTGCCCTAATCTTGTTCTAGTTCTTGGAAGAAAGAAGTTGTTTTTGTGGCTCAATCTTGTCTTATATGTATAGCAGTTTTTTATTAGGTTAAACTTATCTAAATTTGCAAAAGATAATACATTATTGTGAATTTTGTACATTAGCTTTGCAGTTTCAAGAGAGTAAATATCCTTGAGTTTTAAGCATTTAGCTCGATAGAACAAAGGATTAGTATGTTCACGATATCCACTTCCAGTTAACAATCTGATGCTTCTTTTTTGCAAAATAAAGAGAGGTGCTAATGTTGATTTTGAAGCAGTCCCCCAACTACTTATGCAGTATTGTTGATAAGAGTATATGAGGCAGTGGTAAACAGATCTTAATGTTTGCTCATCTACAAAGTGTTTTAACTGATTAAGGGCCCAAGATCCCCTTGCTACCTTTAAACATTGTTCCTTGATTTGTTGTTTAGATAGCATTGTTAGTAGTTAGTCTTATGGTAAAATTAATTCCAAAAAAATATAAATTCAAATATCCCGTAACATAATTTTGGTTGTTTTCCAGGTAAATGAACCTTTCCTGTCGGTCTAAATATTAATAATGTTTTACAATCTTTTCTGTACATAAGAAACAGCAAAATTTAGGTAAAGGATTTTTAAATGTTCACAAATTTTAACTTCCTTTGTTCTTAAATTTTATTAGAGTGACACAAGCTCATTTGTGTTTGGGAAAATATTGCTTTTTGTTGTTGATTCTGATTATTATTCAAAAAAAAAAGCATAATCCACTGACTATAATTCTTGAAATCTGGTTACCATTTTGTTACAATACGGTACTGTAAAATAAAAGTTATTAAATTTTTGATAACACTCGCTGTATTACGCCGAAGCGTGTAACGAGTTTGCAGAGCCCATCTCTGCGTGTTTGCACCCGGGCAGCACAGCTCCATTTGAATGTCGTAACGGTGGCAAGCTGTTGGCGATACTGAGTCCAATTTGATCTGCCCGAGATTTAAACCTCAAACTTCCCGCTTTAGAGACAACGTGTTACCGCTTGACCAACTGGCCGGTCAATAGATTAGTTATCGTTTTGTTGCTTTTTTTAATGTGGCTTGTGTTTTTGTTTAATTGTTTTTATAAAAATAGTGCATAATAAAAATTCTGTTATAGCGTTAAAGAAATAAAGAGTCGTTCTTTTCAATACGGTGGTGTTGCTAGGGATGGTGGCACCTGAAGCTGGATTTTGTGGTGTCACTCCATTTAGGTCCAAAAATAGGTGAAGACCTAAAAAAAAAGAGGGTCATCGCCGTCAAATTAAGGGGTTTTCGTCCCAGAAATATGTGAAGTCCAAAACAAGAAGAAAAATAAAGGTTTTTGCCGCTAAATTGGTTGATTTTCGGTCCAAATGAGAACGGAAAAAGATTATTTACCCAAATCAGTGGAGATATGGTTTCACTTCATAATATGGTGTCACCCCAAAATGATGACACCCGGGGCGAGCCGCCCCCCAGCAACGCCACTGTTTCAGTATAAGATTTAAGGTTATTCTCTTCTCTCAAATGACATCAAATAAAAAATTGATTGCTCTTCAAGAATTAGCGTTGTGTTTTTAAATGTTGTCCGTTGGCAATTAAAATATTCTCAAAATTGATCAGAATCAAAATTTCAAATAGACTATTACTTCTGCACTATGGTGAAATTTGCCGCGGAAGACAAGCCGTCTTTAAAATTGATGATTCTAAATTATTCTAAAGTCTTTAAAAATTTGAAATTGATAATTCTAAAAGTGTCACTAGCTTACATTATTTGCATGACTAAATAATAATGCTACTGCCAAAATCCTAGAGCAGCAGCACTGAATGCCGTACAAAGTCATTTTTATCACTTTTTAAGTCGCTCGGCATCAAATTTTTATAATTCAGGTCAGTTGTACGAGATAATCTATTTAACTTTCAAAAATTAAAAATTATACTGCTCATTTACAAATTTAATGCAAAAGCGTAAAAAATGGCCAATATATTTTTTCAAAGCTACCAAAATCAACAGTGACCAGGGACAGACTGTATAAGTTGCCCCACAGATTGTATAAGTCAGCTCCCAGACTGAGATCAGCCTACAAAAACAAACCCCCAACATCCAACAACGGTAGCTTTTGGTTAAGTGGTGCAACCAGAAACTTAGCCAAATCTATCCTTTGAAAAGACATTATCCCAAACATTCAAACTTTTAAACGTATTTCGGACTTGGCCAGTAGAAAAAAGAAGCTGAAGGGGCTGAGCAATTTAATTTTTTCACTTAGCTTGATTGATTGAAATTGATTCAAAAAGCTTTAGAATTACTATTAGTTTAATCACGAAATTGCACTAGACTGGGTGCTTCGCTTCAGACCCTTATAGTTTTTGATATCTGAGGGCTGTCTCCCTACAAATAGATCAGTTTGCTCAGCATACCTTCCTCTCGAGTCCCGCTAAATAAATTTTTTGGTGCAGAAAAATTTTAGCTTCAGGGTTAAACCATCCTTCTTTTGAAGCTTTGGTTTTGTTATTGCTTTGGTTTTGCTTTGGTTATGACATCTTTTACCCAATAAATTTTTGTTCCAATCCCCGCAAACACTTGGTGACTTGCCATCAATTATTTACCTTTATGGACCACTTACTTGGCTGGACGAATATGGAAAGTGAATAAAGTTTAAAAATTATCAACCACAATGATTTATAAGAAATTCTTTGAATACCGTACGCAAAATTAAGATTAGTCTGTATAAAGTGCGTGCTACATTGCATGTTCCTCAACTTTTGAATATTGTTTTGTGCTTGACGATCAGCTATTGACTGTAAGTAAAACTTCCCATTTTTTGTTTGGATTTGTTTTACTTTGGAGCAGATATTTCAAAAACGTTTCAATGGAACAGTGGATTTTCAAAGAAACTGGGGTGATTACAGGAATAGATTTGGGAACCTAGCAACTGAATTTTGGAATGGTAAGAAAAATTTAAGAAAGAAAAATACGTTAAATAAAAACAATACAATAACTGTCCTAAACACAACAGTAACTATAAGCTAACAAATCACATGGTTTTTATCCACTGTTGTTCGTGTAGTTATCCAGGAGATGATTCGTGTATTAGATTGCACGCCACGAAATCCAACCACAATATCTATCGAAATTCTGAGACGGATTTGAGCTCGTTTTATACTGGTATAACATTACTGCAGATGAACTGCTCTTGTTTAGCAAAATTAGTATTTACGCTTGCATTCCTTGCATTAGTTGTAATGTAAAAAGCACTAGTCTGGTATGATAGTAAAAAGACGAGGCAACTATTCTGACATTCTACTAAGCTTAAGTTAAATTACTGTATTGAATTGGAATCAGGTTCTATGTAGCAGATTCCGCATAATAATGGAGTGCATTTGGTATAATCCTAAAAAATCGCAACGAAAGGTGTTTCGGAGGTTTAATAGCATTAAAGGCTTATTCACATAACAAAAGATACAGCTTAAGAAAAGAGCGCAATTAGTTAAATTAGTTATGTATGTAACAGTGGCGCAAATTCGGTGTTCAGTCCCTTTCCATTCCTTAGCCAAGTCACTTAGAAAATTTAAACCAGAAATAAAAGCGTGCAAAAGTGCTTTGGACTGGACCTGTGAGTAAAAGGGGATACTGAAGGGGTTGGGCAATTTAAGTTTTTGATTTGTTTCCGATTCTTAGCAGTTTAGTTTGTTGAAATGGGTATAAAAAGGTGCAAACTTTGATTCGAATAACGCTGAAACGGTTATTTTTCAAACAAATTAACTTTTAGTTCAAGCCCCAAAACTTTTAGTACAAACTCTACTTGCCAAAGCAAATGAGAGAAGACCAGTTAAACGACCTGGAACTAGATGGATCAATTACATTGAGGATCTTGGATGGAATCGCTAGGAACTTCACCCAAGCGAAATGACGGATGTAATCAAAGACCGTGAAGTGTGGTAGCTTAATCTCGAGCTGCTACCCCCGCAACCCTTACGGAAAAGCGGGCAATGAAGAAAGAAGCCTCCCTCCCCTTAATAAAATTCAGTTTTGTGCCTGGTATGAACTGCATAAAAAAGTTTGATTTCAAATCACAATTTCATCAGCTTTCAAAAACGTGGACCTTTGTGCTTTGTTATATAAGCGTATTTTGTGAGTTTCATTAAACCAATTGTCCGTACAGGTTTATAACGAGACCTTTAGCAATTTTCATATTTAGGTCTTGAATGAGTGCACCAAGCAACGTTTGCAAATTTATGCCAACTGCGAATAGATTTGTGGGGTTTTAATAACGACCATACTTATGCTGAATACAGGTGTAAAAAAGCTTACCGAATGCATAGGCCTATATACAGTGTTGTACTTAGCGCAAGTGTACAGTTGTAATACAATTATACTGTACAGTTATTTGACATAAAGTGTAAGCAAAAAGTACCCAACCCGGGCCCGTGAATCCCTCTGAATTGGCCCGGAAATAAATGTTAAAATAGGTTGCACGTTTTCATATTTTGCAAACAAAATATTATGTGGTTTTATGGCGCAGTATACTGACGTAACAGGATAGGGTTTTATAACATCAAAATATTGCTTTGCTAGTCAAATCCATAGGGTTTAATTTTCAACTTTTTTGTTTTTGGAAATAGGATTGTGCTATACGAACAAAAAAGCTCTGAAATTGCTTGAAGTTGAATAGGATGAAACCTCTCTTTTGGATGAAGCTTTACCCTTTGCCAAGTCATTTGGAAAGTACAATCCATATGTGAAAGCTTTTTAACATGCCTTGGACTTGACAAGTTAGTAGGAGAAGGAAGCTTAGCCATTTAGTTGATTTATTTGGAATGGTTGTTGTAACTTTAATGGTTTGGTTATTTTAAACGATCCTAAAACGTGCAAAATGTCATCCAAATGTCATTTAAATAGCTTTTTTCAAAATATCACAAAAATCCGATCGCGGACAGACTCCTCCTGCCAAACCCCATGGCCTACAGCGGCTCGGGCCGCCGCCCAGACTCTCGACTGTGATTCACTTGAGATGCTGCAGTTTGTTTAACATGAAGTCTGCTGAGTACATTTCTGAAGCAAAAAATAATTCTTACTTTTGGTTCAACTCTTCTTTTTTATTGTAAAATTACGCCTAAATACATCGTTCTTTCGATTTTGTTGTCTGACTCAAAACTCAAGTGGATCAAAACTGGTTGTTCTGTCTTTTGTTTGGAATAAAATTTAGGAAGCCTCAGCAATAAGATGATCTCAACATCCACTATTAGAAATCTTTTGCTTTGACGAGAGACGTAATTTCAAAGAAAATTGGACAGAAAGTACGCTGCAATTGTATTAGTCAAAATAACAAATTAAGTTAGTGGACTTTTATCAAAATAAAAACAACTATTATAATGTTGCTTTCGTTTCTTAGAGCAACTGCGGCCCGCTAAGATATTCAGCGAAAAAAGTTGGTCCACGGTGAGTGAAAGGTTGGGCATTAGCGCTGGTGTATGAACCACGAAACACCATGGTGCTGTGACTACTGAAAATGTACAAGACTAAAAAAATTGCAAATAAACCATTTTTTCCTGGCTAAATTTTTATAGTTTCTGTGCTGCATAGCTTAATAATTTTTTTTTCTTTCTTGTTTTTTGCCTTGAGAATATCAATAATTTGTAACCGAGAAAAATTGGATAATGTTTGACAAACAACGACAAGCTTGAAAAATTGAGCAGTTTCTGTAAAGGAGGTCTCAAAGAGAAGGAAATTTTTATGCTCATAAAAATTTCCATTTTAAGTTAATTTTGACAGAAATTTCTTCATCGGAAGAAGGCGAGCATGTATCGGTTACAAGTGGGACCTTACAGTGGTACTGCTGGGAATTGCTTGACGGATAACTACCCTAGTAATAATCTCCATTTACAACAATTGACAGAGATATTGATATGTAAGTTGCAGAAACGCTAATGCAAGATACAGGCAGCACGATTTCTTTATTTGTATAACAATTTTATGACCGCTATTCATTGCTTCATGTCGCCGAAGTTAATTTTCAGTTGGTCCTCTACATAAGCAGTCAGTCAGTATTGACCAAGTGGGCGTAACATCTGACTGGGTGTAAAATCGTAAGCGTATACGAGGTTATTCTATGGGGCGCCGTTTGGAAAAAAATTATTTATTTTGTGAACCATGTTTTTTGAGCTTATTTAGACCATAATTTGTCCGATATATATATCGGAAATATCCGACTTATATATCGGACAAATTGTGCCCTAAGTCGGACCAAAAAACACGCGCAAAATAAGTTGGACAAAATAGTTTTTTTCCAAACGGCGCGCCACTCGCCGTTTGGAAAAAAACTATTTTGTGATGCATGTTTTTTCCACTTATTTAGACCACAATTTGTCCGATATATATATCGGAAATATCCGACTTATATATCAGACAAATTGTGCCCTAAGTCGGACCAAAAAACACGCGCAAAATAAGTCGGATATTTCCGACTTATATATCGGACAAATTGTGCTCTAAGTCGGACCAAAAAACACGCGCAAAATAAGTCGGATATTTCCGACTTATATATCGGACAAATTGTGCCCTAAGTCGGACCAAAAAACACGCGCAAAATAAGTCGGACAAAACTTTTTGTCTGACTTATTTTGTCCGATATGGTTCATATGAGCTATCTCAGACAAAATCTAGAAGTATCAAGTGACTTTCGTGATGTGCCGCGTAAAAAGCAAAAATCATAAATCTTGAAGTAAGTTTGAATGGGCTTTCTAGGAGTTCGGTGATTAAAGCACCCAATTTTAAAGTTGTATTCGTATGACACATTATAAGAGTTGCATCTGAATATTAAAACAAACTTTTGACACTAGAAGAACATGAGTAGCTTATCGAAATAAGCATAACATCTGGAATAGCAAATGGTTGACAAAGTAGTGGTAGTCTACAATATAGCAGTCAGCCCAAGCTACACAGTATACTGTATTTGGTCAAATCGGACACAGTGTCACCACCAACTCGCCATCTCTACAATATTTCTTCTGGCTTCAAAGCTGTGTTGCCTAGGCACTACCACTATCAGAGGTGGAGTCGAGGACACAAGGCTCGAGGCCAAGGCCAAGGACACAAGGCTCGAGGCCAAGGCCAAGGACACAAAAAAAATCCGAGGCCAAGGCCAAGGCCAAGGACAGCCTTTCCGAGGACAGACACTCTCGAGGCCAAGGACAGGAATGCTCGAGGCCAAGGCCAAGGACACAAGCGCAAGTGCTCTCCAAAATCACAAAAATTTTTTAGGCGATCTCAAAAAAAAAAAGGTCTTCACAAAAATTTTTCAAGCGGTCTCCACAAAAAAACGTTTTCCAAAAACTTTTTCAAGCGCTTCACAAAATTTTAGCAATTCAAAAAATACTGCTGTCCTCGAGCCGAGGACAGGCCAATTTTCGAGGACTTGAGGCTTCGAGGCCAAGGCCAAGGACTTCAAAATGTGTCCTCGAGGCCAAGGACGTCCTCGAGGACTCCAATTCTGACCACTATAATAAAATCTGAATGTGATACGTAACAATATCAAACATACCGGTAACATGCAAAGGTGGAGTCCTCGAGGACGTCCTTGGCCTCGAGGACACATTTTGAAGTCCTTGGCCTTGGCCTCGAGTCCTCGAAAATTGGCCTGTCCTCGGCTCGAGGACAGCAGTATTTTTTGAATAGTCAAAATTTTGTGGAGCGCTTGAAAAATTTTTTGGAAAACGTTTTTTTGTGGAGATCGCTTGAAAAATTTTTGTGAAGACCTTTTTTTTTGGAGAGCACTTGCGCTTGTGTCCTTGGTCCTTGGCCTTGGCCTCGAGCATTCCTGTCCTTGGCCTCGAGAGTGTCTGTCCTCGGAAAGGCTGTCCTTGGCCTTGGCCTTGGCCTCGGATTTTTTTGTGTCCTTGGCCTTGGCCTCGAGCCTTGTGCCCTCGACTCCACCTCTGGTAACATGCAAAGTAAAAAATATGCAAAATATAAAAGGAAGTGACTTGGCGAATGGAACACTCGCGGTATTCTTTTTTCCTCGCGAATGGATCATGCGCTATGAATAAAAAACACGCGGGGAATTGCTGCAGGGAATTGCTATCCCTCAGACTGGCATCGCTGCCCCAACCCTAACTGCAATGCAAGGTTTTGAAGCAAACAAATATCCGCATAGAATCTTCGTAAAATCTACTCACTCGGCAGTAGTTCCGGCGGGAGTGGAACCCGGGCGCGATGGTTCTAATCCCGATACTGTAACCTTTCGGCCTCGGAACTTGCATCAATCATGCATCAAAATGTCGTATTTTAACCAAATGTATGAAAAATGCAATGTCTCCATTCGCGAGGAAAAAAAATACCGTGAATGTTCCATTTGCCAAGTCACTTCGAATATGAAAAGTAACGTTAAAGAAATAGATATAAAAGTTAGCATTAACTTAATAAGACAAACTTAATGCTAATCTAGCATTTGTCTTTTAATATCTTACAGTCACGTTGAAATATTCAGTATTTCTAGGTCCTAACTGACACAAAGCGTGAAAGACGTAAGTTAGACTAGGCTTACAATGCAGAAGCGTACATCACGAAAGTCACGTGATACTTCTAGATTTTGTCTGAGATAGCTCATATGAACCATATCGGACAAAATAAGTCAGACAAAAAGTTTTGCACAATTTGTCCGATATATAAGTCGGAAATATCCGACTTGTTTTGCGTGTGTTTTTTGGTCCGACTTAGGGCACAATTTGTCTGATATATAAGTCGGATATTTCCGATATATATATCGGACAAATTGTGGTCTAAATAAGTGGAAAAAACATGCATCACAAAATAGTTTTTTTTCCAAACGGCGAGTGGCGCGCCGTTTGGAAAAAAACTATTTTGTCCGACTTATTTTGCGCGTGTTTTTTGGTCCGACTTAGGGCACAATTTGTCCGATATATAAGTCGGAAATTTCCGATATACATATCGGACAAATTATGGTCTAAATAAGCTCAAAAAAACATGGTTCACAAAACAAATAATTTTTTCCAAACGGCGCCCCATATTATTTAAATAATTGATTGGTGGTACAGAATTTAACCATAGCTTTAAATAAAACCGGATTCATCTTTTATTGATTGGGTAGCCTTGAAAAAGGCTGTTTTAAGGTTTAAACACTTTCGTCTAGCTCTCTTCAGAAACCATCGCTGGAAAAAGATAGAATGAAAATAAAACAATGCGGATTCATTTATAAAGGCAGAGAAAATCGCTGATTGGTTGAATAATCATCGCTGATTGGTTGATTTGTGTCGTTTCGTTTGCGTACAGAAGTGGCGCTGTTGCGAAGAAAACAAACTTTCATCAAGATAGATGCTGATTGGATCAAATCGTTGCGTTTCGTTTGCGTAAGAAAAATAGATGACTTTGTGATGAATCTAAAATAAAACCTAAAACAGAATTTGGTAAATTGTTAAGTTTCGTTTGCGTTCGAATTATCAATGAATTAATTGAAGGGAATAAACAAATTCCTTTTGCCTGCACAATTCTGGTTTTAGAATCCGAATGAGTGTTGCTTCCAGTGTAGATAGGTGAAATTGCGTTCTTGCTTTAGCCAGAATAGAAAACTGGTTGGTGTTGAAGTTGTTGGCACAGGTTTTGTTTTGCAGAAGATGTTGTCCAATGGCCGAATCACAGTTAATTTCTGTTGAAGTCTTTTTGCAATTTCGTTGTGGTTGGAATTTCTGTTGTTGGTGTCCGGTTCTAATACTTTTGGGGATATGCTGATTGATTCTATCCTGCAGTCTTTGGGTTGCACGGCCCACGTACCGACAATCACAGTGGCACACGTATTGATACACGATCATACTTTGTTGTGTGGTGGGCAGGACATCCTTATGGACAGCAGGAAGAATCTTCTTAGTAGAAAAAATGACGCGTGGATCTACTGCTCCATAACATTGATTAACTGCTGATTTGGAAAGTTTTTCAAATTTTTGAGACACTTTGCCAATCCATGGGAGCCGAAGGTAGACGGGGCATTTTTGAGGTCCTTCTTTCTTAGCTGAATTAAATTTAGAGATTTTCTTTGAAATGCTGGTGTTGATTATGTATTCAGGATAACCATTATTGAGCAGAATGGCACGAATTTGATCAAGCTCTTGTTGAAGTTTTGATTTAGAACAGATTTTTAAAGCTCGATGTACGAGGGTGCCAATTAAATTAGTTTTCCGTTTCGTCGGTTTAAAAGAATCCCAGCGTAAATATTGTCCGGTGAAAGTTGGTTTCCTGTAAATAGAAGTTAAAAAATTTTTACCACTCTTTTCAATAAAAACGTCTAGAAATGGCAAAGATTGATTCGCTTCTTTTTCAAAAGTGAAGTGTAATGCTGGATGTAAAGAGTTTAAACTGGAGAGAAATTTATCGCAGTCTGATTCCAATTTGAAAATGGCAAAAGTATCATCGACATATCGGTAATAAACCGTAGGCTTGTTTGTGGTTTGGAAGAGTTGTTGTTCATAAAATCCAACAAAGATATTGGCAAGTGCAGGTCCCAGAGGGCTTCCCATAGAAATTCCATCTATCTGTTTGTACATGATGTTATTGAAGCTAAATTCCACTGAGCAAGCTCAGTTGAATTTAGCAAGCTCAGTGGAATTTAGCTTCAATTGAGCAAGCTCAGTGGAATTTAGCTTCAATAACATCATGTACAAACAGATAGATGGAATTTCTATGGGAAGCCCTCTGGGACCTGCACTTGCCAATATCTTTGTTGGATTTTATGAACAACAACTCTTCCAAACCACAAACAAGCCTACGGTTTATTACCGATATGTCGATGATACTTTTGCCATTTTCAAATTGGAATCAGACTGCGATAAATTTCTCTCCAGTTTAAACTCTTTACATCCAGCATTACACTTCACTTTTGAAAAAGAAGCGAATCAATCTTTGCCATTTCTAGACGTTTTTATTGAAAAGAGTGGTAAAAATTTTTTAACTTCTATTTACAGGAAACCAACTTTCACCGGACAATATTTACGCTGGGATTCTTTTAAACCGACGAAACGGAAAACTAATTTAATTGGCACCCTCGTACATCGAGCTTTAAAAATCTGTTCTAAATCAAAACTTCAACAAGAGCTTGATCAAATTCGTGCCATTCTGCTCAATAATGGTTATCCTGAATACATAATCAACACCAGCATTTCAAAGAAAATCTCTAAATTTAATTCAGCTAAGAAAGAAGGACCTCAAAAATGCCCCGTCTACCTTCGGCTCCCATGGATTGGCAAAGTGTCTCAAAAATTTGAAAAACTTTCCAAATCAGCAGTTAATCAATGTTATGGAGCAGTAGATCCACGCGTCATTTTTTCTACTAAGAAGATTCTTCCTGCTGTCCATAAGGATGTCCTGCCCACCACACAACAAAGTATGATCGTGTATCAATACGTGTGCCACTGTGATTGTCGGTACGTGGGCCGTGCAACCCAAAGACTGCAGGATAGAATCAATCAGCATATCCCCAAAAGTATTAGAACCGGACACCAACAACAGAAATTCCAACCACAACGAAATTGCAAAAAGACTTCAACAGAAATTAACTGTGATTCGGCCATTGGACAACATCTTCTGCAAAACAAAACCTGTGCCAACAACTTCAACACCAACCAGTTTTCTATTCTGGCTAAAGCAAGAACGCAATTTCACCTATCTACACTGGAAGCAACACTCATTCGGATTCTAAAACCAGAATTGTGCAGGCAAAAGGAATTTGTTTATTCCCTTCAATTAATTCATTGATAATTCGAACGCAAACGAAACTTAACAATTTACCAAATTCTGTTTTAGGTTTTATTTTAGATTCATCACAAAGTCATCTATTTTTCTTACGCAAACGAAACGCAACGATTTGATCCAATCAGCATCTATCTTGATGAAAGTTTGTTTTCTTCGCAACAGCGCCACTTCTGTACGCAAACGAAACGACACAAATCAACCAATCAGCGATGATTATTCAACCAATCAGCGATTTTCTCTGCCTTTATAAATGAATCCGCATTGTTTTATTTTCATTCTATCTTTTTCCAGCGATGGTTTCTGAAGAGAGCTAGACGAAAGTGTTTAAACCTTAAAACAGCCTTTTTCAAGGCTACCCAATCAATAAAAGATGAATCCGGTTTTATTTAAAGCCCCATATTATTCTTAGTTTATTTTAACCAACTGGCAGCTTTTACGCGGGGCATGCGGTACGGATGACAGTACAGTAGCGTGCAAGCTTACAAGGATGACAGTGCGGTACGGTACGCAAGTACTGTACGGTACGCCTCAATTTTTGCTGAGAAGTAGAGTACGCTGGTACGGTACGCGTTTTTTTGTAATGGTACGGGTACGGTACGTTGGTACGCTGTCTGAATTAGCGCACTAAACGTACCGTACCTATTGGTGCTGTACGTTTTATGTGCAACCTGCGGCCATCAATGAAGATTCGTGCAACCTCGCACATACTATTACAAAATACACGATATAACGCCACACCAGCTTCTAGACTCGTATTTATGTCCAGATTCTACTTAATTATGTCTGCGGTAACTGCATGATGTATATTCTCAAGTAATCATTATAAACTCTTAATTTTTCCTTAAAATTGTTTTATGGTGTCACAACTCCAATTTGTGATGTCATAACTATTGCATGTGGATGCGAGGACTATCGTGGCATGCCATATGTCGAAGAAAAATTTGAACGGAAGAACTGCGACAGTGCAACACTTTAGCTGAATACGCAGTGGTTTAAAATTCCCAGTCTATCCGCACATTGCGCCGGTTTTTTTGTACGCAGAGTCAAAAGACAGCTGAAGCTGATGCTAATGGTGTGAATTTTAGTGATGAATGACAAAATAGTACGCGTACTCAAATTGACGTAATGCTTCTAAACTTATTTTCATCGTTCGCTGGGACAATACACTAAAGCCTCTCTCTTCCAGCGAGTTGCAAGTGACGTTAAACGGGTAGCAAGCAAAGGCCTGATGACAGCTATTAGAATCTAATAATGTTGAGGCAGTTTTGCGCGTATTGAAAGCTGAAGTAGGCACATATTCACAATTGAATCCTCATTCATGATTTTTCCAAGATCTTGAAACAAAATTGTCCAGTGTCCGTACATAAAATGTACTACAATTTTTTCTAATAATTATTATTTGTTTAGCGGTATTGTTATTTGTGCAGAGAACCCTTTTCTGAAAGCTCTCAACTTGACGCTGTCATGTCGCAGCTCTATCATAATTTATTCTTTTCCGCCGCCTATCGAACAATTTCGAGGAGAAAAATACTAATAAATTGCATAGCAATAACTCTTCGTGAATGGCTACACGTAAACAGGTTTCCGATACATTAAAACCAATTTGACCAACTAAACAAATGCAGATATCTTGGCTGTATATAAATATACAAGAAAATGCATATATTATTGTGGTTGCAGTCTATTTAATGTCTTTGTTTTTAATAAAACTTATTTTTTGGACACAAATTGTCATTTTTTATCACAAAACTATATTACTATAAAGCATAAAAAATCACCTCTAGATGTTGCATTATTTTTGTTCTGTAAGATTTTGACGGCTTTAAATAAAGTATCGGCATATAAAGCTCAGCAGTTTTTAAGTTCAACATGTTATTAAGTTCAAGTACTCCTTAAGCCAATGTTTGTTAACTTCTTCGGTTCCGTTCACTCTTATTCAAGGGTTCTTCATTTTATCCTCCCCTAATGAACATACGTTTATTGATTATTTATTCCAAATAATTTCAAAAAGCTAGGAGCATAATTGTGAGCTATCAAGGCTCGAAGATTTTGAATAAATTTCCAATAAAAATAGCTTAAATTTTAGTCAATTTTTGTACAAATTGCTACTTTGTGACATTATCTTTTATTACGTCTTTGAAAACACAAAAATACGGATGTAAAAACTTTGATCTGATCTAATTAAACGAAGATTGCAGAAACACAACAAGTACACTTCTATAGTCGTATCTTTACTACAGGTATTTTAACCAGGAAGAGTTACTAATCTGCAATATTAACTAGACCGAGGATGGTCTAAATGATTTTGGCTGAACAGCTACTTAAATGACGTAACTTCATTGTTTTAACTGTTCGAGACATTAAAATATTGAAAGTGAACTACCACAAGCTGTTAAAGTTATTGAAACAAAATTTGAAAGAGGCGCATTTAAATTATTCGTCTGACTATCAATGACCACATATTTACAAATTCATTTAACGCATTTGGGTCACTATTCAAAAGCTTTGTAAGTTCAGTAAAAGTTGGATACTGTCGTGAAGTCCCGGATATCACTTTCGATGTCACGTTCTTGTTTAGCATATACCCTTCCACTACTCTACTCTACAGTCTACTGTAAACCAACAGCAGTATCCTACAACAGTACAAGGTGCGATGTGTTCAATAGTTCAACCTATAAAGTATAAACACATTTTCACTTTTTCCACAAGCCAAAAAAAGCTACGAGAGCAGCAGCTTATTTTACACCATTTATCACGACAGAGTGAAGAAAGACTAGCCATGGACCTCTGGACTAGCTGTGACTTCATTGCGTTCAATTTCAATGCGTTGTAATCAATCAATCGTTCAAGTTTATTTGTTTATGCAACACAGCCACCATTAATACGTAGTACAAAACATAAGTAGTAATTGCAACAGTTTTAGACTACCATGCAGTATAAACTGGCCAGCGAAAGACCACTTTATGGGCAGCTTGACTTAAATGGTCATCTAAGTCAAGCTGCCCATAGAAGCTGCATAGCGAACAGCTTTTCTCAAAAGTTTCCTTTTTTTTAATTATTTACAAAAAAGCAATCATTTTATAATTTTTGCGGTCAAGAGGGGGAGGGGGATTAAGGTAATTAATTAATTAATTAATTAATTACTGGTCACTAGAGCTTATTCTAAAAATCTCCTTCAAAAATTATAGAAAAAAAATTAATAAGAAGAAAAACGAACAGATGATGCACGGTATGCGGCAGCTTTTTCAGTTTTCATTACGAGCCGCACTTGGTAAGCAAGTATCTTCCTCACGAACTAGCATGCACCAATTGACCGGTTATAGGGGTGCCTATATCAAAAAGTGCCGCTACGTCTGGTGTCACGCTTCTACTACTTTTAGAGAAGAGAGTTGCAGCGGAAGCGATTTAGACAAGCAATTGCATCTTTGTGTCAGATTTTGAGTCATCAACTCAAAAACAATTTTTCTAAAATAACCTTTGCTGAAAACCAGCCCGCCTACCACATGTGGTGTTGTCTCGACTTTAGGCTTTGATTTAGGAGTTAGTTTTTGCCCCTCCCCCTCGTGTAAAATGCGTTGGTTAAGTACCCAGTGTAAAATGAGGTCGCCATTCTGTGTTGCAATGTTAATTCAATTTGATTATATTTTCATTGCACCTAAAACACTTAAAGCACGTCTACACAGGCCCTAACTAAGCCCAAAATTTTGTATATTTTAAACCCGAACCCAATCTAAAAAGCCCCGCCCGAATTACAACTTTGAAGACTGCTCTAATAATATGGCGTGCAATCATTCGTGGCAGCTAGTAACGGGCTGCAAGTACATATGCCATAACAAAGCATAGTTCAAAGTATATAACCTCAATATTTCATCGATGAGTTGAAATCCAAATTATTTGTGAAATTGAGAAGAACCGTACTTATCGTTAATGCTTTCGTTGCTAAGGTTTTTTCACAAAGAAAAAAAATTCTGTTTTGTATAGAGCAAATGACACTACTTTTTTGGATCAATGATTTACTACAATAAGTCTTTTGACATGCTCGAGTTAAATTTGACCACCCAAGATTATTATTGGACAAAGATTCCATTTCACTTTGTCACGCTTTCCGCTTCAAATCATCTTGTTAATTCAATTTTACTTTTTGATTAATACTTTTTTGTCAGAGTCCACAACAGGACACTGTTGAATGTAGATTGCATCATAGGCGTAGCCAGGATTTTTGATTCGGGGGGGGGGGGCAAACCACAAATCACGTAAGTAAAGGCGAAGAAAAAAAATTCTTCACAGTCAGATATAGGAGTTTTGATTGGGGGGAGCCCGAAATTTAGTTGGAGACCAGTTTAGGATTGGAGGGGCCCAAACCACAACTTACATAGTGAAGACCAAAACTACGAAAACAGCTCTTCACGGTCTGAAGAGCTGACTTTATTCCGAAAAAAAGGTGAAGACCAAAAAAAAAAAAAAAGGTCTTCACGGTCTGGAGTGAAGGTGAAAACAAAGCAAGAAAAAGAAACTGAAGAGCGATTAGCCATTTTAGTCACAAATTAATGGTTATTGGCATTGCGATTGGAGGGAGCCCAGGGCCCCTTTGGCTACGCCTATGGATAACATAAAACTTAAGTAGTGTATGCACCCTAGAAAGTTAAAATAACCGAAAAGCAAGAAGTGGTTTTGCTTAAAAAAAGCATTATTAGCTTAATATGAAGCTAGAAAATACAGTAAATTTGTTTAAGCTAATCCACAGTATATACAACTGTACTAATAATTGCTATTAAATTTATCAGCTTTTATGTTTTTTTGCACTGGTTAATTAACCAAAGAGTTTTGCACCGGTAGTTCGTGCCAGAGCTATAAACGGACCGACTAGTTTAGTCCCGAGCCCGAAAACTCATCTAAACCCCAAATCATGCCCTAAAAAAAAACGAAAGTTAAGTTAGGTCTGAAAAACTTGTGCGGTTAATTGCGACTTTCCTGAGTTCTTTTGTTTATATATTTGTGCACCTAAGACAAAAGCATATCTCAGGCCCGAATTAAGCACGAAGTTTTGTCAACTTTAGGCCCAAACCCGACTCAAAAAGCTCTGCCCGACTTGCAGCTCTGGTTCGTGCTGCTGGGATCACCAAATTGGCATTTCGATTGGTGTTTAACCAAATTTTTGTAGAAATATTGGTCTTGAGCTAATGACGTCAATGTAATATCGTCAGGGCAAATTTTCGCAAAAATAACGTCATTTTTTCGGTACGGTTAAAGGTTGTATCGATTTTGTCTAAAGTTTTTTTAATCTGAATTATAATATGCCCAAATCTAAGTTATTACATTATAAAAATGTCTTATGATACCATTTGACTTAAATTTGGGACAAGCAATATTCAAATCTTGCTCAAACGGTTCCCGCAAACTTCAAAATTAATCGCAATTTTTTTTCCTTCAACCCAACTACTTTAAAGTTTCAGGGATTATTAATAAGTAACCTTTTCGTAAACTCGGCTGAAAGCGAGATATTTTAAGGTAAAAAGAAATTTCTAAAAGAATGTATTACTTATAAAGCAAAGTTTATTTAACAAAATAAAGGAAAAAAAGCAGTGAAACAGAAATCTAACTTTTCTCGGCAAAATACAATGTAATACAACGAACTTTTTGATTTTGCTTTGACCACTCTTTGTCCAGTATCCAGTTTTGTTTTGTTTTTTTCTTCACTTGAGGGCTCCTAAAGTTGGCTATGGATTGCCAAATGTTTTGATTAGTAAATAGTTGTTCCCGTTTTCCGCTATGTCTCTTGTTTTTATTGTACAGTTATTAAATTGTGATACTTGCGGAAAGCGATTGTTATGTTTGTCTATTACCGGTGCTAAACAAACTAGTGTCGCTTGTCGATATTTTAAGGCTAAAAGTTACTCGGTTAGATACTTATCTTTGAAATCAGCGTGTTCTCATACAGGGCCACCGATAGGGGGAGGGCAGGGGGTACAATGACCCCGGGGCCCATGGGCATCAGGAAGGCCGTTGGCTTCAGCGGGCCCATCGAAATGACCTTGAGAAATCAGCATATGAGGCTTGAAGAACTTTTTTTTTTTTGGTTATCACCAAATTTCGACTGGAAAAACCGTTAAAATTTCGGTGAAGACCTTTTTTTTTTGAGATCACCTAATTTCGACCAGAAAAATCGTTAGAATGTTTGTTTTGGAGATCTCATCATAATTCGGACAAACCTGCGGCATTTTCTCCGTCTGTTTTGGAGTTTACAAAACCAGAAATCCGTCATATTTGAGCTGGCCCCGGGCCCACGTTCTGCTCTAGTTGCCCCTGTTCTCATCAACTGAACGACATCAATGTGAGTATATGAAAATGCTGAAAGAACAGTGAAACGGTACAGCTAGTGATGTGAATAAAAAAAACGAAGCTTGTTTTTAAAAAAAAAAACGATTTTTTTGCTTGTTTTTTTTGGTTTCAAAAAACCATGTTTTTTTTTTTTTAATTGTTATTTTTAAATAATATCACATTGTTGTTTTGTAGCATCCTTTAGCGAGCCGGTCCTGAAAACCGTGAAAATCTTTAACAGGTTAAAAGCTTGAAAAAGACATCAAAACTAATATTTTCTTATTGATGGATTGCACGCGACGTCATCACGCTGCTAGTCAAACCGCTGGACGTCAAAATTGTGCATCGGCCCTATGTAAATGCATGCAAAAACAGTGATAGTTAAGATATAGGACGTATTTTCAGGCTTTAAATCAGTTGACTCTTTGTAACATTAAAGTTGGGTTGCAGATAAAAGCTTGCAAAAACTGAAAAAGAATTTAATTAGTCAGAATTCGGTTTTTGTTTGCTTTTTTCAGTGATGTAAATTCGGCTTGCTGTCTAGTAACCACAAGAATTATGTAATTAAGATGGTGGTATTTATCTTCGGTTATCAAATCATGATCAAATTCGAGGTTATAATTGACGGCGCTGAAATAGAATAGTTGTATCTCTTTCATTTGTGACAAAATTAGCACTTCTTTAAACTTTTGTAATTTTATAAGTCTATTTTGCAGGATCTATGTTGATTTTTTGGATTTAGTGTTGTTATTAACGGCTAGCGCTACGGTTGCTTATAAGTCAAAACGCATAAATTGTTGTTTTCATTGAGTTATATTTCATAGGTATGTCATTTAAGTTTAAACTAATGATTTAACTGCCCTCAGTGTAATGTTTTTCGAGCCTTAATTTGCATCTATTTCGATTTTAACTAGTGGTGTTAACAATTATTCGTAATTAGTGCTTGTTTGAAACGTTAATCTATCGCATGGTATTGCTGTGGCGTAAAATTTTATGTATTTTAGGACATGGCCAAATTTACGGTGTGAACCAAACCCCAAAAACCGGGCAAAGTAGATAATAGCAGGCACAATGGACGAAGCGATTTCACAAAAGGCATAACTTTCTAGATCGGTTAAGTTACCGTATATAAGCTACTTAAATTGCTCCTGGTAAATTTCAACTAAAGCCGGCTACCTACAAAAGTTTAAACTTTAAAATCAAATGCTTTAAATATGCCCACTGAACAAATTAAACATTGGTTTTTACCTTTAGTCACTTTCCATATAGCCACTGCCCATGTATGCAATCAGTTTAATGATGCTTTTCACCGCTAATTTCTTTGCCACATTTCAAAAGCATCAATTTTTATCAAAATAGACCTAGAATTAAGTTATTTTTGCAAAAAAATACAAAATTTTTGAGCGCTGGGCTTTGCCCCCATACTCCCAGAACAGCCCCATAGCAGATTTCTGGTTAAGAGTCTAACCATGTTTTTCCTCATTTCTATGCCATCAGAATTCTCCCTGATGCCACGTTTTAAAAGCATTTTATCAAAATAAGCCTAAAATTAAGTTATTTTTGCAAAAAAAAATTAAAATTTTTCGAGTGCTCGGGGCTCTACGCCCAGACCACCAATGGCCTCCGGCGGAGCTTACAGACCCCCAAAACAGCCTCTCCCCCATTGCAGATTTTTAGTTACACGCCTGAATATAAACGTGTGCTGCCACGGTTCTTCTCATACTCCTAAGTTATCGAATTATTCTTCTCATAAACTAGCCAAATAACAACCACTATCTACGGAAATGAAGTAGTACCGTTATCTTTAAAATAACACCTTTTGCAGCTTGCTATACATTATAAAGGGTGACACCACAAAATTCCATCCCGAGTGTCACTATCCTTAGCGACGCCACTGCGAATTGCTGTAAAATAAACCAGTCAGTGAGTAAGAAAGTAGCTACAGTTGCCATTCCACCTTAACTTCCAAAACTTCCGCATTTTATTCTCTCAGCAAGCAATTGTTAGATCTATGTAGCTCAAAAGAAGCACAGTAGCCTACCTAACCAAATCTTAAAAAACTATTTAAGTATTCTCAATCATCTAACAACTACAATTAAATGTAAAAAAAAAAAAAAAAAGGTAAAAAAAACGCCCTTCAAAAAAACCGTTTTTTTACAACACTAGGTACAGCAGAAATAAAGCGAAAACAGAATTTTATTTACACTGTTTATAGTTTCCACCCTTGAAGCCAAAACTATGTCAAACAAGGTGAGAAAGTTTAGCGAATTACATAAATTTATGAATTTTTCGTGGGAAATTTTTCGCTGGTTACGACATTAGAAAACTAAAAATCTACTGATCTGTATCACAAAACGAACTCAATTTAACTCCTTGTAAATGCAGCTTAATTCTGTCTCCATTACTTGGTTACAGATTTATTGTGTCACCGATCTGTTTTGTAAAAAATTACTGTACAATGGCAGTGGAACAAATTCTTCGCACTGGATCGCAACTTTTATCAAGTGCTCTTGGTGCACCGAGATTTTCTTTTGGTAGCCTTTTTGCCATTCTGTTAATCCTTGGTGTTAATGAACTGATACGCTTGATAGCGTTTGAATGTCCATGCATGCAAAACGTTACCTCTTCTGGAAATAATTTTGTGCTGTTAAATGGAACCGGATATGGCTGGTTTTTTATCGCAGTGCCGGCTGGGATTATTTTTTTCGGCACCTTCGTAATGACGTTGAGTGTGATGAAGTGCTTAACTGGTTGCTGTAAAAACAAAAACGCATACTGCTGTTGCTTTGGTTGCTATTACTGTTCCTGCAAAAACTTTTGTAATATTGTTGGAAACATACTTTTTCCTCCTGGCTTGTGGTTAGCTGTAAGTTTCATTGACGGTGATTACTATGCGTGTGCTGTGACTCCGCAACCTTACGAATTATTGCCTGGTATGTCATGCAGTAATGTAAGTACAATTACAGCTATCAATTTTATTGTTTACTGATTTCAAATTTGATTCAGAAACGTTCCCACGTACAAAAGCTATCCCTGAGATACCAAGGGGCTGAAATTTTTTTTTCTTTATTTTTGCTCGAAGCGGATGAACTTCGGAGAACGTCCGCTTCAACAATAACAAAATACCACTGCAGAATTCATAAGACGCATATATAGGGTGTCTCAAAAAAATATACAGCTTTTGAAATGATTCGTTTGACACTTTAAGTTCCAGAAAATTTGTTAGTAATGCTTTATTTCTGTTTTAGAATCTTCGAAATTTTTTTTAATACTAAGCAAGGCCTAGGAAATATGCCTAGACTTATCCACAAGAAAGAACAAAAATTATTGAATTTTGGCACAAAGTAAAAAGTGTAAAGCAAGTACAACGTCTTTATTGTGGTCATTTTGGCGTCCACATGCGTGATGTGCCAAACTTTCGAACCATCAAGTCCATTGTTGCAAAGTTTACCAATGAAGGAACAGTTTGTGACCTTCACAAGGATCGTAGTGGTTGGAAGAGATCTGGTCGCAGTGAATATTCTGTGGATATGGTAAGACAAGCTGTTGTTCAAAGCCCAAAAAAATCAATTCGGCGCCTTTCTGCTGAAACTAACCTTCATAAAAGCACTGTTCAAAGAATCTTTCGCCAAGACATTCATGCTTTTCCATACAAGATTTAAAGTGAAAGTTTGCTTACTGATGAGCAGAAAGGAAAACGGTTACATTTTGCTGATTGGTTTGCGGAAAAGTGGGAGGAAGATACAGATTTTCTAAAGAAACTTCATATGACTGACGAATGCCATGCTCACCTGTTGGGGATGGTAAACAAGCAAAACTTTCGGTACTGGGGAACTGATAATCCTGGCAATGCATCAACTGAAATGGTGCCTAGATCAGTAAGTTCTCAAAGTGACTATGTAGGTGGCGGTTGGGTGGTATGGCATAATTGGTCCATACTTTTTCAAGATGATCAGGGGCGTATTTGTACAGTGAACCAGGAAAATTATCGCGAGATGATTCAAAATTTTTATCTGCCTGAACTCCGTGCTCAGGCTCGTAAGAGAAACAACCTCATCAAGATGAAAACCCAATGGTTTCAGCAAGATGGGGCTCCGCCTCATACAGCCAGAGAAACAAAGCATTTTCTCAAACAGCACTTTGAAGGCCGTTTTATCTCTCTCTACCATGTCGTTAAGTGGCCACCCTATTTACCTGACCTTACTCCCCCAGATTTCTTTTTATGGGGGTATCTCAAGGACAGAATCTACGGAAATCCTAGGCCTCGTACCCTTGACCAATTGAAAGAAAACATCTGTCGAGAAATTCGAAACATTCCTCAAGAAACATTTCCGAAAGTTATGACTAACATGGCAACACGTGTTCAGTCAGTAATTGGTCAACGAGGGGCGTACGTCTAACATGTGGTGTAGAAAAAAAAAAAGGTTGTACAAGAAACCTTGATTTTTTTTGGCAACTCTGACTTTACTACAAAAAACTTCAACCTTTCAGCATTCCATTTGAATATTTCTATTTTTAAAAATTGTATTTTGTGACCATATTTTCAACAATTGAAATGTTGTATATTTTTTTGAGACACCCTGTATATTTTTTACATCTTTTATCGATTCTGAAAATTCGACCAAATACCGTAGCTTTATTGATCTTACACATTTGGCAGCTACTCAACATAATTTGGTGTTTATAACCTTACACCAGTTTTTCTCAAATGTAACCTCTCGATCCCCACTTTGAAATAACTTTTTCAAAACTTCCCTGTAATTTGGGTGAAGAAATATGGGAAATACTTATCATGGTAGCAGGAAAACTTTCAAAAATTCTAACATTTTAGTCAAGCAAAACGTCTTTTTGCATTCACTAATCAGGGCTGTAGTCGAGACCAACTCGTCCAAGACCAAGACCGAAACCGAGACCACAAAATTTTTCCGAGACCAAGACCGGTCTCGATCTCAATTTTGGCTTCGAGACGGAGACCGGCAAAGTTCAAGACCAAGACCGAGACCGAAAAAATGACGTCATCAATAGTTTTTTCGATTTTTTGAAAAAAAGTTTTTAAAGCTCATATTTGCTCATGGGTTGGTTTTATGATTATATAAATTGATTCAGATGACAAAGTGCTTTAGTCAAAGCGACGATTACTTCATCAAAACATCTCAATATGTCATTTTATGTAGATTTTCACCAAAAAAAGAGATCCTTCTACTAAACTTAATGCCTCTTATTTAAAGCTCGAAGCCTGGTCGCCTTTATTTTTGTCAGAAATTACAGGTCAATAAAACTGACGTAAACTTAATGAAATAAAATTACAAAAAAATTGTAAAAAGCTATTTGTATATTTGAAGTACCGTATTAAAGATACAGCTACAAAAACGCAGGCAGGAGTTTTAAGTAGGAGGGGGGATTTCCAAGCGCGTAACTACGATTATGCTAAGAGAAGGCTTAAACAAAACAATATAACTTTTACCCGAAAAATATTTTGTTGCAGGGTTGCAAACTCGATCAATTTTTGTTTGAGTTCAAGTTTAAGTTCGGTCTATTTTAGCACGTCCAAGTTCGAGTTCAAAAATTTAAATTTTTTTGAGTTCAAAAATATCAATGGCTCTACGCTATGAATATTTGCCACTACAAAATTAATGAAACAATAAATGATAATTCAAGGACTATAATATGTTGTTTAATATTCTGTTAAAAGTAAAATATAGGTTTTTGAATTCATCAAATACGATAAACAACGTACTTTTCTGTCACGAATAGACCGCACTAATTTGCTTAAAAGTTATTTTCACAAAGACTTCACACTTTTGCATTGCGCTAACCTATTTAATACAAAATTTTGTATAAAGTTCAATTCGAAAATTGTGTAACCGAAATTAATTTTGCTGCAATAACTAACCGCCGCGACTTATTTCATATATCGTGAAACTTTTCAATCTCAAACTCATTTTTTATAATTGCACATTTTTTGTCAAAAATTAAACTCGCAGATTTATTCCAGTGAGTTGCAAATACTATCCAAGTTTTGTACTTTTTCTACAAACACTAGAGTAGACCATTGCTTCTCAATCTTTTTTCAATGCGACTTAAATTTATTGAAAAAAATCAATGGTGTAAAATTTTGTGGCCCATGTAAATTCTGATGTATAGTTTAAATTAAAAGCTACGTAGAAAAAAAAAATTTTCATGATGACAGAACTGTGTTGAAAATCGTACAAAGAAGTTTACACTGAAATGTTTATGAATATTTGCTATTTAGCTTTCAATATACTTACTAATAACGTCCTTACGTAGTCTGACATACATGACCTTTGATTTCTAGTCTCCACGAGCACAAAGCTTCTTCACTGCGTGAATTCTATGCTAGTTGGTCGAGCGCTAACGCGTTCGTCTCTGGAGCGGCAGGTGTGAGATTTAAATCTCGGGCCGGTCAAATCGAACATAGTGTTGCTAACGGCTCGCCACCGCTGCAATATTTCTCCGAAAAGAGCTGTGTTGCTTGGGCGCAATGACGCGGAGATAGACCCAGTAACCTTGTTACATGCTTCGGCGTATTACAGCGAGCATAATGAAAGATTAAATTTGAAAATATATCGTTTACTACTTCTAAGCGTTTTACACCTATGTGATCTTGAGAAACTCAAAATTTCACTGCTGGAGTTTTTTGTTACAAAAATGCAACTAGGGTTGACTACTATATGCGTTTATTTTATTACTGTATTGCTTTCTGCAACTTTTACTCTTTGTAGTTGTTTAAAAAAATACCCTAAAAAATTTTTAGGCGACCCATAGGTTGAGAATCACGGGAGTAGATAGCTGTTAACACAATAATAGTAAAGTTTTCGCTATATAAGAGACAAATTTCTTATCACTTAATTAACTCAAGATAATACGTTGCGTAGCTTTTCCACCTTAATCGTTTCTTTTTTTATACTCCTAGCTGTTTTTCTAGGTCGCCTAAGCATAAAAAGTGGAAAACATGCACTGTTGGGAAAAACACTATCTCAATTTACAAAGCGTGATCAAAAGAAATATTTCAAACGATTTTTTAATCTTTAAATTTCGTTTTACAAACTTGGTCAGTTTTTTTCGAGTTCAAGTTCGAGTTCAGCAAAATTATTTTTTCGTGTGCGAGTTCGGCAAAAATACCGAGTTTTTTCGAGTTCAAGTTCGAGTTCGCAGCACTGTTTTGTCGTCGCGCTCAGCAAACTGTTGTAACTTAATCGTATCACATCCGGAGGTTTGCCCCAGTCGCTAGACAATTTTTATGATTTTTCGTAAAAAATAACCATTTGAATCATATTTCGCACGCTTTTGCTAAGATTCTTAATTGCAAAAATCGCTAAGAACTTAATTGCTAAGATTCGGAAGCCGTTTGAAAGAATTATTTTGCTCAACCACTTTAGCCCCTCTTCTTTACCTATACAGGTAAGTCCAAGACACGTTTAAATGCTTGCATTCATGAATCAAATTTTGTTAGTGATATGACTAAAAAGAGGAGAGCTGCAGCCCACTTTGCCCTCCTGTTTGCGTCACTTGCCATTTTACGTTTAGTTTCGGCCTAGACATCATGAACAAATAAAATTTGCCAATTTTAAAGTAGTGGGTTTGTTCGCTGTTGACAAAGAGACAAAAAATATTATATACTGTAGGTTAGCATATAACTGTTGTCGACAATCGACATGTAGCGTAGCCAGGGGGGAGAGTGGGGGGGCTCGAGCCTCCCCCATTGGTCTAAAAAATATGCAAAATAGCACGTTTCTAGTGCTTTTGAGGCCGATTTTTGCTCCAAAAATGAAAAGAGCCCCCCGAAAGAGATTTGGGAGCCGAAGTTGTGAAGGACTTGGCGTTGTTTGGACCAGAATAGTGGAGTTTTTTGGTTCAGGAGCTCACCCAAAGTCGGTGAAAACCTATTCTTTGGAGATCACCTAATTTCGGCCAGAAAAATCCTTTGAATTTCTGATTTCGGCAGGAAAAACCTTTGAATTTCGATGAAGACCTTTTTTTTTGTTGGAGATCACCTGCATTCGGCAAAAAAAAAAACCTTGAATTTTTGATTTCGGCCGGAAAAACCCGTTTGAATTTCGGTGGAAACCTTTTTTTTTTGGAGATCACCTGCATTCGGCCGAAAAAAATCCTTGAATTTCTGATTTCGGCTTGAATTTCGGTGAAGACCTTTTTTTTTTTTTTGTTTGGAGATCACCAGTATTCGGCCGGAAAAAAAACCCTGAATTTCTGATTTCAGCCGAAAAAATCCTTTGAATTTCGGTTAAGACCTTTTTTTTTTGGAGATCACCTAATTTTGACAAAAAAAACCACCTGAATCTAATTTAAGACTAATAAAAATTTGGGTCAGGTTTGTTTTTGGTTGTATCAAATTTCCAAAAAATACCCCCTCCCTTTGCGAAATTCTGGCTACGCGACTGCAATCGACAAAAAAATAATATGTACACAATGTATTTACTCTTGTTTGATAAGAATCAGTAAATTTTGAATTGTGACTGGCTGTTTTTAATTTTTTGCCGATTTTCAGCCTCATTTGTATTTTGATTTGTTCTTAAATTTTGAGAGCATCGATGTCAATTTTAGCGACTATGTTTGAAAACAGTTTAATTCCCATAGCCTTGTCTACTTCGAGTTGAGTTTTTTTGCTTCTTTAGCAGCGTCGTCAAATTGCAAATGCGAAAAGACGAACTTTTTTTAACAACTGCTTAAACGACTGCCAAAAAATTTCTCACTTATTTGTGCAGCACTCTACAATCTCAAAATATTAGCATTGTGTACATCCTTTGACAGAAAAACTTCTATCTCATGGGGATCAAAAAAGTCACAAAAACATCTGCAGTTCTAGAATTGGGTTAGAACTCTGTAGTTTTGCTTGGACTCTAGTTTCGTTCCTCGTCATCAAAACTGTTATGCGTGAATAACGTCTTTTCTCATGTAAAAATGCCACAATCTTGATCTCCTGGTACGAAACCTCTTTGTCCTACCGATAATGTAACCGCTTCGTTAGCTTCATACAAAACTACATTTTAGTTACAAAATTTAGACGATCTCGCTATTTTATTTTTTCTTACAAACATTACAAAATTAGCTATTTTATTTTACTTACAGAAATTACCTGGTCTCGAGACCAGTTTTCGAGCAACGGGACCAAGACCACAACGGTTCAAGACCAAGACCAAGACCGGTGCAAAACAGCCGAGACCAAGACCGAGACCACAAAAAATTGGTCTCGAGACCGAGACCGGTCTTGAGACCTACAGCCCTGTCACTAATGAAAACAAACAGTACTTCAGTGATAAAACTTTTTTCCTCCCGTAAATAATCCCATACCCCGATATTATTGCAATTTTATCCGAAAGTGTAAATTAAAAACTTTTTGCACAAAAACATCTTCCTAATCATAATTAATCATAAACTCGTTTTTTGTTACTTTGGTATTTTTAGTTGCCACGACTAAAAACTCAAGAATATGTGAACAATCTTCGCAAATCTCAAGAAATTGGATGGGGCATTGCAGGAGGATTGATGTTCTTATATTTCCTCTATTACCTAATTACGATGTGCTGCAAAACTTCGAATTATTTCCAAAGCAACCTGAACGATCATCTTCGAAAAAAATTAGAAGAAGGAATTAGGAAAGAGCTTGAAGAAGTTGCGATCAAAAAGGTACAATCAACAAACTTCAAATAACTGTTTATAAGTACGTACAGTAAATATTTGAAACTGAATTTGAGATTGGACTTTTAGGATTTTGAAATTTGAAAATTTGAGATTGGACTTTTGAACTTTGAAAATTTGAGATTGGACTTTTAATAAATCAAAAAAATTATCTTATATTTCTTTTTGTATTCTTTGATCTTTATTTAACAACCAATATTGGTGTATTTAGAGAACTACCTTATTTCTGTACATGTTTTATTTTATGTTTAGAGCAATGAAGATATTAAGAGTACGGGCAGCCCGAAAACTTTAATGGATGGTCTTTTTAATGAAACTGATACCACGTCTTTTCTCAAGAAAGCAGAAGAATTTTTAAGTGATGATTTTGATGTGCTCTCGAAAGTATTGGCAATAGGTAGGCCGTGGTGCATAATCTAAATCTGTATGAAATTCAGTAACTAAATTGAATAAAGTGTAAAATGGAAGACAATACGGCACGAACAAATTTTACAGTGAACTAAAAGTTTCCAAACGCAAAGTTATTTTCTTTCATCCTTGATACGTTGCTAGGGTTAAAATCAACTTCTTTCTGTTCAAAAACAGCTGGAATCTTAATTAGCCATTTTGAAACTTTGACAGTTGGATCAAAACAAGGAAATTAACTCGCTTTGCACAAATTTTGGAAACCCAATAATTTTGAATGCTGCTGCTGTCTTCAGCAAAATCAACCCGAAGTTCTAAATTAATGCAAAAGTATTTGATAATTTGCGTTAACTTCATTTTTATTTATTCAACTGTACTAGATTATATTTAAAAACCCGGTTTACACTGTGCGTAAAATTGTGAGCCTACAAGCGTATTCTTAGTTTATTGTAACTAACTGACAGTTTGGCGTACTGAATTTTTGTTGAAAACAAACTAAGGATGCGCTTTTTTGCTAACAATCTTAAGCACAGTATAGATCGGGCCTAACACATTATCACGTCCTAATTTTTATTAAAAAGATTTTCAACAAAATTTTTCTATTTTCAAACAACTCGAAGGAATAGACAGTACCCATAGTCGTGTCGGTACCTTGAGATGGGGTGAAACAGCTGTCTAAGGCATGCTATTGGAAATTTTTTTGAACTAAACTATAATAATTATCTCTTGTAATATTGTGATTACTTAATATTTTTGCAAGAAAAAAAAGATTGTGTTTGATTTAGTTAATTTGTGATTCCTTATCTTTTTCGCTCATGTTCAATCTTGTTGTCCTCGCTATACTAACAAGGAATAAAAGACGAATGTCGATTCCGAAACAGTATGTCTCAGGCTGTTAATCAAAGGTTTCAATGTTTCCGCAAGACTTTGGATACCATCGTTAATTTCTCGCCACAATGTTCTTAATAAATCCAAAGGAAGTTTTTAATTTTTTTTTTTTTGCGATTTGTTTATCCTTAATATTTGTGTTTGTAGGTAAAGGTTCAAATTATGAAACTTCAACACTCAACGTGAGGGAAAATCCATAGCCAGAATCTCCTTCGGCTCCAAGTGCAAATACTGTAAATAATGATAGAATTCACCACTCACACGCCGATGACAAATGCAATCAAAATTGTACTTAAAACAATGTTAATTTATAATCATTAATTCTTTATAATAAGTATTGCTGATAGCTGCTAAAAGAAGATATAGAATGCATATAAGTCATGATTCAAGTCTGCCTCAAGTTGGGCGAAAATTTAGGAAAAACCTAATTTGAACCTCTCTCAAACTAAGTAAAGTACTGAAAAATGACACTGATATCAACGTCACCCCATTGTATCAACACAAGGTAGGTATTTTCGTCGACCTATCAGCAGTGGTGAAAGTGCTTTTATTTTTTTACTAAACGCTGTAGGCAACAGTTATACTGCAGATAGCATTGCATGCGTAAATGGTAGTTTGCTAGCAGCTTCCCTACTTTTGAATGCTTTTTAGATTTTCAAACACAATTCTTTTCAAAACCCCTTCCTGCAGTAGCGTAGACGGAAGGGGACATTGTGCTATGCCCTATTCCCCCTTTGCGTCATAGCAGAATGAAAAAAAATATGTGTCAAAAACGTTAAATTCAACATTCTTGAATGAAAATCGAGCATATGGAGATAGCTTTCGCTACCTGGCATTGTAGCATCATTTTAATCAGCTTGAGGATAGGGGTGGTGCAGATTTCAGATTTTTTTTCGCCAATACCAGGGTTTCTCTGCCTTAAAACTTCTTCAACTCAAGATTGTCACATCCTAAATTATACTGCAAAAAAAAAGACATACTCCATTTCGTAGCCAATAACGTTTCAAAAGAGAAGGAAAATTTACCGTACCATTTTAATTTGGACCCTAATAAAAACAGAGGCTGAAAAACTTCGATACCTGTAACACTTAGCTCTTTGCAAGGCTTTGTGCGTTACCCTAGCTCTCTAATCTGAGTCATGACATACGCTAAAAACCGGCTTGTCATGCAGTAGCAACTTAAGCAGCTACTGGGATATGCTCGTATTTCAGATGTTGTTCTGCCAATCCAATAACAATGCTATTTTACGAGTAGCAAATAACTAATCTGTCACCAATATTAGCTATATGAAACTCTTACTTTTTTTCTTGGCCTTATAGTTATACGGATTGCACCAGAAAAAGGGTTAGCTTGTGCTTTAGTTATTTTATAGCATATTTTTTGCGTGTTCATCACTGTTAAAGACATGTCTTTTAAACCGAAATGTAACCTAAAATGGACTTAAAATCGAGTTATTTTTGTAAGAAATTCTTGCCTTTGGCGGCTGAAGATTCCGTACCAGACTCCCGATCTGCGCTACGACTTTTGACCCATGCCTCTTCTCTCAGTGGTGCAGCCAGGGTGCGCTACAGCTCCTTAGCCAAGTTACTACGAAAATTTTACCCAAATCTGCAATCAAACCAAAATCCGTCAAAAACTTGTTTTTTTGGCCTTCACGTAATATCAGGCCAAAAACTAGTCTGATTTCCAGCGAAGACCTTTTTTTTGGCCTTATCTTTTTCACAATCGTAATCATCACTCTTCGTACCCCCTGATAATATTTCTTTCTGAGGCCCTGTTTATGGTACATGTGTAATTATACCGGTGTGCTCTCCACGCCACTTAAATGAGTCACTTTTTCGAACAAAAAAGATTTAATTGTGGATTCAAGCCCCCCATCGTAGCAAAATTCTGGTTGAGCGTCTCCCCTTTTTTTGCAAGTTATGCCAACGCCATACTGTGTACTAGAACACCGTTCGGGCGCTAAATATTTTGTAGGAATGGCGTTCCGAACCGTTCTGGCTTGCTTTCATCACAGCTACTCGGTTGTACAGTAATTCGTTTGGTGCAACCACATTCTGGTGATTTTAGGACATTGTAGCAACTATATAGGATTGATCGCATCACGCGTCAAGACGTAAAAATATCAATTGTGTCGTAATAATTGCATTAATCTTGATGCTTAAACGAAATCGTCAATTAGTGTAGCAAAGTTATTTTAATTATCCTTTTATCATTGTCGTTATATAGGCATGTTTTTATAAAAGCTAATAGGCGAAGACACAAGGCAAGTACGTATAAATAAATCCCGAATTAAGCCCGAAGTTTTGTCCACCTTAAGCCCGACCCGACGCGAAAAGCCCCACCCAATTACAACAGTAACTGAAGCGCTCATCACTTTAGCAAGCTAATACCATAAAGCAAGACGCAAAACTTGACTTTCAAAGAAGTTAAACAAATAAAACCCAATTCTTTAGTTTTACTGTAATTAGATGGGCCTCCGTGTTTTTTGTCTTCGTCTAGCACGCAGTCACAAGCCGAAGTCTCTGTTGGATCGAATTGAAATCGAAACAAGGCATTATTTATTTTTTCTATTTTTAAAATAATTTTTATAGAGTAGGTTGTACTAATAGTAATTTTTCTATTTTTTTTTAGCGTTATGGGTTATGCCAGCAAAAGTTTTAAAGTTTCTCTTACGGTTTGAAATTAGTTTTTCGATTTTTGATGTGCGGTTGTTTTACATTTAGAATGCTAGCTTAGTGATGGAATGTTACGTAACTCTTTTATTACCGATTTATGTATATTATGCTTTGTATCAAAGATACATGCAGTAGACTACATAGCATTGCTTTTGATAAACGGATTTTTAATAAATTTCAAAATTGATTGATCGATACTGTACTTGTCCGGAGAAATTCTGTATTTAGTTTTTAGAAGAAATACTGTTGTCATTATCTTTACTGTTAGAACGGTGATTGAATTTTACTTCTGTAACTTGGTTTAGTTGGTGCAAGATTTATGCAGCAGAATTTATAATCTAAAAAAGCAAAATATCTTTGCTGTTTCATAGCATTATATTATGTTTCAAAATTTATAAAAATAATGTATGGATAAAAATTCTTGTCTAACCTTTTTTTTTCAAATAATAATAAACGATTCGAAAAACTTTTTAATAAAAAAACTATTTTAGCTTTGTCAAACTAAAGCAGCAAACAAATTAAATCAAAAACCACAAATACAGAGCAAATAAACACAATGTAATCACAATTGTAACTGTCAAGATAACGAGATATACACCAACTCCTTTCAAATCGTCTTGTAAGTTATTCCTATGGTGGATGTCAGCCGCAAATTACATCAAAAAATTACATCAAGTTTTTGTGTATGCTTGATAGCAGCAGTATTATGAGATTCTTATAGTTGCGTAAACAATTTTTTTGCACAAATGTTTTTGTGACTTCTGTCTTTTTACAAGTAGTTTTAATCTTAGTTCACTTGAGCTTATTTATACATAATTAACACCTTTCACATAATTAACACCTTTCACATCGGTAAAAATCACAAAATAACCTCATCCCAAACTTCTCTACCACACACAATAAAGGCTTGACACTTTCCCGTTCATTGCCCAACGCAGAGCAGAGATACTGCTAATACCAATTTCCATAGCATTTGGTTTAAAACAATCGGAAATTGAACTCAAGTCTACTGTTTCAGTAGCAGATAGGGTTGGATTGAATTTTAATTTGAATCCGCTCACACATTAGCGATGAATTTGAATATGAAGTTTTAAAAGTCATTGAATTTGAATGTGAATTTTCAAAAATCTATAAATTTAAATTCGGATGAGAATTTCTAAAATTCAATGAATTTAAATGTTCTACTGAATATAAAATTTTGGTGAATGTGGATTTTTTTATTAAAACTTACTTTGTAAAAGTACCGATTTGTGACCAGGGATGTAAAAGCTGAAGCGGTGGAAGCGGCAAATTTTTGTGGAAGCGGAAGCTGGAAGCCGTAAAGAAAGGGTACCGCTTCCGCTTCCACTTGACCATTCATACCGAACGTCAAAACTTAAATGTGGTGCAATTTTTTGATAAATATACGACAAAAAGTAAATGTTTGATCGATCATCATTTGCAAACAAACATTTTTATAGGCTTGTGGTTCATTTAAATCCAGGCAGCTACCACACTATCAACTCAAATATGAACCACGTTGCTAACTAACTATTTTCATTAAAATAATGTTTTTAAAAATTCTTTACTTACTTCAGTCCTAAAATTTAAACATTTTCTCGAAAATACTTTCTTATGGAGTTTTATCCATTTTTTTGGACCGTATTAGGGCAATACTTGTACAAAGAAAATTTGGGGCCATGCTCGTATAAAACAGCATTTGCCAACATAAAGAAAGTTTCCAGTTCCAGCTTTGCAATTTCTTTCTCTGCGATAAAACAAACAGAGTAGAGCTTCACCTTTTTGGTACAAGAATTATTTTACTATGATACACTTTGTATAACCGCGTAATTCTTGCTAAGTTTTTTTTTAATTTTGCTGTCCTCAATACACGTTGCTATTGCCAGCAAAATTTTGGAGCCAACCAATTGCTCACACTAATAATTGAAAAAGGATTCTGCAAATGCGGAAGCTTCGCCCCAGGATTACCTAATTATATCCAAGTAAAGATTTGCGATCAAAAGCGCAGATGCAGTTGAAATAAGCTATAATCTCATACGCAAAAATCCGTCCCCAGACCCAATAATAGGCCTCTCCAGGCTCATTATTTTAAACTTTTGGGTGAACGTTCAGAGAAATTCGTATCAGCTGAAACTTAACGACCATATGATTAATTGGATTTTTTGCTTCAAGGCCGCTACCAATCCAAATTCTTGACAACGCCCATGCGCAGATCCTAGTTTACAATTATGATTTGATTCAAACCACTGATTACAATTATTTAATTTGATTCTATATGATGTTTTTAAGATGATGATGGTAACAAAACTGTTTTAGTTTATTTGACGTATCTGGAAAAAAATTTCGGCAAAAATTTTAAGATCAAAAAATTTTAAGCACAAGTTACGTTATCAAGTGGCGGAAGTGGAAGCGGAAGCGGTGGAAGCGGCAGTGCAAGTGCTAAAAGTGGAAGCAGAAGCGAATCAAAATTGCCGCTTCCACATCCCTGTTTATAACACTGGTTTAGTACATGTCGCAAAAGCGCTCCATAAAATTTGTCAAGCTAACACTGTGATGGCAAAAAATGTGACGCTGCAGTCCCTATTTGTGTCTATTTTGAAAGAGTTTTGGTTTTCAGCAGTATCCTTACAATTCAGAATTACAAAATTGTAGCAAACACTCCCGAGATAGCCATTTCTTTTTCATGAGAAACGCTTTTTGACTAGTCAGCCTCTCGGCCGCCCGCTTTGCAAAAAAGATGTTTTTTCGAATACGCTGAGAGAACTGGTTGCTGAAACATTATTTTAAATAACATCATTGGTACTAACGTTAAGCGTGGAAGTTGGTTTTGTAAAATTAAGTAAGTTATAAAACTACTTAGGTTACCAGTACCAATGTAATTGCCAGGCTGCCTGACAATGAATTCTCCTCTCACCGTCATAGAGTTAGAATATACTGTATGCTCATTGAATGAGACGCAGAGGTCTTGAACTTTAAATTGCTGCGTTACGGTTTTAATAGCAACCAAGGATTAAATTTGAAGTTTGAAAATAAATCCACTCTCAATGCAGTGATGAATTTGAATGTGGATTTTCAAAAGTCAATGAATTTGAATTTGAATGAGGATTTTTTAAAAGTCAATGAATTTCAATTGAAATCTGAAAAAATTTGAAAGATGATCGGATCCAACCCTGGTAGCGGACGTTCTATCCACTCGACCACTGATCGAATAAATCATAATGTGTTGATAGGCATCTTCGCGTACATCTAAACATTTCCTTTGCGTAAACTGTGGTAGCTGATGTTCTCAAGATAATTTACATCTTACGTACATTTTAGTCGCGTTTGTAACTGATTATTATACCTTTCCATGGTCGTTGATGGTTCGATTCTTGGACGTACTGTTGGCTTAATGCTGAGTGGGGGCGATCTTTGACAAATTGGCACAACATTTTATAGAAGCCAAGCTATGTCTCCAGCTTAATAAAACAAAATTTGACTGAGATTGTAATGCCAATACAAACATTTATAAAATTCAATAAACTGCTGTTCCAGCCTGATAAGTAATCAAATTTAGGTTTGAGACAAACCATTGAAACGCTTGGTTTTGGCATGCGAGGCAATTAAACTACTAAACGTACTACTACGAATTAAAATATTCAGAATTAGAAAAAATAAATTCATTTCCGGTGACTAGTGCGGTTTTAAAATGTAATAGAATATTACTGATGCAAGTCTGTTGATGCAGGCGCACTTATAAAACATTTTGCAACCAATTAGCTTAATCTACCAGCACTGGTAAATGATATTGCAAATACATACATGAGCAATAGCACTATACCAGCTAAAAGTTACAAAATTTAGATTTGCAAAAAATCTTAGTCTGATAGCGCAAATCTGACTTCAGATTCATGCTTAGCACATCCAAATTATCCTAACATGCATCAACATATTTTCGAATTTTTTTTAGTGTTGGATGGTGTTATCAAAGCGGCAAGAATAAAACAGAACAGTCCAGCACAGATTATGATCGATTGAAACCGGATTTATTTCTCATTACGGCACAGTATAACAGAAATTGATAAATTGCTTTTACATCTTTTATTTTGGGTTGTGTTCTTAATATTATTATTTTCTTTATGACGAACCGCATTGTTTCTTAAACTTGAGATAAAAGGAGTCTGGATTTCTTAAATTGTTCTCACTAAAAATGTGTTCTAGATTATATTTAAGTTTTTTCTTATTTAGTTGTTCTTAAATTTTGATAAAAAATGAGCCTTGAGTTCTCAAAAATTGTTCTTACAGAAAAAAAGCCGGTTGAAGTTTGTATCATCATGACGTCGCTGTCTTCGATTTAACACTGCAGTTAGCAGTAGATTGGAAATAGCTGCAGATCTCTAACGCCTGAATGTGCTGCTGCTGTCTTTTCGAGTTTAACCTCCGTATCTAGCACATAACAATACCAGGAAATACTGTACACAATAATTATTAACTGCTTGCTTATTAGACGTTGCTCCTAAGTGGATAAATTAATCTTCAGAAAATTGATTTGCTCGGTGGTGCCGTCCTTCACAAATTAGTGGGTAGGCTATATCCTGTGGTATGTACAAGAGTGATTGCGCAGCAGTCAAAGCGAAACGGTCTTCTTCAAATTATCGTTGCTACTTTTGGTCAGTTTTAGGTGAAGACCAAAAAAAAAAAAGTCTTCGTAAAGCGGTCGTGGCAGTTTCGGTCAATCTTACGGAAAAGGGTCTTTGCCTATATCTTGTTGCATTTTACCCTTATTCTAAGGTGGGTTCAACAAAAATGTTTGGTAGTATCGAGGCCAAATAGGTGCTGGCAGTCTACTTGAGACCACTCTGGCGAAAAGAGTTGGTAGGTCAAGCTTACCTTTGGCAATAGCACTGGACTTGCTGCTAAAGAATGGCTTTTGCCGTACAGGTTTTTGCTATTAAATAAAAGAGCCACTAAAAGTGGCCGAAATTACAAAACGCAATCACTTTTTTTGTCAGTTTTGTAAGAATCAACGACTTTATACAGAAGTTACTAAAGAGGATAGATTGTTACGCGTTGTTCACGTTGATATGGCTTGCAACAGCTCGTTTCCCCACTTTTTTGGCGGCAAAACCCTGGAAGTTTAATTAAATGACATGAAATCATCCTACAAAAAGCAAATGAAATGTTTATTCATGTAATTTCAAATGGCCATTGTTTAGAGATGTGATGAAGAATAAATGAAAGAACAATAAATTTGGCCCAAAAACAATACATAGCTGAACTAATCCTACTTATATTGACTATGGACCAGCAGGCCGAGGTTTCAAAAGAGGAAGTATACTACAATAAAGCTGATTCATATGCTAGGTACCTGGAACAGACGCAGAGTTAACAATTACTATAAGACAAATATTTACAAGTTTTTGCTTTCATACGGTAATTCTGTTTACTAACTCACGAAACCACAAGTTTTTGTGGAACCAACTTCGGGAAACGCTGATTTACAGTATCAAGTCGTAGATAATTCATACTTTTAGCCCTGAATCCAGAGGCGGCACCACGGTGAGGATTAGGGAGGACATGTCCTCCTTGATCATAATTAGGGTCGTTTTTCCAATTCGCCCAAATCCAATGTTGGTTTAGGTGTATGGGAGAGGGTGACGTTAGTCAATATCAATTGGATCCATTTTTCCGGACGTAATTTGGGCTTCAAATTAATTTTCGGGGCCGGCCGACTAGTTTAGGCCCGAACCCGAAAATTAATTTGAAACCCAAATTATGTCCGAAAAAAAAAACGAAAGTTAAGTTAGGTCTGAAAAATGTAAGCGGTTATTTAGTTTATATTATTGAGCACCTAAGACAAAAAGCACGTCTCAGGCCCGAACTAAGCCCAAAGTTTTATCAACTTTTGGCCTGAACCCGGCCCGAATCCGACCCGAAAAGCCTTGCCCGACTTACAATTTTGCCGTCTCATTCCAAAACGTATTTATCGTGTCGTAACATACTCTAGATTTATTTTCACAAATCTAAAGCTTTTTTCAATTAGCTAGGATACCAGCGCATAATTTTGGCAGTTCATTGACTGTTTCGGCTATTGATCAATAAACTGATGGCTGTAAAAGGTACCATATACTGTAAAAGTACCATATATTTGACTTCGCAGAATTCGTCAAAAGCTTCTGCTTATGTAGGAAGGCTTAAGGCGTCTAATGGAAATGAACCAATCTTTTTCCATGTCAAATGTTCTATAATGCAGAACCCTTAATCTTTTAAAAGAATTTATTGTACATGTCTGACAACAAGCATGTGTCACTAGATGCAATTTAAATATCCACAACGTTTAACTTTTTTGCTTGATATTGTAAATTGAGTTTTTGCATGATAATGTAAATCTACAAAATTTTTATTTCAATGGCGTCAGAAAATGTCAATTTTTTCTAAATCACAAAAATCTCCAGTTGCATGGCACTTTGTTCTCAGTTCCCCGTCAATGGCCTCCAACAAGTGGAGATTCCGCATGAAGCCTCTGCCTATAATCTGATTAAAATGGTTCGATTAGATACGTTACCAGGATTTTGCTAAGAGTAGCACATTTTAAACCTGAAGCTGAAACTTGTCTGCAGTTTTGATTTTTCAAAAATTTGGATCATGTTTTGAGATTTTTTGGAAAACATAACCACTTAATACCATTTCAATGACATTTTGCACCATTGTAGAAAATCTATTTGAAATTTGGGAGACCTTGACAGAATAAAGTTACTTATCCCTTTCAGCTCCGTTTACTTTTTATACTCAAGTTTAATTGGTACCGGGAGTGGCAAATTGCCCCCCCCCCTTTTAGTTATTTTAATATAGCTCCTAAACTAAAAAAAGTTTTGCTTTGATGCACCCTGACTTTGAAATGCGAAATAGGATTCGAAGAGCGTTAAAATGGCTATTTTTTTCTGAAATATCACAACTATTGCCCAGGCGCTAGGGTTTTGCCCCATGACCCCGGTCTGTGATATGCTTAAGTTGCACCTGTTTGCTCGCAACTCTGCCCAATTGAGGTATTTTGCAAAAAATTTCAATTTTTAGGTTAATTCAGTCCCCTCACCCCCTTAACAAAATTCTGGTTGCAGTCAGTGGAACAAACAAGAAGGCTAAGAGAGATTACATGTATAGCCTCCCCTTCTCCTTATTCTCGTCACTTGGAAAACTTAAATCACATATACAGTAGCAAAGCCAGCGGGGGTGAGCTAAAGCCTGTCGACCAAAATGCAGAATAAAAAAATACCACGTTTTTGGCGCTTCTGAGACTGGCTTTTTGCACTGGAATGGACTAAAAAGTGGCTTAAAGCATCTTTTCAAACATAAAATTCGGGGGAAGGCTTGAAACGAAAAAATCAGCAATAACTTTTAAAAATGTCCAAAAATAAGCAATCAAATTTGATCGCTTGTGTAAAAATGCTAAAATATAGGTTTTATCAACAAATATATTCTAAACTTAGGAATGAGGGAGGGGGGCTATTCACTATTAGTTAATTACCAACCAATTCTCTCAAATATCTTTTCATAAGCCCCCTCCTCCACTTATTTTTCTCTATAAAATACAGTTAGACGAAATAGAATACTCCTCGTGAGTTTTATTGAACTAGCCGATTTTATGATTTACCAGCACGTAAACAAATTACTAAAATTTTACTATTAGCCACTTTTACGTAACCCATTTATGCTACCAGTTTAATCATCTTTGCTCTGCCAATTTCAACACCACGTTTTAAAAGCAATATTTTTTATCAAAATAGCCCCAAAATTAAGCTATTTTTGCAAAAAAATGCAAAATTTTCGAGCGCTGGGGGCTCCGCCCCCAGTCCCCATGACTCCGGCGGCTGGGGGCTTTGCTCTTAGATTCCCAAAACACCCCCCGGACTGTGAATTTCTGATGGCCACGCGCGTGCTCACATATGCAAACGTTTAAACGTGGTTTCAATTTGATCTGTAACTTAAAATAAAAGGGATGAATGGTCTGGGCCATTTAAAAACTTTAGATAGATTCTTTATCTTAGCAACTTTGTTCTTTCCAATGGCCTTAAAAACGTTCGAAATGTAATCCTACTGAAGTTAATAAGTGATTATTTTTTTCAAGAAATTACGAAAATTGCCCAGCGACAGAGGTTTTGCCCCAAATCGCCGTCCACAGTGCAATTAAATTGCATCAGTTTGCTCAACACGCCACTCAAATTGTAACATTTTTTGAACAGAATTATAGTAACTTTTGGTTAAAACCCTTTGGCACAATCCTGGTCGCAGCTGTAAGATTTATTTGATCCAGTAAATTATAAGAGGATGTCGCTTGCCCTCCATCCCTGAAAAAATTTCTGCGGGAGCCTCTGATCTCAAGTGCAAGCGTCCGAAATGAGGTTTTTGCAAAGAATCGTTATTTACAACGTACGTAGCAATGACATTCGAAAACCTCTAAACATCGAGCCGTCACTTTTGTGGCTTGAAAGGCATCAGCTTAAATAGTTTATCCTTGGAAACAGAATACCTCAGGAAAGACTTTCCAAACAAGTTTGACGTTTCCCAAAGCAGATGGTATAAGACCAGTTGAACGGCCTAGAACTAGATGGATCAATTACATTAAAAATGTTGCTGGAATCGCTAAGGACTTCACCCAAGCAAAACGAAGGAGGTGACGGAAGTGTGGCGGCTTAATCTCGAGCTGCTGCCCCCGTGACCCTCACGCAAACATTGGGAAATGAAACGAAAAAAGAGAGCCACTTTCACAATCTGTCTGATGATGATGTTTCCTCAGCTTGACACTGCAATATATAGATTGGGAATAGCAGGTCGGCCGCCCCTGAATAAACTTAATGTCATTTCACATCTAACCTCCATAGCATATAAAAATATTGTACAAAGAAATACTGTAAGCAATCACTTAGTGTATTAGACGTTTCTGTTTTGTAGGTAGAAATCATTAGGAAGTTGATTTGTTTTTACTGAATAGCTTTTGCCCAACTATGTTAAAACATAAGAGCCATTATAAGAAACCGAAATCACAAAACGTAATCACTTTTCAAGCTTGCTAAGCGAGAGTCATAAACTTCACGAAAATTCTTGTAGAGAATACAGTGCTACCATAGTAAACGCTGAGTTGAGGTCTTAAAGATTGGCAATTTTCACTCTTTTTGTCTTATTCTAATATAAGGTATACATTTGCTGTAAAAATTAATATTTGCTGCAAAAACTAACAAATTTGATATCTTTTTGCATTTAATCTCCATTAGAGTGTTCCATGTTTCGACTGTAACGAGGATCTGGGGCAGAGCCTCCAGTCGTCAAAGGCAATTGGAGGTCTGAAGAAAAACTCCCAGCCACCGGAGGCATTGAGGAGTGGGGACAGAGCTCCCAGCGCTCAACCATTTTGTATTTTTTGGCAAAAATAACAATTTAAGGCCTATTTTGATAAAAATTAATGCTTTTAAAATGTGGCGTGGAACTTAGCAGTGCAAAAACATGATTATACCAGTCGCATAAATGGGCTATGTGGGAAGTAGCTGTTTTTGGAATTTCAGTTCTCTTATTTGCCACCTGGTAAATCATAAAATCGTATTCCGGTAGTTCAATAAAACTCTCAAGCAGTAATCTACTTCGTCTATACTTTATAGAGAAATATATAATTTGGGGGCTGATGATAGAAGCTTGAGACAAGTGATTGGTAATTAACTAATACTGAATAGCCTTCCTCTTTCATACCTGAGATTGCATATTTTTTGATGAAACCTAATATGTTAAGCATTTTTCAATTAACGACCAAATTTGAATAGCAATTTTTTGGGCAGTTTTTTTTTAATTTTTTTTCTGAATTATGAGTTTTATTTAAAATAAATTAGCTTCTCCCTCTAAACGTTTCAAAATATGCTTTAAATCATTTTGAGGTTATTCCAGAGCAAAAAAACAGTCTCAGAAGACCTAAAAACGTGGTGTTTTCCTTATTTTGTATTTTGGCAGGCGAATGGGGGAGGGACTGCAGTGTTTTGAGTTCCAATAAAAAATAATCATAAAAGCTAAAGCAACAATGCAACACTGAACAGCTTCAAGATAGATGTTTAATTTGCTATTTTGGAATGTTTAGTTTTGCTACCGTAGTACAACATGCAATAGACACTACGATTGTACTACTCTTGGCTTCAACACTGCCGTCGGCAAACATATTTCACAATAATTGTTTTTTCAGATTTAAAAAATATTTGCATCTACTGTAGTCTTCAAGGTTCAAATAAAAGTTGAAAACAAAGACATTCAACATCGACTTTCTAGGGCTGCTGTGCAACTTGCAAAACCGTGGCAATCTGATTTGTTGTTTTCACAGCTAAAGTTTTCACAGTTTTCAAACCTTGTCAGAAGTTACTGCAAATTATTGTGATTGAGACTACACCATAAAGTTTTTTGTTTTTTTTGTTTAGTTTAATCAGGGTTTACTCACAAATGGCTTCAACAAAAAAGTTAATATTGGTCGTATTTTTTACACCTAATCCTTTTTTTTTTTTTCTTTGTCTTATTTTCTTGAATTTTTTGCTAGTTTTGTTGGTTGCTTTTTGTGTCTATTTAATGATTTGATTATAGTAAAAAAAGAAACTAACATTGCTTATTTTTCAAAATGGTTATGCTCTATTGTTTCTTCACAAATTATCAATAGTTGCGACATTTCTACAAAGCAAGTGAAGCCCGGATTCTCACAAGATTTTGCACTAAATGGAAAACTTTTTCTTCAAAAAAGGCTTCAAACTTTTCATTATTTTTTAGTTTAATTTTTAAGCTTTCAATCACATTGTTGGTCAATGTGATAAGACATGACGAATGATATTTCAATCTGTTTTCGCTTATTCAAGTTATAACTCAGTAGCATAGGTGGGCACAAGTCCGTTAATCGTTAATCCGTTAATAGCGAAGCTAATTTTTTCATTAACTCGTTAATCCGTTAAAAAGTTTTTTCATGTTAACGGAATAAATTAACTTCCGTTAAGTTCTGTTAACTTCCGTTAAGGTTTTTATCGTTAATATCTTGCACCATTCATTGATCGTACCAGTACAAACCAATTTGCACTGGAAACACTAGTTGCATATTAGCACGAGTTTTGTAGAAAAAGCGAAGAAAAAAAGCTCTTTTTTGTGACATGCAATAAGCTGCAGCCCCGTAGGTTTATTAATTATTGCTGTTCACAATTTCCAAAGATTTTCCGATCGCAGCTTCGTTAGTGCATTTGAACTTATTTTTATCTTGAAATTAGATTAGACTGTAAAATATAACTTCCAAAGCACAAAAAGACCACATCAGCAATAAATTTTTCCGTACAATTAGCTCAACAGCGTCAATACGTGTTCTAAAAGCGACTGAATAAAAAGAAATGTAAATTACACGCAAAATGTTAACGAATTAACGGACTTCATTAACTTCCGTTAATTAAAGCTGGAAATAACGGATTAACGTTAACGGAGGTGTGATGTTTGTTTACGGACTAGTGGTTAACGAAGCTATAACGTTTTGCATTAACTTGCCCACCTATGCTCAATAGTGATCAATAAAAAATGAAGAAAGTTTAACTGCCAGCTTATATTCTGACACCGAATGAAAATAACATTAGTTTTTTTTTGTCGCGATCCAAATAAAGAGCTTGATGACGCTAGGTCAGAGTCTCTTGACAATAATAAATAACCTATAAAGTCATTAAAATAATGCCCCCAACAGACTGTTTTGCGGTTAGGCTCCTCAACACAAATGGCAGCAAATTTAAAAAGTAAACTACAAGTAGAGTCAGGGCGATAATTATATAGAAGTAGAAAACAGCATTCTATAGAAGTTTTGGCACACCCATTTCTGAAAATGAGGTTTCAGTAATCAATACCATTGTTCTGGGATAAGAAACTGCAAAATATCAATATTCATGACTTAAATTATAGCGCCACGTAGTGGTAGAAATGAAAAGTGACCACAATTTTGCATTACAACACATATGAGTGATCAGTTATTACAGTTTTTGATCAAAAAATACATTACGATTAATATATGCCAAAAATATCAAAGCTTGACAAATTTCCAATTTTTGAGGGGTCTGGGGGCACCTTTAAACGTAAAAATTTGTCAAAAAAATATTACACAAGTTATTTTTTCATGAAATGACACAACTTGAAGGGGTCAGACTTAAAACTTTTAAAAGTTGATGAAGTATGGATCACTCCAATCTCCATAACCTACAAAAATGCTGTACAAGAAAATATTGTGAGCAATCATTTTGTTCATCACACGTTGTTGGTTTGTAGATAGAGATCAACAGCAAGTTGATTTGCTTTTACTGGATGGCTTTTGCCGAACTTGCTAAAACAAAAAAACACTAAAAGTGTCCGAAATCATAAAACGTAATCACTTTTCTTGTTTTTTCACTGCAATATAGATTGGAAATAGCACATCTGCCACGCCTTAGTAATTTTCACATTTATATCTTTTTTTTCATAAGAACCGGCTAATTTTGAGCTGAGGCTGGCTGTTCTTAATTTTTTTGTCGATTTTCAGCCTCTTTTATTCTTAAATTTTGAAAGCATCAATGTCAGGTTTAACGATTATGCTTGTAAAACTGTTTAAATTCCAAATGCTTGCTCTGTCAGCTTGAGAAAAAGCTTTTTGCTGTTTTTGAAGCATCCTAAAATTGCAAAAGTGAAAAAGCCAATATCAACACACAACAGCACTCCATAATTTCAAAACCGTTGTTACAGTATTTTGCTTGCAAATACTGGGAAATTATTGCAATTTTATCATTTTGAATCAGTACAAGACTTAGTTTCTTTTTAAATTCGAAATATATTTTTGCGTTTGTTCTTTTTTTTGCTGTTGAGGCTGGCATTGGTCTTAAATTGGTTTTAAATTTTGAGCAAAAATGAGCCTTGGTTTTATATAAAATTGTTCACAAGACAAAAGGACACATCATCATCTGATTTGCAACCCCAGTACACTGAAACGCAAAAAGTGGCAAATTCGACCGTAAAAAATTATAAGAAGTTAGAGGAAGAGTTTGGTCGTCGGTTGGATTCTAACAATTTTTTGCAAACGAAGTATTTTGCTGAGGTGAGCGTTTTGCAACATAATTTGCAAGTGCCTTTATTTTCAGCTCTTGCGCAATTTGCGGTTGCCGAATTACGATTTTTTTGCGCTTGAGCAATTTGCGTTTGCGAATCGGTAAATCTAATATTTGTTGCGCTTTAATTGCGTATTTTTTCCCAAGATTTTTTCCCAATTTTTTTCCCATTTTTCCCAATCACAAAATAATTTATAAGTGTTGAATGATGTGCATGTCCCTGTCAAAAAATAAATAAGTATTGATTTTACAGATTTAAAGCATGATTACGTGATAGATGATGCATGCTGATTGCTTATCGAAAGATTTTTTAATCCATGATCGAAGGTGAAAAGTTTGCCTAATTTGAGTTAGTTAATTGCAAGTGGTAGTACTAGCACTAGTGCTTTAGATGAATTATTTGCTGTATAGCACTAAAAGACAAAGAGTAATGTATTAATATTACTTAGTTCAAGGTACCTTACTTAATAAGTATGAAATAACTTTGTTTTTTGTACTATAATTAATAGCCCAAAACTTGGCCACTACAATAGAAAAAAGATTAAATGATTGGGTCGGAAGAGTAAGGGACAAAATTACCGAAGAATGCTTTACTGCCTTCAAGAGAAGCGTGGTTGCAAAAATTCAAAGATTGCAAAAAATGCTGACTGGAGAAGGAATTGTCGGGTTATTGCGAGTGTGCCAAGTTGAGTGCAAGTTTGGCAAAACTCCCAGAGATTGGAAAACAGGTGTGACTATTCCAATATTCAAAACAGGATATCGGTAGTTAACATATTATGAGCTTACCCGACAACAACCTCAAGGGCGCTTTTTGTCATTTAAAAAAATTATAGTACGGAAAAAGTTGTTCCTATTTCACATAGATCCAAAAATATAACTAAAATCTATCGTTCATTTACTAATTATTATCAGTCGAGGAATTTGCTTGCTTAGAATAACAACGCATAGCTTATAGTATTTTTTTCCATAACAATGCAGGACATACAGTACGCTTGAACGCATTGTTTTAAAGTAAAAATGCTTCTGATGTCACAATGTGATATTTATTACGTAGTAACACAAGTTTCGAACATCTCGCAAAGAAATTCGAGCGAGCAGTTTTAACGTGTGTTGGGCGAAACGGCTCAGAAATGGCAGTTTGTCTACGAAGATTTTTCGTTCGTTAGCGCTTTTTAGCGAGCGAGAATAGCCTTTACGAGCTCCCTAGCACGTTCCGTCATGTCGACCCTGGCCTCCAGCGCGCATTAAATAGCTTTGCAGATGCAAGTGACACCGCCAGAATGAAAGACAAGCATGGCCAAAACTGTGGTACTCTACCTTTAAAGAAACCCTGATTAGTGCATGTTACAAGTGAATGAAACATCACTAAAACAGCTAGAGAAGTTCAAGTATCTTGGGGTTGCATTCAAGAGTGATGGAAGGCAAGGCGAAGAACTGGATACCTGAATTGGAATTGGCAAAACTAGTTCAGTAATGCGTGCTTTGCACTGTTCGGTTGTCATGAAACGAGAATTGTCATAAAAGGTAAAGCTCTCAATTTTCGAAGCAGTTTTTGTCCCCATTCTCACTTATGGCCATGAACCTTGAGTTATGACCAAAAGAGTGCGATCGAAAGTGCAAGCGTCCGAAATAAAGTTTTAACGAAGAATCGAATGATGAGTTACACTGTTTAACAAGGTGCGTAGGTCTGAGATTCGAAAATCTCTTAACATTGACCCGTTACTTTTCCGAAGTGAAAGATCTCAACTTAGATGGTTTGACCATGTAAGCAGAATGCCTCAGGAAAGACTCCCCAAACAAGCCTTACTTGCTACAGCAAATGAGAGAAGACCAGTTGAACGACCTAAAACTAGATGAATCAATTACATACATGATCTTGGTTGGAATCGCTTGGGCCTTCGCCCCAGCGAAATGTATGTAATGTGGGATGAGATGAAAGACCGTGAAGTGTGGCGGCTTAATCTCGAGCTGCTGTCCCCGCAACCTCACGCAAAAGCGGACAATGAAGAAAGAAGAAGATAAAGAAAAAAGACCTTAATCTCCATTACTTACAAAAATACTGTACAAGGAAATATTGTGAACAAATCACCTTGTGTGTTGAACGCTTCTTGTTTGTAGGTAGAGATCACCACGAAGTTGATTTGCTTTTACACAATAGCCTTTGTCGAACTTGCTGAAACAAAAGAGGGTCCTAAGTCATCGAAATCAGAAAACGGGATCACTTTTCTTGTTTTTTTACGGCAGCACTATAAATTGGGAATAGCAGGTCGGCCACGCATTAATAAATTTGCTGCGTTTTCACATCTACACTCTTTATTTTTATATGAACCAATTAATTTGAGTTGAGGATGGGTGTTCTTAATTTTTTTGCCCATTTTTAGCCTCAATTGTTCTTAAATTTTGAAAGCATCGATGACAGGTATAGCGACCATGTTTGCAAAACTGTTTAATTACGAATGCTCGCTCTGTCAGCTTGAGTCAAGGCCCGAATATACATAACGCGGAAGCGGCGCAAACACAACTGCGGCGTTGACGGAAGAAAGATCATAATTCTGTAGCATAATTTCAATCATAATTTTGTACATTTTGTAGCCTATCGGTATCACAATATCCTAATCGGATAATGGCATCTGTGTACTAGTATCAGACGGTTTTCTATTTAAATTTGTAACAGTCCTGCAACAATTCTGTATTTTTAATGGTTTTGCTTAAACCCTGTTAGTTTCCATTGTACATAATATTGGTGTGAAGCAAGGTATGTGTTTTCTGATAGGCTTACAAGCTCTAATTTAGTTATTCATAACATTTCATCCAGTTATTAAATAGTTTTTACATGAACGTCTTCATGTTATCTCGTAATTCATTACTTGATTCTTTATTTGTATTTCTACAGCATTTGTATTGCTGGAATAAACTGTTTTAAAGAAGTGAAAATAATTCATAATAGTCAGCAGGGGCGGCTCGCCTAAGTGTGGTGCGGTGCTGCAGCACCCCCAACCAAAAAAATAAACTTTATGTTTTCAAAGTTATATTAAAAAAATAAAAAATGTAAAAATTTCAAACCCATTCTGCTCTTTTGTTGACAAAAAAACACAAAAAATACAAAAAAACCAAAAACGCATTATGCAATCCATTTTAATGACGTGGCAACATTGCTAGCTGCGCTGCTGCTTTCGCAGCTTTCCCCCTGCAGATGAAAAATAAACAGAACAAGGTTTAGAGCTTGGGAATTTTGAATGCGTACTTACTACTTAGCAAGGCAGAATGTGCTGTTTTCTTGGTAGCACAAACTTTTTCTTTCACCGCGACAGTTACATTGTGCTCGAGATTTTCACGCTCCGCTGAAGTCGTACGTTACCAACCAAATAGAGAAACTATCTCGTTCTTGTGTAACGGGATAAAAAATTGAATAAAAAAAGGTGATCGGTTGAATACAACAAATAGATAAGAAACTATTAAAAAAAAATTGGCAAATTTAATTCAAAACGGTTAAATCATTGAAAAAGGTCAGAAGATTTGTATTCTTGCCTCACTATTATAATTTGCTATACAACAAGCGATTTGAGAGAAAACACAAGTCAAAACTCAGAAGTTATGTAAGCCAATCGCCATAGTTAATTTCATTCCTCTTCAAAAATAGGAATATTTACGCAACATTGAATGCTTCAAATCTGAACTTAACTGAGGAACAAGATTCTCGTCGTTAGCGCTCAAAATGCAAAAAAAAGATAGAAAAAATAGTAAAATACCAAGTGGTAGGTGTAATTTTTGAATTAGTGTGCGAGTATAAAATTTTACAAAATAATTAAATTCAGGCTAAAAACTGCAAAAAATGCTCAAATTTTTATTGCATTATAGCTTATGAATTCAAATTAAAATAGTTTGTTTGTTTTTATTATCTTTATTTGCAGCACCCCCAAATTTTCAATTCACGAGCCGCCACTAATAGTCACATAACATTTATGCATTTTATTAGTTATTTTTGTTGCTTTTATTCGTTTTAGTAAATTGTCTCCATGTTTAATTTATAAATTGTTTACAAAAACACTTTATTTTCTACACTTTTAAATGATGCATTTTACTGAAGTAGCATATGTTTTTAGCACTAGATGCGATATTTCTTTGTTATTTTTCTTGATAACAAAAAAGACAATTATTCTAAACTTACAGTATTTGTTTTGCAGTGGTGATGATTGCATCTCTTGCATAATGAGAAAAATTAGTTCATCTATTTCAGTTTTTTGAGATATATATTTTTTTATTTTTTTAGCTTAGCCTATTAATGCAATGGTATGCTTTTAAATTTGTATAAATTTTGCTGATTTATTTAATGTGGTATAGTTGTAATGTTACTAGGCTAATTTATGTGCCAATTGTCACTATAAAGTGTCAGCTAATTTTCTCAACTAGTTAGTTATATTTTAACATAAAATGTATGCTTTGAATTAATTTAGGATAATATCTTAGTGTGAATGCTGCTAAATGAAACTTCTGTCTCATCCATATTGCACTGATTTGGGTCACATGATTGCTAAAATATATTTGGTTTGGTGATAATTATTATACATCTGGTATGATGGATGGTCTTTTTTTTTACCGTGGCACAATTGTGCTGGACCGGTACGTTATTGTTATCATTATTATAATAAAATAAAGTCGTTTATGCAGAACGCGAACAAGAACGAAATTTAGTTCGCGCGGAAAACCGCGTAGACTGCCTCCAGAGCCAAATTTTAGATGGGTTTCGAGACGGATTTTTGTGGTCAACCAATCAGCTCTTCCAATTTAGGCTACGCCACTGTATGCATTACGCCACAGCACCGCTACTGACAGACAAATAAAACACTATTGTAATTCAACGCAGCTATATCATGTAATATGTCCGGGCATAGAAATTTATCGAAAACAAATTCCTTAAAATTTACTGGCGAACCGTTAACTGCAACAAACATGACATTGCATAAAGTTAAAAATTAATTTTAACCGGCCGATCGCTCGTTTTCTCGACCACTTAATTCCAGCTAAAATTAAACGATTATGATAACATTGTTGTTAGTCTTATCGTAAAATTAATACAAAAAACAATTTAAGTGTAAATGAAGCGTTGAGAGGCAAATGTTGTTATTTGACAAAAATTGAGTTTTTGAGTTATGATCAGTTTTGGGTTAATTTGTAACTAATACAACTCCTGTAAAAAAACTAGAGAAAAAAATTTTTTTTGGTAAAAATTTTGCCGCTGAGAGGCAAATGTTGTTATGTGACAAAAATTGAACGGAAAAAGTTGTTTTGTGGCCTAAACTGGGTTTTTGAATCAAAAGTAGTTTGGGGTTAAGTGTGCCTGATACTTTACAACTTGTATAAAAAAAATTGGAGAAAAATTCCTAATCTTTCCGTATTATTTTGGCGTTGAGAGGCAAATGTTGTTATGTGACAAAAAAATGAGTTTTTGAGTTATGAGCAGTTTTGGGTTAATTTGTGGCTAATGGAACTCTTGTAAAAAAATTAGACCAAAAAAATTTTTTTCCATTGAAATTTTGCTTTTGAAAGGCAAATGTTGTTATGTGACAGATATTGAGAGGCAAATGTTGTTATGTGACAAAATACGATCTTTTGAGTTGAGACCGTAACAATCAGTGACGGGCAACTGGATATTCTTTAAAAACCCTAAAACTGGTCACGGTCCGTTAAAATTCATGGCAATAGACTTTCTAAAAAGAAATTTTATGCTTTTATTAGATAAACATCGAGTTTAAACGTTGTTTAGGTTTAGTCCGAGTTATACCATTGTCTCTCATTATTGCTTTAACAATGGTTTAAATTAACACTATGGCAAGATGAAGTAATATTAACCGTTCCGATCATTAGTGGTAATCAAAAAAACAATGTCTTGGCGAAACTTAGCAAAATTTTTTGAAAGATGTAGTAAAATCGTAGTTTTAGACTGTTTTTTGCTGAGCATTGGAAACCTGAGCTAATTTTAAAAACTAACGTAGAGGCTTACTCTCTACAAATGGGCTAGAACAGTACGATAGTGTTTCAATAAGCTACCTATTTCTAGATACAGTAATGAACACTAGGCTAATTAAGTTTTATAACACTTTTTAGAAAGCAGGCTTTTTCAGTTATGATAAACTGCAGTAAACTAGTAGCCAACGGCAGTATCTCAGGTTATAGCAAACTTTGTTTTTAAGCACAGATTAGCCCAATTTGTAATCTAAGAGTTACAGCAAACGTACAGGTACTGCTTTTTCTATGCTAGTTGGATTGATAAAGTCACCGGTAGCCCAATTAAAAGTAGGCTATCCACAAAAAATGATAACGAAAAGGACTGAAAATACAAATAGATGGTACGATGCTTTGCTACTTTTTAAGTAGTCTAGCGGCTGCCGCAAGCTCTTATGTCAGTTGAGTGGTTTGAGAGTCTAGGTAAGCATAGGCCAGCCTGGAACAGCCCAGCATTAGTGGCGGATTCGGGGGGATGGGGGGATGCATCCCCCAGCCTAAATCTAACGTGCATATGAATAATATTGAACTTATTTTACATAGACCAAAAAAAGCAACCAGCCAACTGCGGTCAAAATCAACTCATTATTCTGTGACGACCTTTTTTTTGAGATCACTTCAAAATCTAAAGAAAATAATGGCGGAATCGTGGATCAGATACATCTGAAATTTTGAGTTTATGACCATAAACATCCGAAATGTAAAGATTATACACAATTTGTGCTAATAAATTTCATCCGCTTACCCCCACCAAGATTTTCTGGATCCGCCACTGCTCAGCGTTGCCTTAGATTGAATCTATAGCCTACTGAAAACTAATTTAAACAGGACTCAATTGGCAGTACTTGACGCCCAGAGAAGTTTTAATCACTTTTATTTGATTATCTCAATAAGGTAGCCTAGGGTAGGCCTTTTTAAATAAGCAATTAGGTGCTTGTTTATTAACTCTAGAACTTTACTGCTGTAGAATACCTAAACACTTTCTGTCTGAGATCCAGTAAATTTTCACGAATTTTTATCCTCGTTTGTTTTTAATTTGTTTCTAACTTTTTCGAAGAGAAATGGAATAACGCAATTGTTTATTTTTACTTGGTTAAAAGATATGCGGTAACTTTTTTGTAAAATCATAACTACTGTTAAAAAAAAGCAGCAAAGGCAACATACAAAAAGCAAGAAAACTGTGCTAATTTCTAACTACTGTATTATTTTGTGCTAGAGCTAGACCATTTTCTTGTTTTTCATGCTGATCGAGGCTGGCATTGATCCTAATTTGTTTTTAAATTTGAGCGTCGTATTCTTCCAAAATTTAAATTGTTCTTGTAAATATACTTGAATCACTAAACGGTTTTGGATAGAAATTTTTGTTCAGATTTTGTTATTCTATGATATTAATCAATCTGATTTTGAAAAGATTTAAAAGGCCAGCCAAATGAGGTGGCCAAGATCGCAAAAGGAAAGTTGGTCGTGGAAGTCAGCCCTTCGTTGTAAAGCTATTTTTTGACATATCCTCAGATGTTTAGCTCTTTTTTAATTTCTTTAGATGCCTGTTTTTCCATGATGTTAACTTAAATAGCACTTTGTTGTGCAAGGAACAGGCGATTATTAAATCTCACATTAGACACCAATCAAGCGTAATTTAACAGGACGTATTCATGCCACGGCCTTAAAGACTATCTGAGCACTGCAGACTAACAGTTATTACTTAGCTCGAAATTAGATTGCAAAACAGGATATCTTCGGCTGTCAGTCATAATTTTGATGTAAATCTTAAACTCTGGATACTGTCATAGCTTATGATTGATTTATTAGTACGTTTTTCTGAGTAAATTCCTTTATGTATTCCCCATTCTCGGGGGTTAAAAATCTTGGAAATTTCAAAGAAGAAAAAGCTACCGTTATGACAAAAGGTAGGTAAGCGGTAATCTATTTTTGTTCCTCTTGGAAGGTGTACCAGAATTTATCGAAATTACGGTGTAGTGGTACGGTATACTCGTCCAGGCGTATTTTTTTTGCTTGCGACAAGGTGCTTGCAATAATCCTGAACTTTGCTATGTGGTTGCGTTTTGTTTAATTTCCAGGTCTTACTGTCTTTAGTCTCAACACCTTGAAAACTTTATGTTAATTGTGGCTTTCTTTAACATGGCCAAAACACCATAAACCACAATAATGTTTGCGAAGGTTACAACAATCTACGAGGACCTATACAATTGAAGAACTCGCCATTGGCACAGCTCCGTTAGTAATAGGCCTACATTACAGTGTGTACAAGTAATTGAAAACCGCCATAAAACTTATATACTATTAATTTGTTTCGTTCTCATTTGAATATTCTCGATACTGCACATATATAGTATGGGCGCTGCCCAGTGACGTAACCAGGGGGGAATGGCTTTGCACATTTCTACTGATCTACACAGGATTAGTTGTAAGAAGAACTCTTCCTGCGGGGCCTGTAAATTCTGGACACTCTCTTTAGGATGCCAATCCTTTTCCTTTTAGACTGACCTTACCTCCAAGGTTCAACGCGAATCTATTTTCGGCCTTACAGTCGTCGACCTTTGTTCAGACCTAAGGGTATGGCCGACTTTTGGGTCTTCGCGGAGTTCCTCTGCTACCCGATCCTTGATAGAAGTCGGGTAGCACTACCACGTTTTACCTACTAAGCCACCACGCCTCGTTGAAATGTACTGGAAGAAAATACATTTGAAGTCCAACCGATTTACAACTTTTTTTTGCAGGGCAATCTTTGACACTTGATGTTTGTTACAACAGAAACACAAATCTTCCTTCAACCCGACCAAACATCCAAAAGAAAACTCCCACAAAATGGAAAAGAAGTGAAGCGAAAGAAAGAGAGCTTAAGGTAATAAGATAACTTTTGTATTTTTTAAAAATTGATATTCAAGATTAGTGCGCTAATATTGAAGGTCAAATTTTAAACTTGTAGACATCGCAAATTAGAATCAGCCAATCCAACGCTTGAATTGCTGCCTTAGCGCTCTGGTAAAATAACTAAAATGAGACATCGCAAGCAATATCCGGGGACTTCAAGACAATTACCAAACTTTACTGAACTTAAAACTTAAAATAACACTGCAGGCAAAATCAATGGGGGAGTGTCAAAAATTAGGCGTTAGATTAAATGGCTGTGATCCCATTCTTCTGGACTCAGCCGTTCCAAAGATATTCTATTTTGAACACGAAGTAACATTTCCTTGGTTTTTGACAATTCTATTCACATCAATGGCTTTAATCAACGTTGGCACCGCCATAATCGGAATTTTTGGTAAAGCAATGGCATACAACAAAACTAGATGTAGTTTATCCTAATCAGCACCAGCATGCCATTGACTTACGTTAGAGCTCGGATCTGGCAGCATAAACAATAATCGACTTCAGTGTTGCCAATAAAGTCGTCAAAAACCGAAGAAATGTTACCTCATGTTTGAAGTAGAACTTCTCTGGAATGGCTGAGTATAGAAGAATGGGGTCAACGCCAATCTAATCAAATGCGATTGCCTTAACTTTTAAAGGGGGTGAAGCATCCAGCTGGGATTATGGCAAAAATTTAAGAAACATCTAAAACTCTTCTTTGCTAAATTTCAGCTTTCTGCGATTTATCGTTTCTGAGATATTTCATTTCAAAGTTGGGAGATCTCCCCGATAGTGTTGCCAGTTGAAATCCAAGTTTCTTGGAATTGAGATATACTATTTAAATTTTAGAAGTATTACTGTTGTAACACTAATTCATGCATAAGTCTGGCATTTAGGAGCTTTCAAACCAATGTGAAAGATTACAATAAAATTATTTTAAGAAAAATGAAATTTCAACTGGCAACACTGTTGGGGAGATCTCCTTACTTTGAAATCAAATATCTTAGAAACGCTACGACGTAAACTGGCAAAACTTGGTGAAGATAAGTTTTAGATTATGCTTTATTTTTTGCACATAATCCCAGCTGGATGCTTCACCCCCTTTAAGGCTGCAGTCCTCTTTTAACTTAACAATAGCACCCAAATTGCATTGGACAGGTTTTTAAGATTATGGTTGTTGATAATCAGATATATCGCTTTTTAATTTTATCATGTTTCACTAACAGGTTTGTGGTTGTCACATTTCAAGTGAATGCTCCCTCCACCGTGTAAAATAGGGTTAATTTTCGGACTATTAATCACTTCCACTCTTTCCCCAAGTAGATTGTTCGATAATAACAATCACTTCTTACAGTGAATTTCAAAAAAATAAAATTGATTAATGAAATATTTATTACATTTTAGGCTTGCCTTACTATACGAAATTGAAAAAATTTCAAAAACACAAATTTCGAAGTGGAGTTGTTGAGACAAATGCTTGAAAAAGTTTGACACACCTACAAAGAAAAAAATTCTTCACACCTTCAACTCCCTAGGGGATCATGTTTTGCAAAGCCAATATTTGCATTTTTGCAAGGAGGTATACAATCAAAACAAGTAAGATTATTACAATATGGAAGTTTTTTTTTCAATGAAACGATTATGCAAATTTGAGTTAGAAATTGAAAATTAGAATAAAGAAAAATATCTAAATTACTGCACAACATAAAATGTTTCTTTCGTATTAAGTGTAGACTCTAGCTGTTATTACTTTGTTCAAATAATAATATGAAAACTCAAATTTCAAAAACGTTACAAATTAAAAAAATACATTCTAGAATTTAGATCTTATGTTTAACGATGAGTATTGGTACGGTTATTTCAGTAGGCTGTTGAATGAGCTAAAGAGTCTTTGATCAAATATAATCAATACTGCGTCAGAATCAAATAAAAAATTGATGTGATGATAAGTTTATTGTTCCACCAAAATAATGACTACGTTTTTTTGTCACTGCTTCAGGGTAAATTAATTTTATTTGTTTTTAATAGAACATTTTCAAAATACTTTGGGGCTCAGTTTTGCTCAAATGTTTAAAAGCTACTTATGAACAACCTCAGCATAAAAAATAATTAAGTATACAGACTAATACAACACAATTGTGAGCAATCATCAAGTTTTTTTTTCGCCTGTCTAAAATTGCTATTGTTGATTTGTCTAGCAGTAATCAATGTATAATAACATAAGACGATTTTCAACCAACCGATAATTGTTTGGAATCTCTTCATTCCATTATCAAGTTAAGAACAAAAGGCTGAAAGTTCTCGAAAATTCAAGAACAGCTGGTCTCAACCCAAATTTACTGGTTCTCAAAAGCAGAAAGTGCAGTTCGTTTTCCAACAGTGAGCCATAGCAGAATATTCTAATTCTACTAAATTTTGCAGAATAGTAAACAAATCATAACTTGTATAATAGCGCGTAAATTCCAACTGATACGAAATCAAACTACTTAAAGTAATAAAAGCCAAAAAAGCAATAATTCTGGGACTCGTTTTTTTGAAACCAAGTACGACAAAACACTCCTAACAATAAAAGAAAAAAAAAGCTACCTACTGTAAGTTTGTTTTTTTTTTAATTCAAATTTTTTGTCAATTCAACTGGTATTGATTTATGCGATCACAAAAATTTGGTTTGATTAGTGTGCTCATTTCTTGGAAGCTTTTCGTGTGACACCTGCCAAAAAGAATGGTCAGAATGGAGATTTTTCGTGACTCTATTCTGACGATTCTTCTTGACTAGTGTCAGACGAAAAGATTCAGAAAAAAAAACATCCTAATCAGGCGCGTAGCCAGAAATTCGCAATGGGGGGGCTGTTTTGGGGGTCTGGGGGCGGAGCCCCCAGCCACCGGAAGCCAATGGGGGTCTGGAGGCGAAGCCCCCAGCCGCCGGAGGCCAATGGGGGTTTGGGGGTAAAGCCCCCAGCCGCCGGAGGCACGGGGGTCTGGGGGCTGAGCCCCCAGCGCTCGAAAATTTTGCATTTTTTTGCAAAAATAACTTCATTTTAGGGCTATTTTGATTAAACAATAATGCTTGTAAAACGTGGCTTAGAAATTGGCAGTGCAAACAAGATTAAACTGGTGGCATAAATGGGCTATTTGGGAGGTGGCTAATGGTAAAATGTTAGTTCTCTCGTTTAGATGCTGGCAAATTATAAAATCGAATAGTTCAATAAAACTCACACGGAGTAATCTATTTCGTGTGGGGCTAATGAAACGAGATTTGAGAGAAATGATTGGTAATTAACAAATACTGAATAGCCCCCCCCCCCCCCCTATTCCTTAGTTTATAGTATATTTGTTGGTGACACCTATGTTCAGCATTTTTACACTTGCGATCAAATTTGATTGCTTATTTCTTACCATTTTTCAAAGTTTTCATTTATTTGTTGATTTTATTTTTGACAAATTAGCCCCCCCCAAACATATGTTTCAAAAGCTTGTTTAAATCATTATTTAATCCACTCCAGTGCATAAAACAGTCTTAAAAGTGTTAAAAATGTAGTGTTTTTCCCATTCTGCATTTTGGTCGACATGTCAATGGGGGGGGGGGGCTAATAGCCTCCCGCCCTCCCCTCTGGCTACGCTACTGGCTAAAAACGTGGTATTTTCCTTATTCGGCATTTTGGTCGGCAGTCTATTAGCCCCCCCTCCAAATAGACGTTTCAAACTATGCTTTAAAGCATTTTTTAGTCTAATCCAGTGCAAAAGAGAGTCTTAGTAGTGCTAAAAACGTGGTATTTTCCTTATTTTGCATTTTGGTCGGCAGTCCATCTGCCCCCCAAATAAACGTTTCAAACTATGCTTTAAAGCATTTTTTAGTCTAATCCAGTGCAAAAAAAAGTCTTAGAAGTGCTAAAAACGTGGTATTTTCCTTATTCTGCATTTTGGTCGGCAGGCCAATGGGGGGGGGGCTATAGCCCCCCGCCCCCCCCCTTGCTACGCTATTGACCCTAATTAATAGTGATATAGTCAAGACCCTGATGGTCGAGACCGAGACCAAGACCAAGACTTGGAAAAAACTCGAGACCAAGACCCGAGACCAAGACTTGAAAAAATTTTCGAGACCGAGATCGAGACTCGGTGAGTTTGTGCGAGACCAAGACAAGACTTCGAGACCCGAGATTTTAGAAGCAAAACTTATTCGTATTGACTATTGACAACCCTTTTCATGGCTTTTCCTTAAACAAACGGCCAATAGCAATACAGTAGAACGACCATAAACCAAAAAACGAACTTGGGCCACGGACTATTCACAAGCACATGAAAAGATTACGGCGTAGCTCAACTGTCAAGCGCCCGTCTTTAAAGTAGAAAAATTGCAGTTCGATGCCATCGTTAGATTCATATAAAATGCATCTAAAATTTGCTTAAGTTTCATTATCAAACTGCTCGTGGAGGAATTCGATTTTGAAGCAAGTTGCTAAATCAAATTAAAATAAAAGCTTTCATAAACTCGCGACTTAGTGCACGGGCATTGAGCAACACTGCACCAAAGAAACATCGCAGCGAGGCGAGACGTTAGCAACAATGCGTCCGATTTTGACCGGACCAAGAATAAAAACGCAGACCTCACGCTCCGATGGCGGTGTCTTTAACTACTAACGCTGACCGGTCGTTTAAATTTAAAATAAAGCGGGCTTGCTAGACCGGTCGTTTAAATTTAAAATAAAGCGGGCTTGCTAAAGCAGTTGCATTCAGATAGTAATTTTAATGACAAGAAGGCTGTGGTGGAATGTGCGATAGTGTTTTCATAAACAAGATATCAAGATGAATGATTCAGTAACCTAGTGGTCCTAGTACACGGCAAACACCGTAGTGTATAACAAATACCTGAGTTACGGTATTATTTCTCATCAAGACTTTATTTCTCCGATACCGCCCTGAAAATCTTATGGGGTCACGCGTCTTCCCCATTTGGTGGCCCATATTTATACCTCAGGTTTATACCTCAAGCTATTTTAATCTTCACTGGACCTAATTGTTGCTCCTAATGTTTGATATTTACAAAAAAGCAGCAGTAAAGTAGACTTAAGTTCATCATTCTGAGTCTGCAATCTTAACTGTATCATACTACGAAAGATCTGTTCAACAGAATGAGGCTGAAAACAATCACTTTGAGGTCTGAGCTGTCCTGATTAACCTTCCTTGACCAAACCTCATCGCTCTGCAAAGCTACCACCTCAAACTCGGTCCACGTGCAAGGAACCTGAACGAGAAAAAGGTTTAGAGCTTTTACTACCAGAAAGCAAAAATGTAGAAAGCGGCTATTTACACCTTCAACAAAGATCAACATCAAATAACACCGCTTAAGCGGCTTCTTCCCCTCCAAACAGTTCTACATCACACCTTTCATAAGTAAACAACAAAGATATCGTACATACTCACGTAGCCTATAGGTCGCAATTTTTTTTTGATATTTTTTAACAAAAAACACGGGTGCGACCTATCCGCGCGACATACCTTGAAAGTTTTCGGCTATTGCAAGTACCGTATTTTCCGGCTAATAAGCCGTCATAGACATGAATTGCGCTTGTGCTCGCACATACCAATGCGAGACAGTTTCATGCGCGCACACGCACATGCGACCGCTCAGCGTGCGTAGGATTTTCCCGCTTTGTTAAGAAAAAATGGTTTTACGATTTTAATGTTCGATTTCGAAGTTATTTGTTTTTAATTTATTTTAATTTTTGAAGTTTATTTTAATTTTCGCACAGATAACTTCGAAAATTTATCTTAATTTTCGAAGTTATCTGTGCAAAAAAGATAGTGCGACTTATGTGCGAGTCAACGCTAAAATCAACTTTTTTAATACAAAACTAATAGTGCGACCTGTACGGTGGTGCGACCTATAGGCGAGTATATACGGTAATAATGAATAACAGGTCGAGCAGTTATCTCCCACGGCTCTACCTGAGTTTTTTCGAACCTCAAGTATCTCCCACTGAGTAGCCAATTATCAAAAGTTGAGGTTTTATTGCAAAATTTTGTTTCTCACGATCTCAGTTTAAAAACATTGACGGAAATAAGTAAAAATTGACCGAAATGAATAAATAAAGGAGATTGTTGGAAAGCAATTAAAAAGTTATTAAAACCAAGAAAGTCAATCGAATCTTTGTTTGCGTTGCTTGCATTAAACAATTAAATTTAAAATTTTACTCTTACGCCTAACCAAGATTTTGAGTCTCGAGACTTCTCATATTTCGAGACCATAATTTTTCGAGACCAAGACTCAAGATCGAGACTTAAAGTTCAAGTCCGAGGCGAGACCAAGACGAGACATTCAAAAATGTGTCTCGAGACCCGAGACCGGTCTCGAGAACTCCATCACTACTAATTAAAGCAATTCTCAAGTTCTGTACCATCAAACAATTTTAGAAACAAAAAAGAAAAATATAATGCCAAAATTTCCACACTTTGACTTCTTATTACGATTTTTTTCTGCCTAAAAAGTCAAAAAATTCCGGAACTGATTAATCTTAGAATTTGCCAAACAGTAATTATACACTTTTGACTTATACACATCTACGTTACGAATCCCAACTTTCCAATTTCAACGGTTTAAAAGCTTTGCTAGTTTTCTCTATTTGCTGTTAAAAATTGTTAATATTTTTCCCACTTTTTCTGTTCGAAAAAAGGAAGAAGAAACATAGAAACTTTTGGCATAAAATGTGGCGCAAATACCAATTGCAACAAAAATTCTTTTTAAAAATTTAACGTGTAGAGGTAAATTGGAGAAAGGTATATTTTAAATAAAAATTAGCTCAGATTTTGTTGTATTATTTTCTTCAGATCAAAAGAAGGCGAAAAAAGTCAGTGCCACTAAAGCTTCAGAGGAAGGAATCCTTTGAATGTCATATCACAGTTAATGAGTTTTACCCCCCAACAGACGATATGGTTTTGTATGGTACTCCTGTAATTCCAGTCCGTAATTTCAAAGCAAAATTAGAGCCAGTAATTGAAGCAAAGTCTCAATGAATCAAAGGAGCTTTGTTCCGATCGTCAAGTAATACTGTCATGACACGTCTTTGTACGCTGGACAATGCTCATCCTACTGAAAAAAATTGCTTAAGCTAGGCAGAACGATTGCTGACTTAAATGCCGCTTTTTTGGATGCTGAAGCTTTCAAAGATTTCATCCCTATTTCTAAGCCGAAGCTTGAAAATATAGGTGCTCTTTTAAAAGCTGTAGCCCTACCACATCACGCCACGTTTTATGATTGTTGTTTTCACCAACAATACTGATCCAACAGATGATGAACAGTCAACTGAAAGAGATATTATAGAAACTTAATTGGACTTTGCGACGGTGTGACCGTAGAACTCTTGTTTTTATTTGGAAATTTGAGACGTATAAAGTTGTTTATTTGTTTATAACTCGAAAATGATATGTTTGATATCACTAGATAGCTATGAGACAAATATACTTACATTACTTAGGCATAGTTTGGAAATGCGAACCCCTCCTCCGGCGACCATCAAATGGACCATCCATTATCGATTTTTTTATACAGCTTAAGCTTGAGTGCTAATTTTTTTGATATTAGTAAATGTTTATAAGATAAATATTTTGACATAGTTTTGAATGCCACCCTCCAAATCAGATTTTCCAAAAATCAATTTTTTGAACGGTTTAAACAAGAGAGCTGATTTTTTTGATATCAGTAGACATTTAAGTGGGTTCTATTACTCAGCAACAAATGTACTGTTGGTTTTGGCAATGAAAAAGTAATTCGGTAGTGTGATTCGGTACTGCCTACCTCTGGATTGTAAGTTTTTTGAGGGCCCAAAAGAAAATATTTTTGCATTGATCTCTTAATGGAGAAGCAAAAGGTTTGTTGAAAATCACATTACTTAACATGTGTCGGTGTTTCATTGAGCTTGCTTTCTATCTAGCTTTTGTAAAGTTGTTGCTTTTTACTTGAATACAGTGCAGTTAAAAAAATATAGCGTGTTATTTAAAACCAGACTTAAACTCTTCTTTGCTTACATTGATGTTTTGCAAATAATAAAAATGGACAGTGGACTTAAAAAAACGCAGTTTTTAAGTCTTTGTATTGAACTACGTAGGCTACTTCGCTCTATTATAGTGCAGCAGACTTAGCAGTAGCGTGACCCCTGATGCTAAGATAGTTAATCCATCTCTATACAAAATAGTGTACATTCTTAATCTTGTTCTTAATAATAATGTTACATAATAACTCAAAACATCCAAGTCTCAAAAAATTTACTACTTATTTGCCGTAAAAATGCATTAATAATCGAACAATTCAACAAGAGGACGTTTTAACGTGATTTTTCGAAGCCAGCTTATTAAAACCTAGTGTTGACTATCGTTATGGCAAGAAGTAGGTTTGAATTTAATGTAAAACACGATCAGTTTATTTTTGTTTTATATCCAAGGCCTTATTAACCAAGATTGCCCAACTGCTCCGAATCTTTCGCTTTTCGGGTTCGGCACAGGCCCGGCGCCATGAGGGGCATTCCGGGGCTGTGCCCCCCAAATCACTGCTTGTGCCCCCCAAACGAGAATTGTGCCCCCCCATGCGAGGATTGTGCACACAAAAAGTAACAGAATCGGTGCCATTGGAGTGCAGTTCGAGGCCTTAGACTCTTAAAATACTGATCACCAACCCAAAAATTATGCGCAAGAACCGGTTTCTCGCAGGTTTTACAATTTCTCGCAGGTTTTACAATACTAATATCAAAAAAATTAGGACTTTTTTTAGGTCTTTACCATAGAAATTGAGCGTAAGAGCCGAATTTTTGCAAATTCTGCAGTGAGGATTGCCTTAGCATTCTCCTTTTCAGTGCCACCATTAAAGCAAGTGAAATAGAGGGGAAAATAAGAGGACACTAAAAGAAAGCTAATTTTGCTTATCGAAGTTGAATTTACGGCTTATTATAAAGCAAAAAATTCATCACTTATTAAAAATGACCTAACCGTAAAAACACCATCAACGTTAACTATGGCGGCATTTATGAAAGCCAGGCCAGCGAGGTAATTTGGCAAATTTGAATTTTTAGCGATAGCTATGCTCCTCAAAGACGGTGAAAGAGAAATTTTCCCTTTTTTGATAAGAAGTTTATATTTGAAACGAAATGAACTATTCAACTAGCACAATAATGACTGCCAGAAGTTATTTTTAGACTTGGACTGCTGGGAATTGTAAGATGTTGACACGGTGCCTCGCGCCCCTCTTCTGGAAACAACCAAGGTGCATATTAGCCAACAATATGTAGTTTAGCTTCAAGATGAAGGCGCGTCTTTGCTTTTTCGACCGGTTGTGGAGACGTGCCAATTCAAAAACTAAATAAAGTCGATTTCATTTTGCTTTCGCAATAAGCTTTTCGGACAGAACTCTTCAGTTGCGATCTCTGTCTGGTTTGGTATGTGGTGAGCAGGATCTTTTAAAGACCGAATGCAGTAAGGAGAAATGCACTCTGCAGTAAGGAGAAATGCGTTTCAAGGGGATTGCAAGATAGTAAGGAGAAACGCAATTTATCCAATGCCAACAGGCTTTGATCTTACCGAAACAGTTGTAGAGTGAATACGAACTGCTTTTGCCTGCACAAATCTGGTTTTATCCGTGAAATATAAACCGCTTCCAATAGACTCAAGTGAAACTGAGAGCGAGCTGTGGTTAGGATTTTAAACTGCGAATCAGAATAGTTGCGTGCGCACTGATTGGATTCCAACAAATGTTGGCCAATGGCTGAATCGCTTTCTGGTTCGAATTGAGTCTTACTTTTTGCTTTGCATTTTCTATTTGGCTGGGTTCTAGTTGGTTGAGATGTTTTTTGCCTTATTGCTTTTGGAACATGTTGCTTGATGCGTTCCTGAAGCCTTTGAGTAGTGCGACCTACGTACCGACTATCACAGTGGCACACATATTCATAAATAACCATACTTCTTTGATTGGCAGGTAGCACATCCTTTTTGGCAGCAGGTATCATGCATTGGCTTGAGAAAATCAAGCGTGGTGACACTGCTCCGTAGCAATTTTGTACAGCACTTTTGACTTGATGTTCTAATTGCTGAGAAGCTGAGCCTATCCACGGGGCTCTAAGGTACACTGGGCACTTTTCTGGTCCAAAGGGTTTGGCTGCAGAAAATTGTGCAATTTTCTTGGATATGTGCTTGAGTACTATATCTTCAGGGTACCCGTTGTCAAGCAAGATCTTTTTGATAAAATCAATCTCTTGCTTAAGCTTGTTTTTTGTACATATCATAAGTGCTCTGTGTACCAGCGAGGCGATTAGGTTCGTTTTCCGTTTGCGTGGGCTGAAGGATTCCCAGCGGATGTATTGACCAGAAAAAGTGGGTTTTCGATATACACTGGTCTCGAAACCAAGTTCAGTTCTTTCCACTAGAATGTCTAGAAATGGAAGTTTGCCATCTTGTTCTTTTTCAAAAGTGAACTTGAGAGCAGGATGTAGACAATTAAGCGTGACCAGGAAATCGTCAACGTCACCTTCTTGTTTGAAGATGGCAAAGGTGTCGTCAACATATCGAAAATAAATTGTCGGTTTTTGAACACAGGAGAATAGTTTTGACTCGTGGTATCCGACAAAGATATTCGCTAATGCTGGGCCCAATGGTGAGCCCATTGCTACTCCGTCCGTTTGCTTGTACATTGTGTCATTGAAGCTGAACTCTACGGATGACGTAGCACTTTCCATAAGTTCAATAAATACCGCTTGGGGGATGGGAGGTGTGGAAGAAGGGTCTTTGTACAGGGCTTCCGCACATATGCCGATCGTTTCCTTGAGAGGTACATTGGTAAATAGGCTTGAGATGTCAAATGAGCACAAATAGACATCTTTTCCTTCTAACCTGAGGTCTTGCATGGTTTGTGCGAATGTAAATGAGTCTTTTATGCAGTTGGTGGAAAACTGCTCAAGCACTGGCTGTAAAATGCTTGCTAGCCATTTGGCAAGTTCATGGTGGGAAGAACCGACCATGGACCGGATAGGCCTTAATGGCGTGTCTTCCTTGTGTGTTTTAGGCAATCCGTACATTCGCGGTCTTTGTGAACCCGTAGGGCGTACCTCATCATAGACTTGTTTAGGTAGCTGCTCTGAGTTCAGTAACTCTCGTAATCGGTTCTGAAGTTTTGTCTCTATGGTAGAGGTTCTGTCAGCCGTGGCGGCTGGGCCAAGACATTCGAATTTTGATGCGTCATTCAGGATGTTTTCCATTTTAGTTACGTAATCATTTTTGTTCAAAATGACTACACCTGATCCTTTATCAGGACGAGTGATAAGGATTTTTTCATTTCTACGCAAGCTTTTGATGGCCTGGTAGCATTCGTTCTGCATCATAAAGTCATGTTTTTCGATTTGACTTTCACTGTAGCTGTGTGCCAGGTCAGTGAGTCGGGCTTTCAAAGCGTTTCGCGTATCAACAGAGCACGCTTTGTGATGTTGTAATTGCGCCCATAGTGACTCGAACTCAGCGAACAATTGTTCTTTACTCACAGTTTTGGGTGGTAGGCAAAAATTGAGTCCATGTCCAAGTACGAACTCCTCCGTGTCCGACAGCACATAGTCTGAGAGGTTCTGAATGTGCTTTTTCCCGTCACTCAGCGCTGTACCAAAACGTTTGCGTCTGAGTATCATGATCAACCGATCATGTTTAGACTTCGTTTTCCGTTCAGTTCGTTCATCTAGCTCGGCTAGATATCTGCACAGTAGAATAGTGTCAAACATAGAGAGAAATTCGCGAGCCTTTGTCCAATATGCCCGGTAGGCTGTGCGAAGTGTTCTCAATCGTTTGTTGTTTCTCATGATCTCATCTTTGAGAAAAAACCGCTCAATGTCAGGGCTGTGGCTGACATTTGCTTTTTGAATGCGGTTCGCCATGAAAGTGGGAAATACTTTCTTGAGTATGCAAGCCTTCAGAAAGGCTGTTGAAAATTTGCAAGTGCGCATACGACCTCTTGCTTTCACCACATTGTTCAGAACAGCAATTTGCTGCTTATCGTAAGATATAGTACTCAAGCACATATCCAAGAAAATTGCACAATTTTCTGCAGCCAAACCCTTTGGACCAGAAAAGTGCCCAGTGTACCTTAGAGCCCCGTGGATAGGCTCAGCTTCTCAGCAATTAGAACATCAAGTCAAAAGTGCTGTACAAAATTGCTACGGAGCAGTGTCACCACGCTTGATTTTCTCAAGCCAATGCATGCTACCTGCTGCCAAAAAGGATGTGCTACCTGCCAATCAAAGAAGTATGGTTATTTATGAATATGTGTGCCACTGTGATAGTCGGTACGTAGGTCGCACTACTCAAAGGCTTCAGGAACGCATCAAGCAACATGTTCCAAAAGCAATAAGGCAAAAAACATCTCAACCAACTAGAACCCAGCCAAATAGAAAATGCAAAGCAAAAAGTAAGACTCAATTCGAACCAGAAAGCGATTCAGCCATTGGCCAACATTTGTTGGAATCCAATCAGTGCGCTCGCAACTATTCTGATTCGCAGTTTAAAATTCTAACCACAGCTCGCTCTCAGTTTCACTTGAGTCTATTGGAAGCGGTTTATATTTCACGGATAAAACCAGATTTGTGCAGGCAAAAGCAGTTCGTATTCACTCTACAACTGTTTCGGTAAGATCAAAGCCTGTTGGCATTGGATAAATTGCGTTTCTCCTTACTATCTTGCAATCCCCTTGAAACGCATTTCTCCTTACTGCAGAGTGCATTTCTCCTTACTGCAGAATGCATTTCTCCTTACTGCAGAGTGCATTTCTCCTTACTGCATTCGGTCTTTAAAAGATCCTGCTCACCACATACCAAACCAGACAGAGATCGCAACTGAAGAGTTCTGTCCGAAAAGCTTATTGCGAAAGCAAAATGAAATCGACTTTATTGAAAGTCATTTTGAAATTCTGCACCACCTCAAAATTGTTCAAAAACTAAAATAGTCTGAATCTATTGCAACATAAAGTTATTCGATCAGGCTTGTGCAATTTAAAACTGCGATGAAGAAGGCCAATCAAGTCTAAACTAATGAAAAAAATTAAGAGGATAAATGGACATTTGATTTAAGTACCGTTAACTCTACTCTTCTTTACTTAACTGTTGCAAAGGTTCTTTTCAAACAAATTGCCAGTTTGAAAAAGTTTATTTGGTAACACTGGCAATTTATGGAGCAACACTGACCCATTGTCAATCACTGTTTACAGCTTACTCTTGCTTATTAAGCTCAGTAGCGTAGCTGGGGGAGGGGTGGGGGGGCTACAGCCCCCCCTCCTCCATTGGCCTGTTAATCAAAACGCAGAATCAGAAAAATACCACATTTTTGGTTCTACGGAGACTGTTTTTTTGCGCTGGAATAGACTAAAAAGTGATTTAAAGCAACTTTTAAAACATATATTCAGAGGGGGGCTAATCTGTCAAAAATTAAAGTCACAAATCAATGAAAACTTTAAAAAATGTCCAAAAATAAACAATGAAATTTGATCGCTAGTGTAAAATGCCAAACATAGGTTTTATCAACAAATATACTATAAACTCCGGAATAAAAGGGGGACTATTTAGTGTTAGTTAATTACCAATCACTTCTCTCAAATATCTTTCCATTAGACCCCCCCGCCAATTTTTTTTTATGAAATACATACGAAATAGACTACTCGGTGTGAGTTTTATTAAATAGTAGGATTTTATGATTTACCAGCATGAAACAAGAGAACTACAGTGTCATCATTAGCCACCTCCCACATAGCCCATTAATGCAACCAGTTGAATTATGTTGCTCTGCCAATTTCTATGCCACGTTTTAAAAGCATTATTTTTTACTAAAATAGCCCTAAAATTAAGTTATTTTTGCCAAAAAATGCAAAATTTTCGAGCGCTGGGGGCTCCGCACCCGGACCCCAAGACAGCCCCCCATTGCGAATTTCTGGCTAAGCATCTGATTAAGCACAATAGAAAAATCATATTTTTGAAATATTTAAAGTCAGTAAATTTATTATTCGCATAACTGTCATTCTCTACTTTCTTTTTCGAGAGAAAAAACCTTGTCAAAAATTAAAAATAATTCAAACAATGCGAAGCTGCCATATTTTCATAGTAACATTAGGTACTAAATTAACGGCGTAGAGCAGGGGTCGGCAAACTTTTGAACTACTGGGCCACATTCAGTCCTACCAAAGTTCTATTGGCCCGCCACCATTCCAGCGGACCAGAAGTGAAAGATCTTCGCCAGAAATTAAGTCCTTTTTTCTGAAGAATTGATGGCGACGACCAAAAAAAAGGTCTTTGCCAGAAATTCAGGCCTTTTTCCGGACAAATCGGTGGCGTAGACCACAAAAAAAGGTTTTCGCCATGGGATGAGAATCATTTCGGCGGTTTATTGCTGCATATCTATTGTGAAAAAACAAAAAAAGTCGCAGGCCGGATAACAATAAGATATCGCGGGCCGGGTAAAATGCCTTGGCGGGCCGTAGGTTGCCGACCCCTAACGTAGAGTAAAATGTCATCTTAATCGTAACTAATTTAGAGCTAAAAATCTCCGTTTACAACAAAATAGTGTGAAGAAATTGCAATAAATTCAAAATATGCATTTTGGGCATCTTTGAAGAACGTTAAGCATTGGCTATATTGCTTCGAATGTTTAGAAAATAGGCCTATTGGCCTAGGAAAAGTTCACTGAAGATTTTAAATTCAAAAGTACCGGTACTTCAATTATCAAACACGTTGGTGTTGGTTTACGAATACAGTCTGTTGATATTATCTTCAACAACAAAAACTGTAAAAATGACTGCCTGGAATCAACTTGAATAATTTTTGAAAGCGAGCAAATTAAAATCTAAAAATACGGATTCTATACATCTCCCCGAAAAACACCTTCCAGAAATTACATTTCCCCGAAAAACACTTGGCCGAAACTACATTATCCCGAACATACATTTCCCTGAACGTGCATTTTCCAGAAATTACATTTCCCTGAACATACACTTGCCAGAAATTACATTTTCCTGAATCTGCATTTGCCAGAAATTACATTTTCCTGAACGTGCACTTTCCAGAAATTATACTTTCCTGAACATGCACTTGCCAGAATGTACATTAGCCCGAATGCTCATTTGGCAGAATGTACATTTGGCCGAAATTACATTTCCCCGAAAACTTATTTTCCAGAATTTACACTTGCCAGAATGTACATTTGGCCGAAAGTACATTTCCCCAAAAACTTATTTTCCAGAATTTACACTTGCCAGAATGTACATTTGGCCGAAAGTACATTTCCCCGAAAACTTATTTTCCAGAATTTACACTTGCCAGAATGTACATTTGGCCGAAAGTACATTTCCCCGAAAACTTATTTTCCAGAATTTACACTTGCCAGAATGTACATTTGGCCGAAATTACATTTCCCCGAAAACTTATTTTCCAGAATTTACACTTGCCAGAATGTACATTTGGCCGAAATTACATTTCCCCAAAAACTTATTTTCCAGAATTTACACTTGCCAGAATGTACATTTGGCCGAAATTACATTTCCCCGAAAACTTATTTTCCAGAATTTACACTTGCCAGAATGTACATTTGGCCGAAATTACATTTCCCCGAAAACTTATTTTCCAGAATTTACACTTGCCAGAATGTACATTTGGCCGAAATTACATTTCCCCGAAAACTTATTTTCCAGAATTTTTACTAAACAAAATTTACGTTTGGTCGAAAACACATTTCCCCGAAAACTTATTTTTCAGAAATTACATTTCCACAAAAATTCATTTTCCAGAAACTATTTTTCATTCGAAAAATTATTCTATGTTTAGGTTATTTATTTCTAGTAAACAGAACAAACTTTTAGGTGAAATTAAGAAACGTTGCGATAACAGTTAGCTTGCGGAATGAGAAATATAACCTAGCTTTTTAGTCAATTTGCTATCATAAGTTGTGCTTCAAGCGTAACGAAACTTAGCAATTAAAAATCGATGCAAGCATGTTCACAGAGGCAAAGCAAGCTTACTTTTACCCAGGTTACACTTTTTTTAGAAGAGCCAATAAATTTTAAGTTGAGCTGGCTTCTCATAGTTTTTTGCCAATTTGCTGCTTCATTTGTTCTTAATATTATTCCTTGAATTCTGAGAACGTTCATGTCAATTTAAACGACCATGTTTTTAAAGTTATTTTGGAGTCCAATTCCGAATGCTCTGTCAGCTTGAGCAAAGACTTTTTTGCAGCATCGTAAAACTGCAAAAGCGAAAAAGTACGGAGTTTTTTTTTTTTGACTTGAGAACATCCAAATATTTATGAGTTGCTTACGCTGTTTGAAGCAGCACTCTGTAATTTTAGAATCGTTGCAATATTTTGCTTGTAAATACTGGAAAATTACTAAAATTTCATCGTTTTGAATTAGCACAGAATTTAGTTGCTTTCAAGATTTGAAATTTATTTTTTTTTGTTTCCAACCTTTTTGTTACTGATGGAGGCTGGCATTTTTTTAGATTCTGAGCAACAATGAGCCTCGGGTTTTTTTGAAATATTATTGTTATAAAAAAAATAGTGTAATTCGTCTTGCGTTCGCGACAAAATTAAATCTGCAGCTGTAGTACGAAGTACGTAGCCAAAATCTACGTCAAACCACACTTGTTGCATTCCTCGGCAAAAGATTTCGCGCTTTAGCTTACCAACACTCAAGAAAGCAGCAATGGCGTGTATCCGCAACCAGCTTCAAAGAGCTTTTGGTTGAAACCTACCGAGAAAGCCACTTCTACGGAAAGCTCATTATGATGTCAATTCCCGCCATTCGCATTTCATACAATTTAGAACATTTCATTCGCAGTTCATGCGAAGGTAGCAAAAAGATAAGTAATTCCTTCAGGTGACGTAACAATTAAAACCTACGAGTCTTCCTGTAGCAAATACTGACCGCATAATGCAATGCCACTCTTAGTGAATTTTCACTAAATCTAGTGAATTTTGGTCCGGTTTAGTGACCTAGTGAATTTTACGATCTAGTGAATGTTTTTGTAGAATGTGCAAATACCTGAAAGCTGCTAATGTTTGCTTCCAAATTTTTGGTTGCAGTTTTATATCGTTGCATGTTTAAATGTGTTGTTCTTTTCGCTTGATGAGACTCTTGAGCAAGGTCAAAACGCGTCGCGATAGCTCATTCGCACTGTATATTACAATAGTAAATTGCATAGATGAATAACTTATGCTTCTAAATGCTAGCCGTGAAGGTGGCCTAAGTTACTGGTCGAAACACGAAAACCTATAGTTTTAGGTTGACAATCATTGAATAGAAAAAAAAAAATTTTTTTAATAGAACCTGAAAGACCTTTTGTTATTTTTTAGAGATGACCAAGAAAATTACGCGAAAACCGTGCGTCGCTGGCGTGAAGACCTTTTTTTGGGAGATCACCAAAAATTCACGCAAAAACTACGACCGGTGGTGCCACTCCGAGTGAATTTTATATACATCTAGTGAATTTTGGTCCGTTTTAGTGTCCTAGTGAAACGATCTAGAGAAATTTTTGTAACTTACCAAGTGAAGACTCCTTTATTTTTTATTTTTTTGAGATCACCTAAAAAGCAGTCTCATTGTCTTGTTTTTAACTCAATTTTAAATTAAAAGCACAAAGCGTTGTGAAAATTTTTGTGTTTCACAAAATTCTAGTGAATTTTGAAGCGTAGCCTGTGGCAACATTCAGTGGCGGATCCAGAAAATTTTGGTGGAGGGGATGACAAAATTTATAAGCACGGATTTTCTATAGGCCTAATCTCAAAATTTAGGATGTTTATGATTAATCCTCTTGACGTCGCGCAAATTTGCTTGGCATATTTTTGATCAGGCGCGTGGCAAAAAATCTGCAATGAGGTGGCTGTGTACGGGCCTCCAGTGGGCGGTGGCATTTTGCGGTGTGGGAGCGTACCCTTTAAACGTCGGAGACTGGGGGTCTGGGGGAAAAGCCCCCAGCCGCTGGAGGCACGGGGGCCTGGGGGCAGAGCCCCCAGCGCTAGAAAATTTTGTATTTTTTTGGCAAAAATAACGTAATTTTAGGCCTATTTTAATAAAAATTATGCTCTTAAAGCACGGCATAAAAATTAGCATTTGCAAAAGCATGTTTATACTAGTTACATATATGGGCTTTGTTGGAGGTACCGGTAGCTATTGCTAGAATTTCAGTTCTCTTATTTACAAGCTTGTAAATTATAAAATCCTATCCCCGTAGTTCAATAAAACTCTCAAGGAGTAATCTATTTCGTCTATATTCTATAGAGAAAGATATAAATAGGGGGGAAGGGGGCTAGTGGAAGGAAGTTTGAGAGAAGTGATTGGTAATTAACTGCAGTACTGTAATACTGAATAGCCCCCCTCCCATGTTCCTGAGCTTACATATTTTTGATGATACCTGTGTTAAGCATTTTTCAATAAACGATCTTTTTTTCAATAAACATTTTTCAATAAGCATTTTTAAATAACATTTTCCTGCCCCCCCCCCCCCCTACGCCCCTACCCTATTGGCTTTAGAAATCAAGTCACAGTTGCACGGCCTACCGAATATTCACTGACGGCTTTTTTTCAAATATGTAAGCTTAATATTACACATAAGCAGGATGCATGTTATGTTTAGGCTGGTGGGGGGATGCATCCCCCCCTAAATCCGCCACTGGATAAGGAACAACGTAGAATGAATGATCTTGTCGAGATTGTTGTTGGGGAGGTAGCTGTACTGCAACTGCATAGAATGAAAATTCGAATTTCCTGCTGTTGAGAATTCTCTGCTGTGTACTTTTGACCAGAGAATTTTGAGTTAATATTTGTTTGCTACCAGGCTCCTGTCAATCTTTCGAATTGAACCATTTTACCAATTTACACATTGGTGTTAGAGAAACATTAATTTTTGCTTTAAATAAATTTTCCCTCAAGGCGCGTAATGCCTACCTCAAATCAAAATGACAGTTCCGTACGGTGTTTTTTTTATTCTTCAAATTTATTGATACGAATAGGCCTATTTTATTATATTATTGTATAAATATTAGGAGAAAACGCTCAGCTAACGAGCTCCATTAAAGCAAGACTGTGGGCCAGTGCTTCCCAATTTTTCATCACCGTGACCTATTTTCTATTCGAAAATTTTCCATTGCCCACATCTAAATCGCTAGCTTAATCGCGATTTATCAATTTTCAGGTGATCCCCACAAAAAAAAGATATGGTACCTACTCACGCCAAAAACCGCAAATTTTGTGCTAGCTCACTCTCTAACGGGCCCCACAGCCCTAATGATTAAGACAGTTTTTTAACCGAATTTACAATTACCCAAATAACTCTAGCCCACCACAAAATGCTCCTATGGCCCGCAGGTTGAAAACCGCTGCTGTAGGCCATACGTAAGCGTAATGGTCGTCAAATTTCATTTTCGTCTTTTCATACGTCTAAATCTGCGCTAAGGTCAGTAGCGTAGGCGGGGAAGTGATGCAGTGCCATCGCTACTGGGGGCCATGTGCCCCGATTTCAGTTTACTCAAAATGCTGTTTTTGCAACATCACGGAAAGATAAGACAATAGTCAATCATGGAAATATAACAATAATAACTTTTAAGCATAATTTTCCTTTGACGTTTTCAGATCTTTTGCCAAATTGTTGGCAATCAACTGGTGTACATAAATGTGACGGAATAACCCGCCTTTTTACTGTAACACGCCTATACAAATGTGTCGCGGAAGAGGGATATAAGACTGCAGAATCGCTACCGATACTTTGTTAGTGATTATGACATAAACAATAGGTGAAAACATTTTTTTCAAAGAGCAGCATCTGTTTTTGATCTTTGAGGCACACTTAACATTTTTAGGTCGCAGTGAGTGGAGTACCATTGTGAAGGGGGCCTAGGCCCTCTTAGCCAAGTCACTTAGAAAATTTAACGTCAAAATATAAGCGTTTAAAAGTATTTAAGACTTGACCTGAAGTAAGGGGGAGAGGGCTAAAGAGGTTAAGCAATTTAAGCCTTTGAAATGACTTCTGAATTTTAGCAATTTAATCATTGATGCCGCTTCAAAAAGTGCGAAAGGTGATTAAAATGCCGTTAAAATTGCTATTTTTGTGCTGTAAAATCTCAAACATTGCCCAGTAGTTGGGTGGCTCCGTCCCCAGGCCCCGGTCTGTGACACGCTCGAGTTGCATCAGTTTGTTTAGCAAAAGGCCTAAATTAGACAATTTTTGTGCAAAAATAATTTTTGCTTCACCTCTCTAGCAAAATCTTGGTTGCGCGTTGGGCAGCATTCACTGCTGCAGATAGAGTTTTCAAGCGATTACGGCAGGGCCACAACTCAGGGGGGGCCAGGAGGGGCGGCGCCCCCCAAACAAAAATTTCGCCCGCCCAAACCCTAAAGCGACAATAGGAGAAAATATTGGTAGGCCTAAGTAGCCTATTGTAAGGCTGTAGATTAATGATTTGAACTGATGCGAAATATTGCGTTTCGCAAAACTTTTATAATCAGTACATTGATTGTGGTGCCACTGGCACCCGGTATGCATAAGCCTAACGCATAATCGCAATCCTTGCTTGATTTAACTGACAAGCTACAAATTGTTAAGTAAGTAAAATCTTTGAAGAATATTGCAAAATTTTATTGTGACGCAATAGCAACTATTTTACAATAAAAAAATTGACTGCAACATCTTGACGTCCTTGCTGCAACCCATTAAGGTTTGCCAGTTAGGCCAAGATGTTTGTTCAGCTGGGAATACCTTTGAAAAGATAGCTGAGGGCTGCCGATGAGAGCTAAAAGCTCGAAACAGCGCTGTCCAGCTCTGTGCTTAAAAAAATTGACGTTAAATGCGTTTGCGGTAGCACCATGGTAGCACGCTAGCATTAGCATTTAGGCGTCATTGGTACATTTGGCAGCTTTTAATGATTTAATATTCCTTAGGGAAATGAATCACTATCCTCACGATGTTATAAGAGCAGCTGAAACCAAATCAATGCTTCGTCATTTATGGTATTTTTCCGAACGATTAGTTGTTTCAGCTTTCTTTGATGACGGAGTTTCAAATAAAACTATAGAGTTAATGGCTAAAAATTTGCTAAGAAATCCTACAACCACAAACTTGGCAAGGTTGAATGAGAAAGATTTTGATTGCACACTGGGATTAGAAAATTACGTTACGAGACGGTCAATGTACTTTTTTGATCTGATTGAAGCAAACGGACAAAAAAAAGCAAAATCATTCCGGTCTCAACCTCCATCAATCTGCCTGACAGACAAAAATTATACAGAAATGAAATTAACTGTGCATGAGTGAAAGTAGCAAACGATACAGCTCAAAGAGATGTTGCTCTCATTCAGGCATGGAGTGGCAGCCTTACTCGAGACGAAGAACAACTACAATACTTGCTCCAAGTAGTTGCAGCTCATCGTCAAGCTGTTCCCCAACCTACCAAAAGATATTTTACATGACTGAGTTCATTCAATCCATCACTTGTGTTTAGAAACTTGTTTTTAGTTTTGCTTATAATTGCAATTGCATTTGCATATTTGTATATTTTATACCCATTTCGTAATTTCTGAAGTGCATTTATTTTTTTCTGATGTGCAGCATTGAGTCACAACATCTATTGTAATGTTAGACTATCATATTTAGTGGGTTTTTTGAACAAAATAAACAAAACTTGGATGTGAGTACACCTTTTAAAGATGTAAAAACAGTTTTTTTTTTTTATTTTTCTTGAAAATTTGATCAGATAGCTTAATAAAATGTATTAAACACTTATGGAAAATTATAACTTCTGCATCTTTTGGTTTTTATTTGAAGTTTCTATCTCGAGTAGTTAATGAGATATGGCAATTTTGTGATATAGGGGGCCACGCTTAGAATGCGGGGGGGGGGGGGGGTGCGCGACCCCTAAATGTTAATTAAAGTCAAAAAAAATTTACATGGATTATTTTTGCACCAAAACACACCTTTTAAGCCCCTTGGAGAAAAACATATCGGAAAAAAGTTTTTTTTGGACCACCCAAAGCCCCCATACCTATTTCCGAGGTTTAATTTTTTTTTGATGAATATTCATGTTCAGCATTTTTTAGTAAGCGATCAAATTTGATTGCTTATTTTTGCCAGTTTGAAAGTTTTTACTTATTAGTGTATTTTATTTCTGACAAATTAGTTTCCCCTGAATAATTGCTCCAAAAGATGCTTTAAATCATTTTGAGTCCATTCCAGGGCAAAAGACTGCATTCTCAGAAAGCTATAGCCATTACCCTATTGCCGTCGCCAGGGCAAACGAAGCGAAGGGACACTAGCCGAAAGTGGGAGGCACTAAAATAGACTAAACTTTCGCATATTAAAACCGATCTTCACATCTGGTACGGCTACAAATATATATTTAAAAATGCAGTATTCAGGTCTAAAAAAAGACGTATAAGGCCGGCAACGTTTCTTATCTCGTTTTCGTCTGCGGCCCCAAATAATTGTACAATAGATAGCTATGCCTACTAACCATGTTATTGCCCTGGCCAGATTTATATTGTGCGGGGCCCTTGGCACTCTAACGATTTTTGCAACATCTTCCTGTCAAATATTGGTGAAGACCAAAAAAAGTCTCACCATTTGAGCGCGGAATCCCTTGCTAGTACTGTGCCATATTATGGTCAATCCGGCCCAAGTTATTGCATTACGTTTACAAAAAGTTAAATGAGGGCCTTAGATAGAAACTTTTAAAACAAAACTCTCCATTTTTCCTGGGTTATATATACATTTAAATTGGTTGGCTAAAACTGAATTGAGGAGACCTGGTTGTCGTTTATTCTTATTAATTACCTTTGTAAGCAAAAAATGCTAGAAACTGAAACTGAAGAAACAAGAAGCTTTTTTGTCACATTTTTGTCATTGGTGACATTTCAATTGGAGGCGGGGGGCGGGATCCCTGGCTACGCTTATGTGCTGGGCAGTTTGTTTTAGAAATGAGAAAGCTTTTAGCAACCTCTGAAGCTGAGTTCAATTTATTGGTTGGTGCGGGTATGGGTTCGAAACCATTCGGGACAAAAGCAGCGGTTATTTTTGCCTTTCGGGAATAAATTCAAGTTGGGACGTGAAGAAGCAAGAAGGTTAAGCTAACCAGGGGCACCAGATGCATGTGCAGATAATTAAATGAAAGGAGTATCGGTAGCATCAGAAGAAGCAGGATTCGGACCGGGGTGAGGGTCTCTAATACTTCTCATGACGAACCTATCCATTACTGCCAAACAAGGCAAAACGTAGTGTACAACAGTTACTAAACTACTTTTTGGCCAAGGTCAAAGTGACCACGTGCACTCATTGCTAATGCTAGCGTGCTACCATGGTGCTACCGCAAACGCATTTAACGTCAATTTTTTTATTGTAAAATAGTTGCTATTGCGTCACAATAAAATTTTGCAATATTCTTCAAAGATTTTACTTACTTAACAATTTGTAGCTTGTCAGTTAAATCAAGCAAGGATTGCGATTATGCGTTAGGCTTATGCATACCGGGTGCCAGTGGCACCACAATCAATGTACTGATTATAAAAGTTTTGCGAAACGCAATATTTCGCATCAGTTCAAATCATTAATCTACAGCCTTACAATAGGCTACTTAGGCCTACCAATATTTTCTCCTATTGTCGCTTTAGGGTTTGGGCGGGCGAAATTTTTGTTTGGGGGGCGCCGCCCCTCCTGGCCCCCCCTGAGTTGTGGCCCTGCCGTAATCGCTTGAAAACTCTATCTGCAGAATGCTGCCCAACGCGCAACCAAGATTTTGCTAGAGAGGTGAAGCAAAAATTATTTTTGCACAAAAATTGTCTAATTTAGGCCTTTTGCTAAACAAACTGATGCAACTCGAGCGTGTCACAGACCGGGGCCTGGGGACGGAGCCACCCAACTACTGGGCAATGTTTGAGATTTTACAGCACAAAAATAGCAATTTTAACGGCATTTTAATCACCTTTCGCACTTTTTGAAGCGGCATCAATGATTAAATTGCTAAAATTCAGAAGTCATTTCAAAGGCTTAAATTGCTTAACCTCTTTAGCCCTCTCCCCCTTACTTCAGGTCAAGTCTTAAATACTTTTAAACGCTTATATTTTGACGTTAAATTTTCTAAGTGACTTGGCTAAGAGGGCCTAGGCCCCCTTCACAATGGTACTCCACTCACTGCGACCTAAAAATGTTAAGTGTGCCTCAAAGATCAAAAACAGATGCTGCTCTTTGAAAAAAATGTTTTCACCTATTGTTTATGTCATAATCACTAACAAAGTATCGGTAGCGATTCTGCAGTCTTATATCCCTCTTCCGCGACACATTTGTATAGGCGTGTTACAGTAAAAAGGCGGGTTATTCCGTCACATTTATGTACACCAGTTGATTGCCAACAATTTGGCAAAAGATCTGAAAACGTCAAAGGAAAATTATGCTTAAAAGTTATTATTGTTATATTTCCATGATTGACTATTGTCTTATCTTTCCGTGATGTTGCAAAAACAGCATTTTGAGTAAACTGAAATCGGGGCACATGGCCCCCAGTAGCGATGGCACTGCATCACTTCCCCGCCTACGCTACTGACCTTAGCGCAGATTTAGACGTATGAAAAGACGAAAATGAAATTTGACGACCATTACGCTTACGTATGGCCTACAGCAGCGGTTTTCAACCTGCGGGCCATAGGAGCATTTTGTGGTGGGCTAGAGTTATTTGGGTAATTGTAAATTCGGTTAAAAAACTGTCTTAATCATTAGGGCTGTGGGGCCCGTTAGAGAGTGAGCTAGCACAAAATTTGCGGTTTTTGGCGTGAGTAGGTACCATATCTTTTTTTTGTGGGGATCACCTGAAAATTGATAAATCGCGATTAAGCTAGCGATTTAGATGTGGGCAATGGAAAATTTTCGAATAGAAAATAGGTCACGGTGATGAAAAATTGGGAAGCACTGGCCCACAGTCTTGCTTTAATGGAGCTCGTTAGCTGAGCGTTTTCTCCTAATATTTATACAATAATATAATAAAATAGGCCTATTCGTATCAATAAATTTGAAGAATAAAAAAAACACCGTACGGAACTGTCATTTTGATTTGAGGTAGGCATTACGCGCCTTGAGGGAAAATTTATTTAAAGCAAAAATTAATGTTTCTCTAACACCAATGTGTAAATTGGTAAAATGGTTCAATTCGAAAGATTGACAGGAGCCTGGTAGCAAACAAATATTAACTCAAAATTCTCTGGTCAAAAGTACACAGCAGAGAATTCTCAACAGCAGGAAATTCGAATTTTCATTCTATGCAGTTGCAGTACAGCTACCTCCCCAACAACAATCTCGACAAGATCATTCATTCTACGTTGTTCCTTATCCAGTGGCGGATTTAGGGGGGGATGCATCCCCCCACCAGCCTAAACATAACATGCATCCTGCTTATGTGTAATATTAAGCTTACATATTTGAAAAAAAGCCGTCAGTGAATATTCGGTAGGCCGTGCAACTGTGACTTGATTTCTAAAGCCAATAGGGTAGGGGCGTAGGGGGGGGGGGGCAGGAAAATGTTATTTAAAAATGCTTATTGAAAAATGTTTATTGAAAAAAAGATCGTTTATTGAAAAATGCTTAACACAGGTATCATCAAAAATATGTAAGCTCAGGAACATGGGAGGGGGGCTATTCAGTATTACAGTACTGCAGTTAATTACCAATCACTTCTCTCAAACTTCCTTCCACTAGCCCCCTTCCCCCCTATTTATATCTTTCTCTATAGAATATAGACGAAATAGATTACTCCTTGAGAGTTTTATTGAACTACGGGGATAGGATTTTATAATTTACAAGCTTGTAAATAAGAGAACTGAAATTCTAGCAATAGCTACCGGTACCTCCAACAAAGCCCATATATGTAACTAGTATAAACATGCTTTTGCAAATGCTAATTTTTATGCCGTGCTTTAAGAGCATAATTTTTATTAAAATAGGCCTAAAATTACGTTATTTTTGCCAAAAAAATACAAAATTTTCTAGCGCTGGGGGCTCTGCCCCCAGGCCCCCGTGCCTCCAGCGGCTGGGGGCTTTTCCCCCAGACCCCCAGTCTCCGACGTTTAAAGGGTACGCTCCCACACCGCAAAATGCCACCGCCCACTGGAGGCCCGTACACAGCCACCTCATTGCAGATTTTTTGCCACGCGCCTGATCAAAAATATGCCAAGCAAATTTGCGCGACGTCAAGAGGATTAATCATAAACATCCTAAATTTTGAGATTAGGCCTATAGAAAATCCGTGCTTATAAATTTTGTCATCCCCTCCACCAAAATTTTCTGGATCCGCCACTGAATGTTGCCACAGGCTACGCTTCAAAATTCACTAGAATTTTGTGAAACACAAAAATTTTCACAACGCTTTGTGCTTTTAATTTAAAATTGAGTTAAAAACAAGACAATGAGACTGCTTTTTAGGTGATCTCAAAAAAATAAAAAATAAAGGAGTCTTCACTTGGTAAGTTACAAAAATTTCTCTAGATCGTTTCACTAGGACACTAAAACGGACCAAAATTCACTAGATGTATATAAAATTCACTCGGAGTGGCACCACCGGTCGTAGTTTTTGCGTGAATTTTTGGTGATCTCCCAAAAAAAGGTCTTCACGCCAGCGACGCACGGTTTTCGCGTAATTTTCTTGGTCATCTCTAAAAAATAACAAAAGGTCTTTCAGGTTCTATTAAAAAAATTTTTTTTTTTCTATTCAATGATTGTCAACCTAAAACTATAGGTTTTCGTGTTTCGACCAGTAACTTAGGCCACCTTCACGGCTAGCATTTAGAAGCATAAGTTATTCATCTATGCAATTTACTATTGTAATATACAGTGCGAATGAGCTATCGCGACGCGTTTTGACCTTGCTCAAGAGTCTCATCAAGCGAAAAGAACAACACATTTAAACATGCAACGATATAAAACTGCAACCAAAAATTTGGAAGCAAACATTAGCAGCTTTCAGGTATTTGCACATTCTACAAAAACATTCACTAGATCGTAAAATTCACTAGGTCACTAAACCGGACCAAAATTCACTAGATTTAGTGAAAATTCACTAAGAGTGGCATTGCATTATGCGGTCAGTATTTGCTACAGGAAGACTCGTAGGTTTTAATTGTTACGTCACCTGAAGGAATTACTTATCTTTTTGCTACCTTCGCATGAACTGCGAATGAAATGTTCTAAATTGTATGAAATGCGAATGGCGGGAATTGACATCATAATGAGCTTTCCGTAGAAGTGGCTTTCTCGGAAGGTTTCAACCAAAAGCTCTTTGAAGCTGGTTGCGGATACACGCCATTGCTGCTTTCTTGAGTGTTGGTAAGCTAAAGCGCGAAATCTTTTGCCGAGGAATGCAACAAGTGTGGTTTGACGTAGATTTTGGCTACGTACTTCGTACTACAGCTGCAGATTTAATTTTGTCGCGAACGCAAGACGAATTACACTATTTTTTTTATAACAATAATATTTCAAAAAAACCCGAGGCTCATTGTTGCTCAGAATCTAAAAAAATGCCAGCCTCCATCAGTAACAAAAAGATTGGAAACAAAAAAAAATAAATTTCAAATCTTGAAAGCAACTAAATTCTGTGCTAATTCAAAACGATGAAATTTTAGTAATTTTCCAGTATTTACAAGCAAAATATTGCAACGATTCTAAAATTACAGAGTGCTGCTTCAAACAGCGTAAGCAACTCATAAATATTTGGATGTTCTCAAGTCAAAAAAAAAAAACTCCGTACTTTTTCGCTTTTGCAGTTTTACGATGCTGCAAAAAAGTCTTTGCTCAAGCTGACAGAGCATTCGGAATTGGACTCCAAAATAACTTTAAAAACATGGTCGTTTAAATTGACATGAACGTTCTCAGAATTCAAGGAATAATATTAAGAACAAATGAAGCAGCAAATTGGCAAAAAACTATGAGAAGCCAGCTCAACTTAAAATTTATTGGCTCTTCTAAAAAAGTGTAACCTGGGTAAAAGTAAGCTTGCTTTGCCTCTGTGAACATGCTTGCATCGATTTTTAATTGCTAAGTTTCGTTACGCTTGAAGCACAACTTATGATAGCAAATTGACTAAAAAGCTAGGTTATATTTCTCATTCCGCAAGCTAACTGTTATCGCAACGTTTCTTAATTTCACCTAAAAGTTTGTTCTGTTTACTAGAAATAAATAACCTAAACATAGAATAATTTTTCGAATGAAAAATAGTTTCTGGAAAATGAATTTTTGTGGAAATGTAATTTCTGAAAAATAAGTTTTCGGGGAAATGTGTTTTCGACCAAACGTAAATTTTGTTTAGTAAAAATTCTGGAAAATAAGTTTTCGGGGAAATGTAATTTCGGCCAAATGTACATTCTGGCAAGTGTAAATTCTGGAAAATAAGTTTTCGGGGAAATGTAATTTCGGCCAAATGTACATTCTGGCAAGTGTAAATTCTGGAAAATAAGTTTTCGGGGAAATGTAATTTCGGCCAAATGTACATTCTGGCAAGTGTAAATTCTGGAAAATAAGTTTTTGGGGAAATGTAATTTCGGCCAAATGTACATTCTGGCAAGTGTAAATTCTGGAAAATAAGTTTTCGGGGAAATGTAATTTCGGCCAAATGTACATTCTGGCAAGTGTAAATTCTGGAAAATAAGTTTTCGGGGAAATGTAATTTCGGCCAAATGTACATTCTGGCAAGTGTAAATTCTGGAAAATAAGTTTTCGGGGAAATGTACTTTCGGCCAAATGTACATTCTGGCAAGTGTACATTCAGGCAAGTGTTCATTCTGGCAGATGTAATTTCAAACAAGTGTTCATTCAGGCAGATGTAATTTCAGGCAAATGTTCATTCTGGCAGATGTAATTTCAGGCAAGTGTTCATTCTGGCAAGTGTGATTTCTGACAAATGTTAATTCTGGAAAGAGAATGTTCAGGGAAATGTTTTTCTGGCAAATGATTTTCGGGGAAATGTTTTTCTGCGAGGTGTAAGGATACCTAAAAATACCATTTCAAATTTTAAAAGCAAGCATTTATTAAGTGTGACGAAACAAAATTAACAAGCGTTGATAATGAGTATTGAATTGTGACGCAACAGCTCAACTCTTGAACAAAATGCCTGCCTAGAGATTACGAGTAAAGTTTTCATGTACAGTACAACACTTTTTCATCTGCAGCGCGCGTGTTTGCGCTTCAATCTACAAAAATTTTTGAGTTAACGGTTCGCTTGCCACATATGTTCAAATTTATCAAAAAAATTTTCGGATAGCTGTTTTCTTTCACTTTTTATTTAAGAATCATCATACAATTTGAAGAAAAAGTTGTAAAGTGCAACACTTCTTTACGTGTAGCGCGCGTGTTTCAGGTTCAATTTTCAAAATTCTTGACCAAAAGTTACGTTAGATCTAGATGATCGAAAATATCAAAAGATATTGGGGATAGATGCTTTTTCTGATTTTTAAATTACGTTTCATTATAAAAATTCGTTTTTTCCAAAACTTGACTTTGTAACATAACAACTTTTGCCTCTCAACGCTTCAAATATCCCGTAATATAATTTTGGTTGTTTTTCAGATAAATGAACCTTTTCCTGTCGGTCTAAATATTAATAATGTTTTACAATCTTCTTTGTACATAAGAAGCAGCAAAATTTAAGTCAAGGATTTTTAAATGTTCACAAATTTTACCTTCCTTTGTTCTTAAATTTTATTAGAGTGACACAAGCTCATTTGTGTTTGAGAAAACATTGCTTTTTGTTTTTGATCCTGATTATTATTAAAAAAAAAAGCATGATTCACTAACTATAATTGCTGAAATCTGGTTACCATTTTGTTACGATACGGTACTGTAAAATAAAAGTTATCAAATCTTTGATAGCACTCGCTGTATTACGCCGAAGCGTGTAACGAGTTTGCGGGGCTCATCTCTGCGTCATTGCGCACGGGCAGCACAGCTCCATTGGAATGTCGCAGCGGTGGCAAGCAGTTGGCAATACTGAGTCCAATTTGACATGCCCGAGATTTAAACCTCAAACCTCCCGCTCCAGAGGCAACGTGTTACCGCTCGATCAACTGGCCGGTCAATAGATTGGTTATTGTTTTTGTTTTTAATTTGGCTTGAGTTTTTATTTAATAGCTCTTATAAAAATAGTGCATAATAAAAATTCAGTTATAGCGTGAAAGAAATAAGGATTCGTTCTTTTCAATGCAGTGGCGTTGCTAGGTATGGTGGCACCCAGGGCAGGATTTCATGGTGTCACCCCATTTCGGTCCAAAAATAGGTGAAGACCAAAAAAAAAAGAGTCATCGCCGTTAAATTAGTGGGTTTTCGGTCCAGAAATATGTGAAGTTTAAATCAATAAAAAAATAAAGGTCTTGGCCGCTAAATTGGTTGGTTTTCGCTTCAAACAAGAACGGAAAAAAGATTGTTTGAAACAAATCAGTGGAGATATGGTTTCACTCCATAATATGGTGTCACCCCAAAATAATGACACCCGGGGCGGGCCGCCCCCCACTCCTAGCACTGCCACTGTTTCAATATAAGATTTAAGGTTGTTCTCTTCTCTCAAATGACTTTAAACAAAAAATTGATTGCTCTTCAGTAACTAGTGTTGTTTTTTTTAAATGTTGACCGTCATCAATTAAAATATTCTCAAAATTGATCAGGATCAAAATTTCAAATACACTATTAGTTTTGCACCATGGTGGAATTTGCCCCGAAAGACAAGCCGTCTTTAAAATTGATGATTCTAAAGTCTTTAAAATTTTGAAATTGATAATTCTAAAAATGCTACTAGCTTACAGTATTGTATGACTAAATAATGATGCTGCTGCCAAAATCCTGGAGGAGCAGCACAGAAAGCAGTTGAAAGTCATTTTTATCACTTTTTGAATCGCTCGGCATCAAATTTTTATAATTAAGTTCAGTAGTACGAGGATACTTTTAAAAATTAAAAAATTATACTGTTCATTTACAAATTTAATGCAAAAGCGTAAAAACTGGCCAATATATTTTTTCAAAACTACCAAAATCAACAGTGACTAGGGACTGCCCCACAGACTGTATAAGTCCGCTCCCAGACTGAGATCCGCCTACAAAAACAAACCCCCAACATCCATCAACGGTAGCTTTTGGTTAAGTGGCGCAATCAAAAACTTAGCCAAATCTATCCTTTAAAAAAACTTTATTTCAAATATTCAAACTTTTAAACGTATTTTGGACTTGGCCCGTGGGAAAAAGAGCTGAAGGGGCTAAGCAATTTAATTTTTTCACTTAGCTTCCAAATCTTAGCAATTAGGTTCTTTGTAATGGTTTTAAAAATGTGCGAAATTGATCCGAAAGGCGTTAAAACTACTATCCGAAAGGGGTTAAAATTACTATGAAATCACCCTAGACTGGGTGCTTCGCCTCAGACCCTTATAGCTTTCGGTAGCTGAGGTATATCTCCCTATAAATCAGGGTGTCGAACCGAACCTGAACCCGAACCGTAAACCCGAATGAACCGTTTCATTTTGGTGAACCCGAACCGAACCTGAACCAGCAAAATTTTACTTCAGTGAACCTAAACCAAACCTGAACCCTCAAAATTGTGCTCAAGTGAACCCAAACCGAACCTGAACCCTAACAAAAGTAAGAATATATTTTTCCATAACCGGATACCGCTGGCGCTGGTACACGCACAGCAAGAGCAGTGGTGATCATCAACAGGATCAGCAATTTCTTTTTTTTTTTCTGGACGAAACGAGTAACGAAAGCTAAATTTTAAGTCAATGAACCCGAACCGAACCTGAACCAGCAATATTTTACTTGATTGAACCTGAACCAAACCTGAACCTTGAAAATGGTGCTCAAGTGAACCCGAACCAAACCTGAATTGCAAAAATATTTTGAGTAGGAGCTAAACCTGAACCCGAACCGTTATTTGAAACGGTTCGACACCCTGCTATAAATAGATCAGCTTGCTCAGCACACCTTCGTTTCGAGTCTTGCTAAATAAATTTTTTGGTGCAGAAAAGTTAGCTTTAGGGTCAAACCATTTTTCTTTTGAAGTTTTGGTTTTGTAATTGCTTTGGTTTTGCTTTGGTGATGACATCTTTTACCCAATAATTTTTTTTTTCCAATCCCCGCAAACACTTGGTGACTTGCCATCAATTATTTACCTTTATGGACCACTTACTTGGCTGGACGAGTATGGAAAGTAAATAAAGTTAAAAAATTATCAACCATAATGATTTATAAGAAATTCTTTGAATAACGTATTCAAATTAAAATTAGTGCTGTATGAAGTGTGCGCTACATTGCATGTTCCTCAACTTTTGAATATTCTTTTGTGCTTAACGATCAGCTATTGATTGTAAGTAGCTATTATTTTTTGCTTTGATTCGTTTTACTTTGGAGCAGATATTTCAAAAACGTTTCAATGGAACAGTGGATTTTCGAAGAAACTGGGGTGATTACAGGATTGGATTTGGGAACCAAGAAACTGAATTTTGGATTGGTAAGAAAAAATTTAAGAAAAAAAATATGTTAAATAAAAACAATACAAAAACTGATTCTAAGCATAACAGTAACTATAAGTTAACAAATCACACGGTTTTTATCCACTGTTACTCGTGTAATTTATCCAGGGGATAATTCGCCTATTGGACTGCTCCTAATAAAATCCATCCACAATATCTATCGATTTGAGCTCGTTTTATACTGGTATAACGTTGCTGCAGATTAACTGCTCTTGTTCAGCAAAATTAGTATTTACGCTTGCATTCCTTGCATTAGCTGTAATGCAAAAAGTGCTGGTCTGGTATGATAGTAAAAAGACGAGGCAACTATTCTCACAATAAGCTTAAGTTATAATACTGTATTTAATTGGAATCAGGTTCTTGTCGCGATCGTTGATACTTGGCTAGAGTACAATCTTTAATCTCTAGAATTCCCCACGTCGGCTGAAACTAGAGAACGACTGAGATGTTAATTGACGAATCGAAATGGCAGTTGATAGTTCCTTTAGCTTTTTGAATCTCAGAAAGCAGCACACAATCTTAAATTAAAACTTCTATTTAAGATTGAAACACAAACTAACTAACTGAGCAAAATCGCTCCACTAACGCTTCTTACTAAACGGCTATACGAGCCAACCCCAGATACACAAACTCGGCTTAACTGCCGACGAAACTAATACCTAAAAATCATCCACTTTCAGAATATTAAAATATTAGAATGAAAAACGACCCGCCAATTTATACTAAGGTAAAAGCTATCGAATATCCCAAAACAATCCATGATACGTTACAATAGAAAAAATATACGCGATTACGAAAACACAACAGTAGCATAATTGTAACGTCACAAACTTCAAGTCTAAATATAGCAATTAAGGGTGCGTTTAGACTGGACGCGAAGCAACGCGAAGCGACACAAAGCAACCAAAATTTGACGTCATCGACAGCTCGCGAAAGATTGCGACCGCTCGCAACCTTCGCGAGCAGTTGCGCAACAGCGCTTGCTTGCAGACTGTAGTAAGAAAACCAACTAATTCACTGATTTGATTTTTACGATCGCAGTTTGCTGGAAAATAATATAAATAGTTCATTTGTATGGTTTAGCGCCTATTTATCAGTCCAAAGAGTAGGCCTAGGTTGTTGGCAAAGTTAGATTCGCGATAGCCCTAGGCTAGCCAAGTTAATTTGGATCTAGACAGCTAAGGCTGTAAATCCTAGAGTGATTTTTCATAGCTATGCTGGATCTCAAAGCTTCATTATAATGAATGCAGCAAAGCAGTAGGCCTAGCCCCACGACATCTAGCTTTTAAACCAAAACTTTTTATTCTGTGCAGCATAGCAGAAGACCAGTCCAGTAGTTCTTTTGGCTGAGCAGCTTTTGCTTTTTTGTCTTAAAGTAAACTTAAACTAACATGATGTTTTTTTTTCAGAATATAAAATAACCCACCAACAGGCTAGTTTTGAGTGTGTTGATAGTGTTTT
>CAWYPQ010000041.1:0-144000 GCA_963965965.1 Trididemnum nubilum
CCGCTTAGGAGTCGCATTTTCCGTCGAAACTAGAGCTAAAACAACCTAAAAAAGTCTTCGCCGCCCAGGGGTCGCAATATTGCTTCAGGCACGGTGCCATATTGTCTCTTTATTAGTAGACCAGATACAAACGCGCGGAGAAAAAGAGAAGAACATTAAAGAAAAAAGTTTGCTCTTGTTTCGAATTTTTTTGCCGTCACGCGTGTCCAACTGAATTGATTGGACATATTCGTAGAACGAGTGAACCGTGAAGAAAAATTTCACGGTGATTGGACAAACCGGCATATTCTAGAACAAATAAACCATTAGAAAAAAGACAAGCTGTTAGTTTCCAGTTTACTAATATGGTACCATTTTCGGTAAACTCGGCTCCGCCGGTAAGTACTATAACTATAATAGATTGAAAGAATACTACCGGAATGTGATAGATCAAAAATCTTTCATTATACTTGCTGTATCATGCCAAAGCGTGTGACAAGTTTGCGGGGCTCATCTTCACGCCATTGCACCCGGACAGCACAGCTTCCTTTGAAGAAATGTCGCAGCGGTGGCGTGCCGTTGGCAACACTGTGCCTGATTTGACCGGCCCGAGATTAGAACCCTAGACCTCCCGCTCCAGAAACAAACGCGTTACCGCTGGACCAACGAATAGATCAATCACATAGTATTTTTTAAATTTTTTACTTGACAGCACTTTTATGTGAGAATTACCTTAAGGGTGTTATTTAGATTATTAGCATATATTTAGCGACTTATCTGAAATTATTTATTAAAACCTGAGAAAGTGCAAAAAATTTGGAATTAATCACAGCATTAAATTTTTATAGCTCGATTTTGCTTCTTGAATCATAACGTAAGCGTGATCTGGCTTCAGCGCACCAAGAGTCACAGTAACCAAATTGTTATGATATGACCTTGACCGCAGAAACAAAAGACCCGAAATTCGGAACCCGCTTAGTTTTAAAACAATTTTGTACTCACTCAGACCATGGGATCGACGCTCAGACGAAATACAGTGATCAAAATAATATTGGCAAGCACTGAGCCGTATCGAAGAAGTAGCATAATGAAAGTTATAACTTGAAAATCATACTTGGATCCCGGACGAAATCTAGTTTGTTTTTTTTTTAGCGCCATTAAAAATAGTGATGTAGAGTAGATTATTGTCATTTTGGCAAAATTTTTCATTCAAAGTAATTTGTAACAATTACTGACTACTTTTTCCGAGAAGTAACGAATACGGTAACTTTATTAATTTTTTACAGTAATTTTTGTGACGTAATGTCATTACTTTTATGCAGTAATTTGCCCACCACTGCCAATAAGGGATTAAAATAAAATATTGCATTTCGCAGTTTAATCAAGAAAGCCCTTGAATGTTTATCGAAAGCTCCCACGCGCAGTTAAAGTTAATCTGCAATTTCAGTTAGATGCAAGCTTGAGGAACGATAAAAAAATCATTAAGGCGGCGAATTGTCAAATATTAGCGTGCTTATTATAAATTCAGATAATAATATTGTTAGACATTGCAATAATATCGCAAATACGCAAAATAATACCTGATAATAGTATTGTTGGACATTATTTTGCGTAAGATAATAGTATACTGTCAGACATTGAAAAGCGGTAGAAATTTTGTTTGTATCAGATATATCATCGTGCTCAGCTCATATTCGTATCAATTTACATATAATTACACTAGTAGTTATTTTTTAGAATCATTGCATATTGGAGGATGAGGCTAGACCTCGGCCAAGGACTGAAAGATGCCTTAGAAAATCGAATGATGATGATGCTAATATTCCCAAAGTGTTGCAATGGTTCGTTTGGTCAGACACTCTTTTTCAGAATTACGATCAAAACTCTTAACAAATGACGTCATCAAAAACGCTTGTGACGTCATCACTTTGATTTAAGCAATTTTTTATTCGGAACCAAAAACCTAACTCTCATTTACTATTCGAGCCATCAATTTTTTTCAAGAACTTTGGCAATAACGTCACCAACAATGACGTCATCGATTTCAAAGTAAACTTTTTTATAACTGCACTTGAAAACTGACTATTACTCAAAACTTGGCACTTTTACAACTTTTCGATTGGCTGCTGGATAGTAAAAGCTCTTTGACACTAGATGGCAGACTTTAAAGGCCAAAAAAGGGGGAAGTCCCACGTCCAAAACATGGGGATTTTTTTTTGGTGGCTCAGGACATGGTCTTGAGCCATCGTGCCAAATTTCAGCTTATTATAAATTTTTTCCGGGTTTCAATGTATTTGTCGTATTTCTACCGGACTATTAAAGGTTCAAATCTCGGGCTGGACAAATCCAACGTAGTGTTGCCAACTGCTGATATCGCTACGACATTTCTTCAAACGGAGCTAGCTGTGTTTCCCGCAGATGCAATGCAGTCGGGATGAGGCGTGTAAAGTGGGTATACGTTTCGGCATGATGCATTCAGTACAATGAAAGACTAAATTGGATTTGATTGAATAACACTGCTTATTTTGTAGTCCATTAATTTATCATTTTCTGAATTGTTTGCTGTATCGTTTAACTTTGAAATTAGTGTCCGAAATTTTGATGCACTTATTTTGAGTTAAAAAAATTTTTGCCAAAATCAAAGTTTGCATAATTTGTTTTCATCTACGATTAGTTAGAGAGCCACCGCGACAAATTTCATTGAAAAAAAAAGCGGGCAATATTATTCAGCAGCTATCGCAGTCGCATGAGCTTGACTCGAAAGTGCATTTAAATAAGGTATTAAACCTAAAGTTTTAGATAAAGTGCTAAACTAGATTTTGCAAAAGATTTCCAGGGAGCAATAGATCAGACTATGACCACAGGTCAATGGGTAAGTAAGTCGAGTGAGAAAGGTAAAGACCAAAATAAGGTCATTGGCAGTTTACTAGGCAATTTGAGTCATAAAAATGCCTTTGGAATGAATCTTTAATGCGTATCTGCAGGGTAATTTTGATTGGAAACAAGGGAAGACAGGATGCGGGCCAAATGAAATTTCATCCCGGGTTGCAAATGGTCCTTGAGCTTTGGTCACCTCTGGTGTAGGGTGCCGCATAAATGAATTTTGTACTGCGAGTGCTACGCAAGTTCCGACTTTTTGTTTACAGCCGGACGAAAAACTAAAGGAACTCAATTTTTCGGCAACTTATAGCCAAAGTTCGAAATATTTTGAAAAGGGAGGATTTGGAAGTCGTCGTAGATCTGCTTCATATTTTACACCTAAGTAATCATAAACTTGCGTCTCGTGAAAAGCCATTTTCATTTATGTGCAACAATGAAATCAAGCAATTCTAGGGAAAAGGCAACAGCAAACACATGCGAAAAGCTATCTTCACCAGTGCAATCACATTGTCGAGCTAAAACGTCGCTACAGGGTGAACAAGTCTTCGATGGTGACATACAGCAGTTTTAATGTGCACTTTCATTATGGCAGGCGAAACTTTAATGATGGGCACATAACGTAATTGTCACTTGTTTTTATTTTGTTCTTATTGTAATGGTACAGTTTTATATCGGAGTTTATTTTCCTGGAAGACGCTGTAACTAAGCTCACAAACTATAGCATTTGACAAACTTAATTAATCAGAATTTAAACTTTTTTATTTGGTTGAGTTTGAACTTTGAAGTTTGCTTCGACTGACCTCTCACCAGCAAAACTTTTTAGCAAAGCGTAACCCTAAAAGAGAAATTTAATCTATCAATATGCAGCAGCTTTAAAGGTATGGAAGCATGTAAACTTTTCCTCTACGTTAAGGTGATGTTTTGTTGAGTATCCGATGTCTAAAAGACAATGGATTGCGTTCCTTACTGCGTCGGCAGCCTGGCTAAACGGGCAAATGTTATTTTTACTCGATGCAACATATCGACTAAAAATGACTTAGTGACATTTTGTTCTATCGTTTCGTGCTATCTGGTCAGAAGGCTACCAGCGCGAAAGCCTAGGGAAGATCCACCAGAACGGCAATCACGTAAAACCAGCAATGCGAAAAAGTTGTCTTCCCTCAGGATTCCGTTCTGGTAGCTCTTCCCAAAGCTTCCGCGCTGGTAGCTTTTAGGCCAGATAGCACGTAAACGATTGAACATTAAAACTCTGGCCCCACAAACGTCAAAACATCACAAATATGTTTTTTATTAAGTCACATTTTATTAAATTCGAGGTTTCACCGACAATACTTTGCTTTGAATTTTGAACAACGCATGCAATACATTTTCGGCAAAGAACTACCCAAGTCCCTGTACTTAAGAATGCATTTTCTCAGAGAGCAACGTTTTTCGGCCTAGAAATACTTAAGCCCACTTCTTTTTAGAGAAAAAATGACTAAGTACAAATTAGCCAATCAAACTTTCCCAATTGTGCGACTCAGCAGCAGTTTGTGCTTAGTCATCAAGAAATCAAACACAAGTTAGGTGGATGAGTTTGATGCGAAAGTGGGCCCATAATTATTAGTTATGGGAACAAGGTGCAGTTGAGTAGTTAGGCTTGTTAAATATGATTTTATTACAAACAAGTGGTCGTGTCTAACTGATCAGTTTTTCCAATTAGAGCAGGGGTGTGTAGGCCTAAACCCTACTGTATGGTTGATACCAGGGTTGGAAAAATTACTTGTTTTTGCTTTACTTACGATTACAAACACAATTACAACCTAAAATTTTCAATTAAAAGTACAATTATTCAAGTTCACATAATTGTAATTCAACAGAGGTGGGCACCAATAACATCATATTAAAAGCGCAGCGCAACAAAGCGCAGCGATCTTTTCAACCAGTAACAGCGCAGCGCAAAATGCGCAATTTACTTTTTTTAGTTTCTAAAGGGCAGTGCAACTTCCGCAATGAACTTTTTGATTAAGTTGAAGCGCAACGCCAATTCTGCAATTGCGGAACGACATTTTCGTATTAAGTTAAAGCGAATTTAACTTCAGCAACTGAAATTTTACAGCACTGTGCAAATACCGCATTTTTTGCAATTTTAAACAGAAAAAGAGCAAATAATTTGCTAAAGAAGGTCGACATTTATCAATATTACGATTGAAATGAAACAAAATTAAGTTAAATGTATAGAATTGCTATCAAAACACAGCAACCAATTTTGTGCCGGCAGAAATTATTCGTCTACTCTCTTCAAATTTCACAATAATCAATTATAACTTGGCGTACATGCGAAGTTTGACTATCATATTTTTTTCTTTTTCAGAAAGAAATTTCGACGTCTCAAAAAACTATAAAAGGCCGCATTTTTCGACTCCAATTTATTCTCGCGTTGATTCTTGACATGGGCAAGACGAAAACCATTCGAATCTTGTTTTTTTTTTAACAGTCTTTTTTAATACTACCAAAGTTTTCAAAAGATCGACGATGAATCTGATAGTGATCAAAGCAATCTTAATGTTTTGTGTACCACTAAACAACTGTTTAGATGTTTTTTCCGTTTATTAAAAACAAATTACTGAGAAAATTAATGATGAGCTATTGACAGTAGCCAGAGTCTTAGAAGCACAAACAAACCTTTGATTAACAGCCTAAGACATACTGATGCCTTCAATCACAACGAAGTGAAATTATTCCCCGTTGGTTGTTGGATTCCTCAGTGCCTAAGTTGGAATTAACGTACGTCTTCTCAATCTATGAGCGATACCAGGTGAGACCTCGGAATAGATCATGAGCTTTATTATTTCAAGTGTAAAAGAGAATGATCTGGACTTGCAGCAACTTACATCATTTTGTGCTGATAATTACCAGTAAATTTTGGAGGCTCTAAACAGGGAGGAAAAAACAATGCGTTTTATCATCTTTCAGAGCAAAAAACTTGGCTGATCCCAGTTGTTTGCCCTGCCCATATTTTGCATAACGCCGCAGAAAAGGAGCAGAACGTATCACAGTTTACATAAAAGCGATTGTGGTAAGATTTGCCAGCCCCTTCAAAAGACAAACCGGTAAGAGGAATAGTCTCTAACAATTTTGCAAACAATTAAATACAAACTAATCAACTCTACCAATCCACACGCCTCTTGATATCTCACTTTTACTACTGTGCTTGAGTGTATGATCGAACTCTGGGAACCACTCCAAGGGCTATTCGGTTTGCCAAAACGTCTACCTAGAATTTTTGAGAATTTTTTACAAAAGTGAAACGTCACTGGTCATCTTGACATTTCTCCACAGCACCCTCCAGCTTTCTAAGAAACCAATATTTACTTCTGCAAAAGACAAATGCGCTTTTTCCTGAGCTGGCTAAATAATTGACTCATTTAGATGCAAAATTTTGCGGCGTCAGTCTTCTGAATTTTTTCGGGGAATCCACAGCTGCTCTTTTAAGGATAGTCGGAGAGTTAATCTTCATAAGATGGTAAGGGTGCACTGGTTTTACAGTCAGCGTTTTCAGTTGCTGGATCAGGTACCTTCGCAGTTCCGCAATCGCGATATTTAATTTCTTGCACAATTTTCGGCGCAACGGTTTCAAGTTCGATTCTTACGGAAGCATCCTGACGCGTCTCGTCATTTAATCAAGCATTAACACGATTAGTACGATCATTGATACGACTGAATGGAGGGTTCGGTTTTGTTGTACCCATGATCAGGTTTAACAAGCACAAAACAGAGAGTTTTTGCACTCAAACGTGTATCAAAATTGAATTTAGGGCAACGTTCGATTTTAATAGCGGAATCTACACGACTAATGGTGCTGGACTTCGCGAGAATTTCCGAGCCAACACGTCGCCGAAACACAGGTTTAGCTTTAAAGCTTTTAGATAGAGCGACAATCGAAGACCCACTTTCAGAACATGCAAGCAGCTGTTCTTTGGCTTCAATGTTAACCATTTCCAAACGTACTTTAGCAAGGGCTTCCGCTTCATCAGCTTCGGCTTCAGCCAAATTCCGTATTTTACGAGCTGTAGCTTTTGCAAGTTCTTTCATGTTTTTAAGTTCCGCGCGCTTTTTTTTACAATTCAATACCGGTACGTTTTACGACTGAAGATTTGCTGCAAGTAGCACTATAGCGACTATCGACTTGCGAGACGCTATTGCACGGTTCAGGATCAGTCTCCTCCTCGCTAGCGTCAGAGACTTCGCAAGTGTTGTTTTCTGCTTTATCGCAAATACGCAAGCGACATTCGTATATACAAGTCAGAGCATTTTTGTAAGCATTCAGTTACGCCAGAAGACAAATCTTCTAAAAGATCGTCATCCTTAAGCTCTTTTACCGTGCAAATGAAGTTATCATGGGCCCTAGTTAGCGCAGAAATTTTACTTGATTCCTAATTTAACTGCGCCTCAGTTTTACATTTTAAAACAGCTCCGCGCGACTACGTTTTATATCTACCACTAACTTGCGATGCATGGGAAGTATAATTTGCGGGGAACATTTTCCGGGGTAGCCTGGACAATGGGGGTTTCCCTTGATTTTCCAGGAATATCTTAATCAGGTAATAGGTTCGAATGACTGACATTGTCAATCAAATTTGGAGAGCAGACTTAGTCGTTCTTCACACATAGATTACTTTCACTCTTATTAATATTTGACATTTTAGAGATAAGGGGGGAAAAACAATCTCACAAAAAATATGCAATAAAAAAAGCACAAAACAATAAAGCATAAACTCACGCAATTCAAAAGAGTTCTTCACCGTTCTGGCACAAGATATTGTCCGATGAACAAACAATCAAGATTTAAAGATCAAGCGACAAGAAAAATGCTCCACAAATTCTCTGGTTATTGTTACATTGTATGCGCGTAAACTAAGAAGTTTTAAAAATTTCCAAAAATTTATGCAAGATTGGCGGAGTTATTAATCTTTGAAAAGCGCAATACGCAAAACTTGTCTAGCCGTCGAATGACGTCATCCTCGAACTAACTGTCAAAACTACATTCTGTGTAAACAGCGGGAGTGTGTTTCAGCGCTATAGAAATTACCTATTCACTATCCAGGTAATAAGCTTAGTCGCAGTAGTTATTCGAGAAAACGAATTCCTTGCCAAATTTATTAATCAGAACTGTTGGTTGTGTGAGTCCATGCAGTAAATTTATGGTAGCAGTTGTCTATGAATTAGTAAGCTTATGTCGCAGTTCCTGCTTCATCCAGTGGCGATGTGGAAAACTAGCATGGAAGTAACCACAAATGAAAGATAATTGGAACCGATAGCTTTATAACTCAACAGATCATAGCAGCTCAAGGGTTGTACAACCGAGCCGGTTAACCGCAATCGGAGCGCGTTCCACATGCCGTCATATGCACACTCTAAAGCAACAACTGCTATCCAATCAGCAACTCACGCCTGCTCACACAAGGCTGCGCAGTCGAGCCGGTTAACCGCAATCGGAGCGCGCTCCCTTCTGACACGCCACACTTAGTTAGTAGCAGTGATACACAAGAAATCGTATCTCTTGCTCAGTTTTATTAATCAAAACTGTTTGTTGTGCGAGTTCATACAGTAAATGTAAGGTAGCAGTTACTGCATCTGCTATTTCTGCCGAGTAGGTTCGTGGATTACCTGAACTGGTTGCGGTTACTGATTAGGGACCGACTTGAGTATTTGGCCAGCTCTGTCAAGTACTAATACTGGTGGTTAGTGCTTAGCTTTTAGCCTAGGATACTAAATGTTTTGTAAACCATAGTGAACTCTGAACAAATAGGACTAAGGCAAAGAAATACAATTAATTTTCAATAACGTAGTCTGCGCTTTAGCAGCTTTGTACTGTTGCTCCCTTTGAACAGAACTGCAATAGTAATAAAAATAATAATTGCAATTTATATCCCCCTTGAGATAACACCAACAAGTGTCAACGCATCTGACTAAGGGGCCATAGTAACATTCAAATAGTTTTACAGAAAACAAAATTAATTCACCACAGACGTACTAATTCTACATCAATAAGCAGCAAAATACTGGCATGAAACCAGTAGAGTAGGCCGGGTGGGGGGCTGTAGCCCTTCTAATTGGCCTGTCGACCAAAAATCAGAATAAGGAAAATACCACGTTTTTATCACTTCTGAGACTGGTTTTTGGACTAAAATGGACTAAAAAGTGATTTACAGCCAGGGGTGCCGATCTTTGTTGAGCATTGGGGGGGATAATTTGCAATTTTACCCCAATTTTGCCTTTTTTTCAACATTGGGGGGATGAACCTCGACCTCAATTTTTTTTCAGATAAGCAAATTAAGTGAAACCCAAAAAAAAGGTCTTCACCAAAATTGGAAGACTTTTTTCCCCGAATTCAAGTGAGTGACCAAAAAAAAGGTCTTCAACAAAATTGGAAGACTTTTTCTCCTCGAATTCAAGTGAAGACCATCGCTCAAATGCAGGCCAAAGTCAAATTATTGGGGGGGATACGATTGCAGACCATACTCAAATTATTGGGGAGGATACAGTCAAATTATTTGGGGATATATCCCCCAGGGTTTCAGCACCTCTGTTTACAGCATCTTTTAAAGCATAAATTTAGGGGAGGGGCTAATTTTCAAAAATAAAACTCACAAATCAATAAAAGCTTTGAAAAATGGCCAAAAATAAGCAATCAGATTTTATCGCTATTGTAAAAATGCTAAACATAGGTTTCATCGAGAAAAATATTCCAAACTTAGGAATAGGGGGGGGGAGGCTATTCAGTATTACTTAATTACCAATCAACTGCCTCAAAACTTTTTTCATTAGTCCTTTCTTTTCCCAAGTGTTTTTCTCTATGAAATACAAACGAAATAGGTTACTTCGTGTGAGTTTTCTTGAACTATAACATTTTATGATTTACCTGCATGTAAACAAAAGAGCTAAAATTTTACCATTAAAGCACCTCCCACATAGCCCATTTACGTAAACAGTTTAATCAGGTTTGCTCTGCCAATTTCTACGCCACGTTTTAAAAGCATTATATTATATCAAAATATCCCCAAAATAAAGGTATTTTTGCAAAAAAATGCAAAATTTTCAAGCGCTGGGAGGTCTGCCCCTAGACCCCCTTAAACAGCCCCCCATTGCGAATTTCTGTCTACGCGCTTGCATTACACACAGTGGTAATATCTTCATAGGTTAAATTCAAATAATATGCTTTTAGACGTTGCTTGAAAAGGTACAAAGTTTCAATTTCACGCAAAGATAATGGCAACGAATTCAATACCTTGGGTGCTCGAATTTTGTTTTTAATCATGTATACCGAAGAATCTCTATCAAAAGAAAAATAACACTGCACATCATCAGCATATGAACGAACACAAAGACATTTCCTTACATCTATCACAGTTAACAGCTAAAAAGCGAATAGCTAACTACTGAGCAATACAAAAGCCCACGCATGTTGATGATGGTAAACCTACGAGAAGGCTATAGTTTGCACATGACGTCATTCACTTTATACATTCAAATCGCTGTTTTGAGCTTTTTCTACATCAAAACGACTTTTTAACTACTACAAAACTCGAAATATTGTTGCTGAAGAATTTTTTTGACGTAGCAATTAAAACCAAAATAGAAAATTTTTCTTGGCACTTGATCTTTAAGTTGTAGTCCGACGATTGAATAGAAAAACGGATTTATTGCTTGAACCGAAAGGCACAACGCCAACAACCACGAATGAAAATACGACGATCAACAAGATGGACAAGCAGATAGCAGATAGAATGCGACTCGAAAAAGCCAACGACCAACAGAAAATGCCAACTCAACGATTCACGGTAAAAATAAGCGCTGGTATCGCAATTCGAAGCAAAGCAGGTAAAGTCGAATTGTTGAATGACGACGAAAGGAAGGCGCTGCAAACAGAATCCACAGCTCAACCAAACGACAGCATAAATAGTTGCAAATCCAAATCAGAGATCGAAGAGAGTAGAGTAAGCGCTGATGGCAGCTCAGCTGATGCAGGGGTCCAAGCAGAAACGTACCAAGGGATGACCGCTGGTATTGCAATTCACGAATAGATTTGATTCTTCGGAGTAGATGGTTAATTTTCCTATGTTACAGAATGAAGCGTAACTAGATGTTAAATGTGTCCTGGAAGGAACGTCCAGGTCTTCACCGCTCCAACTCTTCTAAACCAATTTCACCAAAAAGAACTTAATCAAAATTTATTGAGTTAGTCGAAATAAAATCGACGCGGCAAAAATTAACCAAAAGTTTTCCGGAAAAATAAAAATACAACAGAAAAACCGCGAGGTCTTTTCTTGTAAAAATACGTCCAACCGCCAGACAACTAAAAATTAGAATAAGCAAAACATGTGATTCGGTGCTAAATTGATGAGCAACCGTGCAAAAAGTGTGAAAAAATAATTATCAAAGCTGTGCAAAAACGACGCAAAGTAAAGTGGAAACGATCTGCAGGCAAATGCTTTTTTTTGGTTGCTGCAAAAATAAGAACTATAAATGTGCGTTCGAGGCCCAACTGAGACAGCTAATGAAAATAAACGAGCTCGGTGCGATAACAACATGCAAGCTAATATTGAACTCAGTTTGTGGTTAGCTTGCGGGGGTTGTTTTGTTGCGTTGTCAGTACAAGACATTTTCTTATTTTTGGCGGTAAAATTTTCATGGCTTTAATTTTACATTGTAAAAAAATTCAAAAATTTTTTTACATTTATAATGTTTTGTAAAACTTTTCTTTGAATTTATTATTTTTTCCAAACGTTTGCCATGAATAACAATAATACTTGGAAAATTTGTGTCAAAACAAATCAATTTCTTTTGTTACACTCGGTGTGTTATGCCGAAGCGTGCTACGAGTTTGCGGGGCCCATCTCCGCGTCATTACGCCTTCAGGCAACACAGCTCCTTTCAAAGAAATGTCGCAGCGGTGGCGAGTCGTTGGCAACACTGTGTCCGGTTTGAACGACCCGAGATTTGAACCTCAGACCACCTGCTCCAGAGACGAGCGCGTTACCGCTCGACCAACTAACGTAAAGATATTGAGTCTCATATTTGGCTGTAATTAGAATTATGCAAATCTGCTCACGATTTCTTAAATTGCAAACTACCAAGACAAAGCGCTTTCAATTTTAGAAAGCCTACATGCAAGAGTGTTACTACTTTATATTTTTTACTTTACAATGCACGGTTCAGTCTCATGGTTTTTCGTTTCTACGCTGCTGACACATAATACATTAGGTAGACATTGTCCAACGGACATTGAAACCTAAAAATGTCTGGTGTCTTAAATTTTCTATGTTTTTGTATCTTTTTCATGGCTTTCATAACCGACATTAACAATAATCCAAGTTTCGATACATTGCTTTAGAGATGCCGCAAAACATTGCATTCCTGTGCCCTGTTCAAGCGAGAAAAATGCTTTGCAGTAATCAGTTTAGCCCAATTCAAAAAAAAAACTTTGTTCAACTTTATGGGAATCGGAATCAAATTTTTACCATTTTAAAAAGTCGGGAGTCAGAGTTGAACAAAAATAAGACTCGGGAGTCAGAGTCAGAGTTGAAATGGAACTGAAAAAATCGCTGGGAGTCAGAGTCGGAGTAAGAGTCGAACTGATTTTGTTTCGACTGTGCAACCCTGGTCAAATCCTAATTTGTTTTCGTGATTATAGTAGGATTACCAGCTGAGATCAAAGTTGGAAGTCAATTTTATGGTAAAAATTCAGGAGTGGTTTGGATATGATGTAATAATTCACTAACAGGATACGTTATTGTCATGTCACAAAGGAACAAATTTTGTTTTGATCTAAACCGAAATTTTCTCATCGCTGCCCATTTAACTTCTTTTCTTGGCGTAATTGCAAGATATCCACGTAATGGAAAACAGATCTTTCTGAGGCACTTTATCGCATAAAAGATAATTAAAACATTCGGCCAGCACCCATTCCTACCGGTATTCTTAACGAAAAAGATGTTTTGCAGCGTGAGGGTGATATACGTGAGTTTTCAAGGTAGGACATTTGTTCAAAATGCTTTTTTAAGTCTTAAGGTGGATTTAGGTCGCAGCATCTGTTTTTCGTCCGTTTTGTACTTTTTTTCTTCTCCATGAAATAGTATGTTCTTTTTTGTTCGCATTTTTTATATCCATTGTCCATATCCGCACTAACCAGACTGTTACATAGACTGGACAAAAGTTTTCCAAAAAAAATTTTTGCAAAGGGGAGCAGCTCTATTTTGAAATATCGATCTCATCGTTCACACACAAAATTTTTGAACAAAAATTTTTTATCAATGTATTGAGTCTGCTTAGAGTGGATATGGACTTATAAAAATGCGGACGAAAAAGCGCAAAATTTTTCATGGATAAGCAAAAACGATAAAAAAACGGACAAAAGCAAACAAAAAACAGATACAGTGTAAGCTCACCTTTAGTTAAATTGAGAAAGTGGTAAAATCTTAGAAAAGATTGACTAATTAACAATTTCTTTAAGTTTTAAATCTTGAAAACTCTCAAACAGCACCCAGCAAGATTGAAAGGTTCTCCAAAACCCGTAATTCAGTAATTCGCTACTTTTAAGCAGAAAGAAAAATCAGAACATAACAGTCTTTGATTGATTGTTATCACAAAATTACATACCGGTACCGTTGACTGTTGACTGTAGCTGTGTTAAAGTTGTGTACATTCGTGGCAAATTAAAATAAATTAATGTCAACTTTAATTTTAACATCAAAACTTTTAATTTCAACTTTAAAACTTTTTTGCTGCTTCCATGCGGTAATTTCAGCCCACATCAAAATCGGAAAACTGGCCATAAATTTTCTAAAATCTCAAGATACACAGTTTATTTTTGGTGGCAATGAAGTTTAGCAAGTAGAGAATGATTTCGTGAAAAAATGATTGCTTTACATTCGTTAGTTTTTTCCTAGTGCGTAAAAATTTGTAAGAAGAAGAAAGTTTTGTTTCACCTTCTACATTTTCAAATTGGTTTTTACTGCGCTGCGTACCGCGCAAACTTTTAATTAGGCTCAGGAAAGATACTGCAATGCAGGGCTACTAACGCATAACAGTTTTTTTACTCAAAAAATCTATACATTGCACTGCAAATTACAACCAATTTATACATTACTCCGTCGTCGTTGTCAAAATCATATTTTCTTCGATTTTCTGCAGAGAAAAAAGCCAATAATTGTGAAACTAAAAAGGAGAAATCCTCTTAAAATATAAATAGCTTTAACGATGGCAAAAGGAAGAACGCAAGCTAAAAGATATAATAGCGGAGGAGATGATGACGTAATATACCATAAACAAAATCAGGAAAAAAATGTGTATGAAATTTCTAATAGTAATATTCCTAATATGCCTAATAACAATTTCGATGACGTCAGGAAAGGCTCAGCCAGCACAACAGGAGCGATTGCGATGACGAAGACTTCAGACAAAATATAAATTGGTACTAAACCGAAGAATGTATATAATGGTGAAAGCACACATACAAATATTGCTGCAAATATAAAGCAAAGTGAAATTAAACATGCTGCTACTGTAAAAACAACATATACAAGTATAACTAAAAATAAAAACAACATAAAAATTAAATAGCTTAGTAGAAGCAAACTCTTAAAGAAATATCTACATAAAATCTTAGTTGTATTCAAAATACTCGTTTTGAAGTATCCATTAGCCAAGCTATGGTCAGGGATGTATTCCTCGATTACAATCTTGAGATGTTGTATTGTCTTGGTAATGTTTCCACATACAATCGATTCAATCGATGCAAAATCAATGATAAAACACAGAAGCAGAATTTTCGAAGAACTGTTTTCATATAGCCGATAAATTCGAATTAATATTCGCAGGCATTTTTTGAAGAAAATATGTACCAGAAGAGAAAATACTATGCCAAATAACTGCGTAATCAAAATGTAAAGTATACTGCTCTCAATGCTGAATGGTTGACCCTCACCATCAATTTTTTCCTCTATTCGTAATCGTAAGGCACACCATGTGAAACCCTGAAGTTGAAAACAAATTACTATATACAGGGTGGACCAAAAAAATGTTACCACGTTTTATATTCTAACCATTTTCAAAATTACTAAGACTTTTGTTTCATATTCCTGCTCTTAAGAGAAAGCAGGGAGTCAATATGAATAACATCATTTACCAGCAAGATGGTGCTCCTCCACATTGCTCAAATGTCTCACTGGATTTCCTCAACGAGTACTTTCCTGGAGATAGACTCATCTCAGGGCGTACGAACAACCCATGGTCTGCCTACTCTCCTGATCTTTCTCCCGCAGACTACTTCCTATGGGGGTACCTGAAGGAGAGGGTGTACTACAACAACCCACAGACCATTGAAGCCCTGAAGACCAACATCTGTCAGGAAATTCGAAGAATCCCTCTTGAGATGTGCGGCAATGTCATCACAAACTTCAATGTGCGTGTTGCAGCTGTACTCCACAGAAGAGGAGCTTGGATTGAACATGTTATCAATTATTGAACTGTGTAAGAAACAAGAGACAAAGTGAAAAGACTTTGTTATCAAATTTTAATGGGATATTTTTGTTAAACATCTGTGAAAAAAATTTTCGAATAAATGTTCATTTTTTAAATTTGTGTATGGATTAAAAGTGGTAACATTTTTTTGGCCCACCCTGTATATAGGCCGAAATGACTTGCGCTTAAATTCAATATATAATAAGATTCCAATGGTGAAGAAACAGAAAATAGTAAAGAGAATAAACTCTGTCTTCGAAAAAACTTGTAGACTAAAAATCCTTGAAATATTAAAAGAATCAAATTAAAAATTAGTTGTAATGAGCGCTTCAAAAAATTAAAAATAAAACCACAAAACAAGAAAAACATAATTAAATTTTAGACTGCTGTTTAATATCGCAAGTACTAATGCATTGGCCTACCACAATTAAGACTATTGGAAGCATAAAGAATCCGCGGCAATTCGAACACAGGGAGGAGGGCGCGAAGCTGAGCAAAAATGTACACTTTTCTCAAATGCTAAGGGAACTTGAACTATGACCTGATTTTACGGTAAACAGCGTTAACAATCAGCGCTTTCACAAATCAGTCAAAAATAATTTCAAATTAATTACAAGAAAAACTAATGCTAAAATCGATATCGGTGTCGAAGGACCATCGTCAGGATCCGATGAAAGTTAGAAAATTAAAATTACAAACAAAAAGAAGCCAAATAAGCTGCAGCAATTTTTATTAAAAACTGTGACGCCAAACATAACGTCAAAGCGCAATATTAAAACCGCAGTTACTGTGTGTCAAAAACGTGCAGCAGTAGACCAAAAAGATATAAAAAAAGTCGAAAAAACGCTATGGCGTAAAGCACCGCAAAGAATCAACATTACAGAAATTATGGTTTTGTTTATGTTAATTTTGGGTTTGAGTTTATGGCTCTCATAAAATGTAAACTATTATTGTCGTATGATTATAGTTCATGAAGACATATAAACAGTGGTGTACAGAAAGAAAATACTTTTACTTGAGTAGGAGAAAGGAGAAATATACTTTTACTAAAGTAGGAGAAAATACTTTTACTTAAGTAGTTTTTTCCGGTAACGAGTACTGTTTGAGTAGCTTTTTTTGTGGCTTCTTCTACTTTTACTTGCTTACTTTTAACGTGAAGTAACGTTACTTAAGCAGTTTATTGATACAGAAAGGTAAAAAGTTCTGGAATTTTTAATTTTAACCACAAATTTGTCAAAACGGTCCACTTTTCTACGGTAATTGTTCAATTCAGTAAAGTTATTTTTATATATATTTTTTATAAAAATTTTTTCCTCCTTTTTCGGATGGCAATTCCTGCGTCAGAAGCAGGGGTGCAAATCTTTGTTGAGCATTGGGGGGGGGATAATTTGCAATTTTACCCCAATTTTGCCTTATTTTCAACATTGGGGGGGATGAACCTCGACCACGATTTTTTTCAGGTGAGCAAATTAAGTGAAGAGCAAACAAAAAACGTCTTCACCAAAAATGGAACACTTTTTTCCTCGAATTCAGGTGAAGACCAAAAAAAAGGTCTTCACCAAAAATGGAACCAGGCGCGTAGCCAGAAATTTGCTTTAGGGGGGCTAATTTTTGGGTCTTGGGGCGGAGCCCCTAGCGCTCGAAAATTTTGCATTTTTTTGCAAAAATAGCTTAATTTTAGATCCATTTTACTAAAATAATGTTGTTGAAACGTAGCATAGAAATTGGCAGCGTAGCATGATTCAACTGGTTGCATCAATGGGCTATGTGGGAGGTGGCTAATGATACCATTGTAGTTTTTTTGTTTACGTGCTGGTAAACCACAAAATTCTGTTATTCAATAAAACTCTCTCGAAGTAACAACCTATTTCGTTTATATTTTACAAAGAAAAATAATTGAGCGGGCTAACGGAAAGATATTTGAGAAAAGTGATGGGTAATTAACTAATACTAAATAGCCCCCCCCCCCCCCCCCTTATTTCTGAGTTTATAATATATTTGTTGATAAAACTTATGTTTGGCATTTTTACATTTGCGATCTGATTTGATTGCTTATTTTTGGGCATTTTTCAAAGTTTTCATTGATTTGTGACTTTTATTTTTGACAAATTAGTCCCCCCCCCTGAATATATGTTTCAAAAGATGCTTTAAATCACTTTTTAGTCCATTCCAGCACAAACAACAGTCTCAGAAAAGATAAAAACGTGGTATTTTTCCTTATTCTGGATTTTGGTTGACAGGCCAATGGGGAAAGGGCTATAGCCCCCTCCCCCTGGCTACGCTAATGAATGGAACACTTTTTTTCCCCGAATTCAGGAGGAGACCTGCGCTCAGCTGCACACCAGAGTCAAATTATTGAAGGGGATGCAAGTGTAGACCATACTCAAATTATTGGGGGGGATACAGTCAAATTATTGGGGGGGATATATCCCCCCATCCCCCCCGGGTTCCGGCACCCCTGGTCAGAAGTCAGACCAGCACAATTCTTTTTTCTACGGGTGTGCAGACGTATTAGATCCAGTCTCGCAAATAGCAGTTCAAGATAGTTTTAGTTTCATGTTCGTTATTTGGTGTTTGGCTTCGTTGCATACTGGCATAAATGTTTACTCTATTAAAAGTAAATGATGAAAGAAGCAAACAGATATATAACTTAAATGTGCCAGAAATGCGCGCTATGATTACTAAATGTTTCTATCAGAGGTGGAGTCGAGGACACAAGGCTCGAGGCCAAGGCCAAGGACACAAAAAAAACCGAGGCCAAGGCCAAGGACAGCCTTTCCGAGGACAGACACTCTCGAGGCCAAGAACAGGAATGCTCGAGGCCAAGGCCAAGGACCAAGGACACAAGCGCAAATGCTCTCCAAAATCACAAAAGTTTTTTAGGCGATCTCCAAAAAAAAAAATGGTCTTCACAAACATTTTTCTAGCGATCTCCACAAAAAAACGTTTTCCAAAAAATTTTTCAAGCGCTTCACAAAATTTTAGCAATTCAAAGAATAGTGCAGTCCTCGAGCCGAGGACAGGCCAATTTTCGAGGACTTGAGGCCTCGAGGCCAAGGCCAAGGACTTCAAAATGTGTCCTCGGGGACTCCACCTCTGGTTTCTATAGCTAAATTCTACAGAGTAAGCCAAAAATCACACATCATATATACAATAAACATTATTGTACGGTACTGTAGTTTATTGTGCACTGTAGTTATTAGAAAATGCTTTCAATGCAATCATTAGTTTTGTTCTGGTAGAGACCCAAACTATCTAAATGGGCTGTCTACAACAATTTTATGTGATTTAGTGACGTAATGTTTTTCAGGCATTTGCCTGCCTTCACATGTTCTGAAATGAATTTAATGAAAAAAATCCACCATAATTTATATTTATTAATCATTTATTATTTATTATTTATATTTACTAATCAAAAAAAGTTTATCGCAGAATACACTGAAATAGCCTTAGGGTGCGTAACCTTTTGCCTACTCTGTAAATACAGTAAATTACAGCCACTGACAAGACACGCCCACAGTGTTTTTAAATTTTAGCATAATTTAGCAATGATAGTGAGTGAAGATTTGAGCAAGATGTTATAAAATGATTCCATGTAAATTCTGGATGGCATATTTTTCAAATCTCAAAGTCTTGGCACTTTTACTCATTTTCAGTAATTTTTATTTTTGTTTACACTCTTTCTTTTTAAATAATTATCCATATGCAGTTATGCACTCGGCATGGTTTTAATTTTGTTTTAATACTAAGCTGAAAACATAAAGAATTTGTTGTAAAATATACCTACATCAATATTGCTACAAAACTATAACTACTAGTTTACTGGCTAAGCTAAGGCTAACCAGCGCAATTTTGTGGCTACACGCCCGAAAACCAGAGGTGAAAGTATTTTTATTTTCTTATCGGAACTCTGTGACCAGCGCTTACGTCAACCCTCCTTTTGCATCAATTTTCGACATAGGCAGCGCCGCTACTGAAATTGATGTTTGAGAAAAGAGAAAAGCTTCACTAATGGAATGGCAGACCTTTAGGTCAAAAATTAGAGATTTTGTGGTGTGAATTCGTCGCGTAAGCACGCGTTTGTTAGTAAATAGCCTCACATAAGCAAGTGAGTTTTGAATTTAACAAAATAGAACATTTTGAACCAAAGTTTTTTATCAACCAAGTAAAACAGCTAGAGAATTTGTGGCAGCGCTATAAGTACTTTAGCAGGGTACTAGGCGTAGCCCCCAAAACTTTAAAATTTGCAACATTTCGGTTTTCTTACTCAAACGTACCGTAAGCAACAGATCCCCTTCACCGACACTTGACAAATTTTGGTAAAAAACTTTGTGTTGAGGGAAGCCTAGCAAGTAAAAAACATTGTCTTCCGTGACAGTATAGTTTGAAGACAATTACAAACAAAAATTGCAACTTGAAAGTTTTCACAGAGAAAAGAGCGGTTGATGTAAGTTAGCTTTTTTGAAATTTCGACTATAGTCAAACAACTTGCTCAATTCGCTACCGTTGCAAAAGTTGGTCCAATTTTGCGGCGCAGCAGTGTAGGCTGCGGGCAATTAGTTACTCACGTTTGTCGTCTCAAACTAGTGATTAACGAGCTGAATGATTACTGATTAGTGATCAGTAAATTCGGAATAGGCTAGCATCTTTAGCCTGAGCTAACAAATATAGCTGCATCGATTTTATGTACTACCAGCCTCGAATTGGAAGTTTTTTTGTTTTTTTCTTGACAAAATTTGCAATTTTTCAGCTGCGAGAGGATCAAATTGCCTTAAAATATTTAATTAAAAGTCCAAAATGATTTCTTTCCATCAAAAGTTTTTGGTAACCTGATTATGTTCCTCATCCTTAACTGCTAGCAAATTTGTAGCCTAAACACATGGAACATTGCGCAATAGAGCTTATTCAATTGTCACAAATGAGTTTTCGTTGACTTGATATAATAGAAAGAAGTCCAAAAGAACCAAAATCAGGGTTGCCAAGAAACTTTCATAGAAAGAATATTTTAAAGCATGTTTTAGAAACTGCTTAAATTGGCAACCAATTCGAAGTTCATAATTAGATTTTAACTAAAGTATTTTAGAAAGCATTAGCGGAAAACTTCACATCCATTAACTTCACATCCTTTTAACGGAAAACTTCACATCCATTTAACTTCACGCCGAAGTGTGTAACGAGTTCGCGGGACCCATCTCCGCGTCATTACGTCTGCGGGCACCATAGTTCTTTTCGAAGAAATGTCGCAGAGGTAGCAAGCCGTTGGCAACACGTGTCCGATTTGACCGACCCGAGATTTGAACCTCAGACCTCCTGCTGCAGAGGTGAACGCGTTACCGCTCGACAAACTAACCTGTAAATATTGAATCTCATATTTTACTGTAATTAGAATTATGCAAATCTGCCCACGATTTCTTAGATTGCAAACTACCAAGACAGTGCGCTTTCAATTTTAGAAAGCCTGCATGCTAGAGTAATACTACTTTGTATTTTTTACTTTACAGTGCATGATTCAGTATCGTGGTTTTTCGTTGTTATACGCCACTGACACTTAATACGTTAGGTAGACATTGTAACAGACATTGAAACCCAAAAATGTATGGTGTCTTAAATTTTCTATGTTTTTGCATCATTTTCATGACTTTCATTACTGACATCAACTATAATGCAAATTTCGATACATTGCAATAGAGGTGCTGCAAAACATTGCATTCCTGGAAAAACCTTACTTGCTCAAACAAAAACAGTCGGATTCTGAATCACAAGTTTACCAGTTCGATTCCCCTTGCCGTTGCTAATTTTGCAAACGCACAAACTTACTTAGAATATCTTTTGTTTAAAAAGTGCCGAATAAAATGGTGTTATTTGTACGCTTGACATGTACTAAAAAAGAAAATGCTATTATCCTTATCTTGTTTTTGCAAAATTTACATAAGTACTGTACATGCAGGAAAAATGAATTATTAAGAAATATCAGTGTACTGTTGTGAAAAACTCGCTTGCGAGTTGTCATTTTTGAACAGTTACAATTACGCTTTCGACAACAGTAATTACTATGCTTGTTTAATGGAATCGTTGAAAGTTCAAATGTGCGAGCCAGAATCCATTAAACTTTGGATAATCAGCAGCCATACAATCTTTAGTTAGGTCATTTTGTGATTAGATACTTCTGCCCAATCTCAATTAAGCGATGGTGCGAGAAGTGACACTACTGTAGTGGCATGCCAAAACATTGATGGAAAAGCATCATGTCCGCCTGGATCAATAATTGACATCGAGCAAGGATTATATGGAAAAAAAATGACAATAATATGCGAGGAAAATTTTTTGCATAGAGCAGTGAATCTTAACCTCATTTTGTTGTTGCCATTTTTTTGAAATCACCAACCAGCAGTTCCTATGACCCCAATAAGAATTGTTGTTAGTAATAAAAAAAAATTTATGCACTAGCATTTAAAATAGGAGCATTATATTAAACAACTAAAATGTATTGAAGTCATATGGCATACCCAGTTCCCCAAATGATTTAGAATTCCTTACACCACCTACAGAACACACAGAATATCTCATTGTCACAATCTACCGCTTTTTCTTTCTGTATTAAGTTAAATATGATTTTGACAATAAAGCCCGGTCTAACTGGGCGTAAAATCGGTGGCGTACGAGCGTATTTTCAATTTTTTTTTTTGAACAGAAATTCTGTATGCCAGGCTTACTGCTTTACTAGCGTATAAGTTGCCAGTAGGTTAAAATAAACTAAGAATACATTCGTACGCTCGCAATTTTCGCCCAGTGTATTGTAGACCGGATCTTAAGCGTGGTAATAAATTTCGAAAATATGCGTCCCATTAAATGGAGTTCATTCTTAAAGTGATTTTCTTCTTTGCAATGTACTGTATGCTCAGCTGCCTCAACATCGACTCCTCTGCCTCCGGCCCAGTGGCGAGCTTAAACCACGATGTTGTAGAATTTCTAGGCAAATTTTGCGACGGCAAACAAAGTTGTTGTGTAAGTTCATCGCCTGCCATTTTTGGAATCAAAGGTACTGGAATGTCGAATTATATACGATTTGCTTACTCCTGCAGATGCATAAGTAAGCTAAGTTTGCAACTAAGTACTCGAGAGCAGAATACACCAACGTTGCTTATTACAGAACAGAATTGTGTACATTTCCAATATTACCATGCAGTATCTTGCCCGTCTTAAGTTGCATCGTATAGGTCTACGTTTAAATTGAAGTATAAAATTTTAATGTGATTAGAGCAGAAGCGCACTATATACATGCAGTACTTGGATGAAAATCAAAGCAAGGCATGAGCAGCTACACAAATATATTTAAAGTTAATGGTACCAATTGTAATTGCATATCAACAACATCTTTAAATTATTCCTGAAGTGAAATAGGCAGAACTAATTTAATAGTTCACAGAGACATCACGTCTTACAATCCTACTTCATTTGACAACACCTTAATGCTGTCTCCGCGTCGAAATGGGTAATCATTTCAACCCCTAGTGACGCAGATGAGGCGGAGCCCCCTATCGCGGGAGCATTCCCGTGTTTCGAAGTCAACTGACTTCATCATCAGTGTGAAGAGGAGTCGACACAATGCAAAGAATTTTGATCCCTGAATTAGGCTAACTCAACAGGTAAATTTGAATAACCAAGCTATTTCTTGCACAGAAAATTTACTTTATTTTTTATATACTTTTTGTATACTTTTTACTTTATTTTTTACCGTATTTTTTACTTTTATACTTTTTTTAAACAACATCTTTGTTTACCCAGTTGCTTTGACCAAGAGACAGTAAAAATCTGAGACCTTTACGGTTTTCGAATCAAGCAGCAGTTGCCCACTTGTTTACCACACACGGTGGAGACTTCACAATGTCCACTTTTATTGCTAAACATCAAGTAGGAAAACTGTAAATACCAATTTTTAGTCTTTTATTTGATCAGATTGGAAGTCAAAGGGTTTCAGTGGCAGACGCTCCATCCAGTCTATCAATGATCGGTTGGAATAAATTTCTTTTATTTAACTAAAGTACTTACTAAATCCACTATGCATATACAATTAATTTTTGTATATCGACAAACCCATTTGCATTTACCTTCTATTGGTTCTGTCGTGAGATATTGTTTTTTTGTTGTAGTTCATTTGTTTTGCTTGGTGTTTTCGCGTCTTCTATTTCTTGCAGAGAAGATGCAGACTCGGTGACCGTTCAACCTTAATGGATGCAACTCTGGTCTTTCGAATCTCCTCGTTATTGTGTACTTTTTGCTCTTTTATACTTCTTTATATACCGTACAAAAGAATCTGACGATAAAACTTATGAACTTGTCTGGTTCAAGGAGATATTTACTACCGTAGCAATGTAATTTTACCAAACTCTATTTCTATCAACTAGAAATTCTATTTAACCGTATTTTACTAAAACTATTAGACCAACGCATTGAGCACGCAGGGGAGCAAAAGGTCCCTCTATTTAGCTCCTAAACCAAAAGTCATTAGAACATCAAATATGGCATGGGATTGGTGGTCACCAAAACTTTCTAGAAAAAGTAATTTTAAGTTAATAACGTCATCATAGTGATGTCATAGCCATATTTTAGAAAAACAATGTCATTTTTAAATCATGTCATTTTTTAATTATTTACTAAGGTTTGTTGTTTGGAACCAAATCATAAAATCTCTAACTCCAAGTATTTGCGTCACAAAAACTTTTTGTGACTTCATTTAAGTTAAATATGGGCTAAAAACACTTGAATCCGAAAAGTAACTTTGGTAAACCTCAAGATTGGAGAACTTTCCCTTACTTTAGCAATTTTAAACATTCATTGATTATTTTTGAATAAATTTGACTCAAAGTCAAATTGATTTGAAGTAAAAATAAAGCTGTTTTCAGGAAAAATTTCTCCCAAAAAAACAAGAGGGAGCATTTTTGCCTCCCCCCTCCCCTGTTTTTATTTAAAATCCAAATTAAAATATTGTCTATATACTGTATTTAATTTGCTTTAGCCAAAAAACTATCTTTTGTTAGCAGATATCTTCGGACAAAACTATTACAAATTTTTTTAAGTTTAGATGGAAATAAATCGACTACGAAATCAATCCTTCTTCATTCAGGTGTCACGACTGCCATTAAAAACACCTCGACACATTGACATAAGTTGTCTCGATGGGTTCACTATCAAAATCATCAGTGGATTTAACGACAGAAAAAACTATTCACCTTAAGTCCAAATTTTTACCAATTTCGCGTATTTCGCAAACCGAATACGCGTGACGTTTGATCGCATACGTTTTCCTTTTTATTGCGTATATCTTGAAAAAGATATTAAGCGTTATTGCGGGCAGAATTACGAATGATCGGTAAAAGCCGTTTGAGATGATGCTACGCATTTATATTTTTCAATATCATGATGAGTGGAGTATATTTTTCAATGGCTTAAATGACATCAAGGTGATGTTAATTGTAATTACAGGTTATTTACAAAATTGCCTTTGCCAGGGGACAGCAAAAGATACTTTTCGGTCTTCGAGTCAAGCTGCCACCTGCCCAGCTGTCTACCACACACTGTGGAGACTTTACACTGTCCATTTAATTGCTGAACATCAAGCAGGGAAGGTCTTAATACTATTTTTTACAGTTTTTGATATGACCTGACTTCTAACCCGAGTCTACCGTTTCAGCAGCTGACGTTCTATCCACTGGACCACTAATCTGTAAAATATATCCTCCGGTGTCTAGGAGCCGTAAAGGGATTTTGGCAATTTTGACTACAAACGAATACCTATAATACATTCACCTTTGAACCTTCGTCGAACACATTTTTAGATTTTTTGCGTTTAATAATTAATATAAACTGGTTTATTATAGCAAATAATTTTTTTTCATTGATTTATGAAAAATTCAGTTCTATAAATTCGCTATTGGGTTATAAAAGAAAATTACCTTACTGTCCAGTTTTACAGTTGTGGATTCTAAATCAAACTATTCAATGGATCAAAATCGTAAAAACTGTAAATGTTCTGTAAAAATCATAATTAAAAATATAAACTTTTTTTTGAAAAGGCTGAAATTTTTTCGGAAACTGAAATTTTTTCGCTTTGAAATGTTTTGGAAATGCTCAAATGCACCAACGTGGATTAACATGAACCTGCGAACTAACAAAACATTTGTGGAAAGCTTGAACAAACGACAGGAAAAATTGTTATTTTTCTAGTTAATACAAGGGTCACTTCTCTGAACTTGCAAACTCAGTGAACTTTATTCAAGTAAGTTCAACGTTGTAGACGATAGGAATCTGATAATTCGCGAGTTTAAGTTAATTTACGCTGGTGCACTTAGGACCATTAATAACACCAGCTGTTGATTCATAATCTTACCAATGCGCATGATTGTCCACCAGCACTCATATTTTTCTCATCGTTTGTTGTCTTTAACTCTGAAAATTTTGCTCTCTAATGTTTTCTAAAACTGATTAGCGTTTGTTTTTTTGTTTAGGTTTTTGCTTTGTTGAATGAGCTCAGTGAGAATAAAATCCCTTTAAATAGTAGCATTGCATACCAAGGCAATTATTTTGCGAATCTATTTAGAAAAGAATAGCAAAATAAGGATAGAAAAAAACTGACTGTCTTATTTTATCACTCTAGTTGTATTTTCAGCAGGTCCTGGTTGATTAAGAAGAAGCAACAAAGCACAAAGTACAGCAAAATATACTTGTATGCAATGTTTTAAAGCCTTGAAAAGCATTGAATTTCATGCAACATGTATCTGCAATAAAAAGCAAATACCGCAACTAATGGATTTGAAGTTCTGCAGCTTTGAAGGCTCACACACTGTACAACAAAAATTTCACTAAAATGCATAAAACAATATTGTCAGTACTACAGTTAGTTAGCATTGCAGTTTAACATCAGCGATCATTGCATGTCAAGACGTATTAGTTTGAATCAATTATATATGGAAGCGAAAAAATTCCGAAACAAAACCACCTTCTGTTAGTTTACTTGAAAGAACTTAATGAACAATTTTAACAGAACAACAGTGATGCAATTGGGTTTTCAAAGTTTTGTGAACTTCAACCTCATGGTGAGTAACCGTTAACTCTCAGGGTATGCATTCTGTGTTTGTTTGCAAGAACAATCAGCATGCAAAGCTTCTTTGCAGTGGTCTTCCCGAAAAAGTTTCATATCTTGACTTTCTAATGCACATGGTTTGCAGTTTGTAAAATCGAAACAGCAATGCTGCAATGTTTACAATAGCCTGCAAAAGATCAACTTAAGGATGTACTGAAACAGAACTTTGAGTAAAATGATGTCGACCTGGAAGATACTATCATTGTCCATCACAGGTTCCCATGAATAGGACAAAACTTTTGGATCTGCAATATACCGTAGCTGAGTTTATTGAAACCACTTGTGAAAAATGTGATTTGTTAAGACAGTATCACTATATCGCTAAATCTCAATCAGCTTTTTTGAAATAATAAAAGAACAAATCAATGGTAATAAAATTATTGTTCTTCTTGATTTTGCTGAAAGTTATAGCTTTCAGATTCAAGACGCTGTCCAAGGATATTATTGGGAAAACAGCCAAGCTACTCTCCACATGTTTTCTGTTAACTTCAAGAATGATGTTGATGAGGTCTTCTAGTGTTTAAGTATCTGCATCATATCTGATAGCTTGAAACATAACAGTAATGCTGTTCATACATTTATCCATAGTGTGTTCATTTATATATGAGAAAAGATTCCAACAGTTTCTAAAGAAGTATATTTCAGTGATGGCGCTGCAAGCCAATACAATAACTTCAAAAAATTGGTGAATTTGTGCCACCATAAAAGAGATCATGACCTTGATGCTGAGTGGCATTGTTTTTTGCTAATGGCCATGGACAATCGTCCAGAAACAAAAGCAAGCTTACAAGCAACTGTAACGAATTAAATTTTAACCCCACAACAAATGTTTGCTTGGGCTATTGCTGGCATAGAATATCTGTACATCAGTGAAAAGGATATTGCCAAGAATTTAAGAATTTGCACTTGAAGAGCACCATGCCAGGTGTAAAACTATCCCAAGTACTCGATCACATCACAGTTTCACACCTATTTCTGAAATTGTCCTGGAAATGAAAAGGCTTTCTTCGGATGTTGTTGGCACCAATTTTCTTTTGGATTTGAAAAACATGCACCTTGCTCTTCTCAAAATGTACCAATTCAAAATGATGCACAATTCCAACCTGGTCACTAGACAGCATGCAATTACGATCAACAGTCGTATTATTAATCATTTGCGTGCTATCTGGCCTAAAGGCTACCAGCGCGGAAGCCTAAGAAAGAGTCATCAGAACGACAACTACTTCAAAACAAGCAATGCAAAAAAGTTGTCTTCCCTCAGGAATCGAACCTGCAGCCTTTGGATTACCGGTCCACTGCTCTACCACTTGAGCTAGAGAAGACGTTTCCTCGCATGCTTAAATTTGCCTATTTGAACCTAGCAACTTAATGCTTGTTCTATGATGTTACTAATAATTTAGTTGTGATCTTTTGACGTTTGCATGGCCAGCAAAGTCAAAAGATCACAACTAAATTATTAGCAACAGTGGTATGTTGGGATTACCACGGAATGATGCGATGAGCAGAAAGATGTTTATGTTAAATTCATGCAGTGCAATCAAAACCACACTTTATCATGGCCATACGATGCAAGAAACGAATGTTGGGTTCCATTTCAAGATATCTTGTGTCTTGTAGATGCACCTGTTCTTCAAAATCAGAGTGGACGATACTATAAACTAAGTTCTTCAGATCTGCATTGCATTATTTCTCTTTTCAATGCCCTGTAATTTTTATCCTTTGAACAAGTTTCCTCTTATTTAATGATATTAAGCCCCATGCTTATTGCTCAACAGACTTAAAAACCCTCAGTCCAAATCTAATTCATTAGCTGTTGTTCTTCATTCCTTCTTCGAATGAAAAGGATAAGTATCTCTAACGTAATATGTTTGGTGTATAACACATTTTTTCATAACAACGTGTGAATTTTTAGTAGCAGATGGCTGTTCTTACATGTTTGCAAATTTTCAGCCTTATTCGTGCTTGACCCAAACTTATTCTTGCTTGGTTAAAAAGGCTCTGTCTGTAGTTATAGATCATGACTACTACTACACAAATCAACAATGGCAATAAAAAAGCCGAGGAAAACATTGCAGTTACACAAATAAGTTGGGCTAGCACTTGTTCTGGATTAATTTTTTGATGCTGAGCCTGGCATTGCTCTTAATTTGTTCTTAAATTTTGAACAAAAACCAATCTTGTGTTCTTATGAAACTGTTTAAAAAAAAAAAAAAGAGTAATACAAGATTTTCTAGATACCAGTATACACAGTATTTTTGAACTTTTTTTAGCTGAAATGAAAAGCGCTGTACGTCTTGACATGCAATGATCGCTGATGTTAAACTGCAATGCTAACTAATCAATAACCATAGTACTGACAATATTGTTTTATGCATTTTAGTGAAATTTTTGTTGTACAGTGTGTGCGCCTTCAAAGCTGCAGAACTTCAAATCCATTAGTTGCGGTATTTGCTTTTTATTGCAGATACATGTCACATGAAATTCAATGCTTTTCAAGGCTTTAAAACATTGCATACAAGTATATTTTGCTGTTCAATGTGTTCTGTACTGTGCGCTCACTAAAACATGACTAATGTTGAAATGTTGGTTTGGTGTCTGGAATAGACAGTGATAAAGGCTTTTTTTGAGCAAAATATGTTACCTTGGTGGTCTATTCGCTGAATTTTTATGCTATTGAGCACAGATTTAAATATCAGAATTAATTGAAAACTGTTTGTTTTCATTACAGAAGTTGTTATGTTTCCTGAACCCATTCATGCCTACAGTACCTTATTAGAGTATCATTCTAAAATTGCATTATCTAATGATTCAACTCTTCAAAGTGCTACTTGTTTACATAACAATGGAGATTAGATAGCTGAATTACTGCTTGCCACATGTTAGTTCGAAATTTTCCTCAGTTTCAGTTTTAGAGACAGTTAACTTACAGTAGAAAAACCAGTAGTAGCAATTTTTGAAAAGATAGGTAAGTAATTATTTTAGTGAAATTGATATTAAAAACGTAATTTTTGGTTTACTTGTATAGAATAATCACTGTAGATTCATAAGTAATGATAAAATAGTACAAATTGTTTCAGCAAAATTAAATATGGTAATATTGCTTTGATTCCCTGTAAGGATATTGTAGGCACAAAAGCCTATGTTAACATTTTTGGTATGGTAGGTAATTTTGATAGTTGTTTTTACAGAAATGAGTTGATAAACTTAACTTAATTAATTTTTAGGTGTCATAATTACATTAACGAATGCTTCAATACCATATAATGGTACGTTGTAGTGGAGGGTCTAATAATGACGTCATAATCGCATGGAGGCTAACATGAAACATAAGATTGTTTTTACGGAAATGGATTGATAAAAATTTCCGGTGTCATAATTGGATTAGAGAACGCTCCAATATTATAATTATCATGGGAGTGTAGGGGGTCATGATGATGACACATTCATATTAGGATAGGGTTAATCAAAAATGTCATAATACATGCCATAAAAGGATATATGTTTAAAATTATTTAAAACTTAAAAGGTATTGCAATACCCCAAAATGTATACATTTTATTTAAATAAGATGACTGGTAGGCTAGCTTAAATCACCTAATTGTGGGTTAGGCTACTGCAAAGTTAAATATAGTTTTGACTTACTAGTGAAATTAAATTTTTTGAACTTTACCAAAACTGGAATTACTGTAGTTATTGATCAACAATGAATGCTTTAGATATGAAAGATCAGATGAATGAAGTTCTCATCAAAATGAGCCAAGTAATGGCAAAACAGAATGAGTTTGAAAAAGAATTTTCTTCCAGAGCTGAGTTTGGTTGAACAAGTGTTGATGAAAATGAGTCTGCAAATAATACCGGCACAAAACTCAGTAATGCTTGTCAAAGTGCAATTACGACGGAATCAACCAACAAAAACTATAAACCCAGTGTTGAAACAAGTGCCAATTTTGATCAGGAAGGCCTAGGATCTTCTGAACTGCAAGATGATTTTCACGCCAAAAAGAGACTTCAACTAAAGAAACTCTCATCATTGGCGCAAGAGTTAAAATCCACAGTTGACTAGTTATACCAATCCATTTACAACCAAGAACTCAAACTTGACAGCTTAGAGCTATATAGTCGTTCAAACTGTGTTATCTTACATGGTTGTTTTGTTTTTAAGCAAAATTGCCTAAATTGGTCCCTTCAAAGTAGATGCAACTTTCTGCCTCACGGATCAACAACTCAGCCAAATAGATGCTGGAATACAGGTGTATTAATTCACCGCTGTAACTGCCGTGATCCTGAAATAGTACACACGTAAACAATAGCACACACTAGAGGTACGGAAGTTAAATAAACACAAACAGAATATTAGCGATCACAAAGTAAAATAATGAAAAAAAATTAATGTAAATATTTCAGTATGTCAGTTCGAATAAAGGTTTTTACGAATTACAAACCAAAAGTTATTACTAGTCACTAATCAGAAATATTTTAATCAATTTCATCTACGTACACATAATCCAGAATAATATCACAAAATTGAGTAACAATAATTTACGAAAGTGAGGGAAAGATAGATGCAAATTTGAAGTGCTGCACCAGGTAGAAACTCAAAGCCCAAATACAGAATTACCAAAGCTCTGCCAAGTGGTAACTTACAGCATACAAAATAAACAAATGAGTCAATACTAAAACTAATGTTGCGACTTCGAAAGCTCGTTCAAAAAGAAGGAAATTTACCAAGACAAAAATATTTTAACGAGAGTAGCTACACGTGGTCGAGTAATTGCCTTTTTCCCAACCAAAAGCGTATAGCTAAGACAAGGCAAAGATCCGAGAAACACCACGTGGCCAAAAAAGTAACAAGTTCGAATCAACGATTGCGAAGCCAACTTTAGGCAAATGACTGACCGACAAATTGAAGATTATGTTTTGGAAGTAATTAACAATCATCTAGACCTTCCATGTGAAATTGACGAATATGAACTGGACATTTGCCATCCTCTACCTTCCTTCAAGAAAAAAAATCCTATTATCATTAAATTTGTCAGAAGATCCATTTGAAATCTGGTTTTTTAACAAAAAAAAACTTGAAATTTATTAAAGGTGCCAAATTTTCCATTACTGAATCCCTTACAAAAAGACGTCTCAAGCTGTAAGAGGAAGCCAGATCAGTATTCAAATTCAACATGTATGGACCATCAAAGGTGAGGTGTTTTCTAATTTCAGAGGAAAAAAGTACCACATCTTTGATTTTCCTGACATTGAAAAAATCAGATTTCAGGTCCAGAGCTAACTCCATTTCAACCCTATGAAACAATTTAGTCCTGCTTTTGAATACAGCCTAACCCCACTAATAAACTAATTTTCTTGGTCAACTGAATGCCATTATACTTGACCAGAGTTGGCGAACACTACTGCTTTTTTTTTGCTTATTGTGCATACTTTTTTTTTTAATTCACGTTGAGCTGTACAGTACCTTGTTGCAAGTAAATTCTTTACTAGTATATTGATTTTAGGCCTATGCCCAACAATACTCCCAAAACCATATACGAATTTTGTGGCCATACCATTAGATGTTATATTTCTCCTATTAAATGTTGTAACTGTAAATTAGCCTACCATAAAAAATGTGCCAAGCAAATCAACTGTTTCAAATTTTACAACCTGAGTAGGAGCAAATTTTAACCAATGGGTATGTCTTCCACGCAGTTCTACAATGTTCCTGTTTTCTAATTTAGACAATGATGCTTATCTACAAGAGCAAAATTTTTCAAATAAAAATTGCAAATCTTTTATAAAAACCTCCAAAACAAATTTTTGTGCAACTACGCTAAACCCCCATTTTTTTGCAACCAGATATGGCTGATGAATTTTTACTCATCCCAGATCAACATATTGACAGCACTGATATTTACAATGTCATGAATGATAAATCTGTTTCATTTCAATACCTTTGTATCAATATCAGACCTTTAGTAAACAACACCAACTTTTCCAAACTAGAAGCTTTTTTGTTTTCTCTAAATTTCAGGCCAGATATAATCGCAGTCATTGAAACATGGATTCAGCAATCATCTACCAGGCCATTCAAAAATTTAAAAGGGTACAATTTCATCTCTAGTAATAGGATAATGCACAAAGGAGGAGGCGTTGGAATATATGTTAAAGACAATATATCATTTCCGGTTTGTGATTAGCTAACAATAATGGAAGAAAAGTTGTTTGAGTCAATCTTTACAAAGGCTATATTTGGTGGAAAATCGATTATCTGTGGAACAATTTACAGAACCCCAAATCCAGAAACGAATGCTAATGATATTTTCCTTTTGAACCTCAATAATTGTTTGTCTAAAATTCCACCCAGTTGCAACTGTGTAATTGGAGGTGACTTTAACAATAATTTGCTTAATCATGAAGATAAGTTTGTGAATAGGTTTATAGACAGTATGTATGAAAATGCCTTTTGTTCCATAATTAATAAGCCCACCAGAATAACTGATTCAACTGCCACGGTCCTTGATCAAATTTGGACTAATACTCAATTTGTAGAAACCCATGCTTACATTTTAGTTGACTCAGTGTCTGACCATCTTCCAGTTTTACTTTGCGCTAATTTTGCAAGCAAATCCACTAATCAAAAAAGTATGATAAAAAAAACATCTTTCTCTGAAGCTAATCAGCTTTTGTTTCAAAATAGGTTAAGTAGGCTTGACATTTCTCTTCTTTTGCAGAATGAAGATGTTAATAAAGCCTTCACCATGTTAATGACTGAATTCACTACAATTTTTAATGAATGGTTTCCTCTTTTGCCTGTTCAGATAAAAAATTTAAATAATCAATGGTATGATGATGAACTAAAGGAACTTCATAAAATAAAGAATCATTATTACAAAAAATATATTGCAAGGAAAACATTAACTGCTAAAAGCAAGTACAATGAAATGAGAAACAAGTACTTTCATTTAATTGAGAAAAAGAAACAAAATTATTATTCACAATTACTGAACAATCATAGATGCAGTATTAAAGACACATGGAAAATAATTAACAGCATGATGGGTAGAACTAAGAAAAGTAACTGCAGTTACCTTTTGATCAATGACAAACATGTACATGATAAAAAAGAACTAGCTAATCACTTAAATGGACATTTTTCAACAATTGCTCCAAATTTACTTAATAAATTACCTAACCCTACTTCTCATTACAGTGATTATTTAAGCAATGCCAGTAGAGAATCTATTTATTTATATGCAACCTCACCCACTGAAATAAAAAATAAAATAAAGTGGTATGAAATCTAAATCGAGCTGTGGTATAGATGAAATACCTTCTAAACTATAAAAATGTTTTAATGAAAACGTTCTATTTGCACTCTCTCATATATTTAATTTATCTTTCAAACAAGCGAAATTTATCGAATGCTTTAAAATTGTTAAAGTGTTTCCGATTCATAAAAGTGGCGTAAAAAATGACATTAACAATTACAGGCCTATTAGCCTGCTTTCATCTCTATCTAAAGTATTGGAAAAATTAGTTTACAACAGAGTATACGCTTTCTTTAGTAAACATATTATATTATTTGAAGCACAATTTGGATTTCGAAAAAAAAGTTCCACAAGTCATGCTGCAACCATGTTGGTTGAAAAAATAACACAAGCATTTGAATGTAAGAAGAAGGCCTTGGGTGTTTTCCTTGACCTTTCCAAGGCTTTTGATACTATCGACCACAAAATACTCTTATCTAAACTATATCATTGTGGCATTAGAGGTATAGCTCATGAATGGTTTAAAAGTTACTTGGTCAATCATCTTCAATATGTTAAATGTGCAAAAACATTGTCCTCAACATGTGGTAGGGTGACACATGGAGTTCCAAGGGGCTCCATTTTAGGTCCCTTGTTGTTCTTGGTATATGTCAATGACTTTAAAAGCTGTCTTAACAAATCTGACGTCATTATGTTTGCTGATGACACTACAATATTAGCTACTAACAAAAGTTTTCCAGTACTTTTTGACATTGTTAACAAGGAATTGACAAATGTTGATAATTGGCTGATTGCCAATAAGTTATCATTAAATGTCACAAAAACTAACTACCGTATTTATTCGAGTATAAGTCGCATGCGTGTATAAGTCGCACCCCCATTTTTGACATGAAAAACAGGACAAAATTTTTTTAACGTTATTCATTCCTTGCAATCTCATAACAAAAAATTAAAAACCAGCGAAGTCATCACTGCTGCCACTGTCTTCAAATAGCCCTGTTTACCTCTGGAACATCCTCATCAGCGTCCATGATCATGGCAAGTGATGCAACCCATCGTGACTTGTGTGGATAAGTGATAACTAAACGTGTTAGAACGTGAAAAAAAGGTGGCAGCGTTAAAAGTGCAACGCTACTCGCATAGAAGGCAATAAGTGATATGATCATACGAAAGGAGACAGCGTAGAAATGCATAGCAAGGAAACACCTCAAAAAATTTTGTACGGCATATAATGCACTTCATGTAGGGGAAGGTGGGGTGAGTTGGACACTGAAGTTGTAAATTGCACATTACGCGAGAATGCTTGCAGATATAAAAACCGTTTTGGTATGAAATAAAATTACATGCATTTAGGTCTTTAACCACAGCCAAAAATCTTGTGTTGAACATTACATTCAAGCCAAATTATTCGATCCAAAAAGAGCTCTTAATTTGTCTAAACAACCCTCATGTAAGGGTATGTTGGTCAACCGTGTAGGGTGCGTTGGACATAGCCCCTCTGAGAAAAATTCCTGGCTACGGGCCTGCTATACATAACAGTAGCCATTTAATTTAAGAAATTTACACCACAGTAAAACATTTAAACCAGATTTAAACCACAGCTTATACATTAGTAGACTGTTACTCAGTCGTAATATCATTCTGCATCACTCCACTAAGACCTGGGGGGTGGGAACCAAAGCCAAGACATTATAATCGCCCTACTGCATAGGCTTAAACGAATAATAACGAAATTTAGGTGGCATGCTCATTGCTCCATTCTTCAATTCTGCTCCGAGAAAATTGCGAGCAACAAAATAGCAGGCCTACTTATCGGCAAAGCTAACAAAATATCAAAACTTTCTGAGGAAAAAGTACTTTCTGAGGAAAAAGTACAGTACCGGTACCCCGTTAACATTTTTGGTTAAAACTTTATGGTGTAGCGTAGGAGGGAAGTTCAAATATTATATGACGCTTTCAGAAGAGGGTGGGATTGGAAAAAGCTTTAAATGCAATGCAAAAGGATGGATATAATTAGGCCTACGTCTTAAAATTCTTAAATGAGGAGGGGTTAAAATTTCGTCATATGATATTTGAACAAAAAGCGCGTCATATGATATTTGTACGGCTCCTAGTCATGACTTAAACTTAAAACTTTATATCAGAAAAAATTGTCACAATAAGGACTAGCCTACAAACCAAAATTTTGGTGTAGCCAAGTCATTAGGCCTAAACCTGTGCAGATAATACACAACACAGCCAACCTAGGAAATAGCCAACATTGTCAGCAAAATAGCACCATCGTCCAACCACCAGCATAATAATAATCAACATAATAATAATAATGGACATCTGTCCAACATGCCCTACCAAAATTCGTCCGATTTACCCTCAAGGCTGCCATATTGTTTAGACTGCTGTCAGTCTAAATCTGTTTGAGTTTAAAGGTAAGCGAAATACCCTGTTAGGTACTTGTAGTACCTAGTCTTTCTCAAATACTTTAGTTGAAAAAGACCTTTCACGACTCTCTTTCAAACAGGCGGAGAATAATTTTTCACAATATTGGTTTAGTGCCTAAAACGACTGTATTTTGAACATAATTGACCACTGCAGCCATGTTTTTTACAGAAGCAACCTGAAAGTATTGGAACTGATAAAAAACACTTCTATCTTTCCAAGCGTCAAATCTCGTGATAATTCCATGAGCCAATCACGTTGTTGCGTCCTTGGATAAGACGCTTTACGATAATTATCTCTGCTTGGTGGCTTCGAACAAGCAGCAAATTTACGTGGGAAGAAGTCAAAACGTCAACAGGAAAGCTTGGAAAATGGTCAACTCCTAAGCGGGTGCGGATTCATCCAAAACATAGCGCACCGTCGCTTTCTCGTGATAGGAGGATAAAGATGCACCAATCAATCAATCAATCAATCATCAATTACGTTTGTGCAACCTACCCTCTTACCCAACTTACCCGACCTTCCCCTACTCGTGTATAAGTCCCACCTGACTTTTTGGGTGATATTTTGGTACAAAAAAATGCGACTTATACTCGAATAAATATATTATTTTTCAAACATTGGAATCTAATCATGCCCAAAAGTTCTGTCTTTAAAACTAAGATATATTCCAATCCAAAAAAAGAGAAATGTAAAATTTTTAGGATTAAACATAAATGAAAATTTGTCATGGAAACCCCATATGACTAACATATTGTGCAAAGTAAGAAGTGGATTATGCATTGTAAAAAAATTAAGCCATACCTTAACAAAGAATTTCTTCTTACTCTGTACCATAGCTTAATTCTGAGTCACATTTTGTACTGCATTACTCTCTGGTATCATGGAAATAAATCAGTGGTAGGTCAACTACAAAGATCAGTCAACAATTATATAAGATTAATATTTAATTTGAACCCTAGAGACACTGTGGTCGAAATAATGAAATCCCAAAAATTGTTGTCCATAAACCAATTATTCGTTAAAGAAACGTCAAAATTAATGTTTCAGTTTTTCAATAATGGCCTTCAGTCTTGGTTTAAGTGTCTTTTTAAGACCAAAAAATAAAATTATGTACGTACAAGACAGACCAGTGACTTATATCCATCATTTAGTAGACTATCAACCACCCAGCAGTCGCTAAAATACAAAGGACCTCTAGTATGGAATCAACTTCCACTAGAGCTACAAAACAGTTGCAAAACCCGTAAATCTTTTGATCTTAAAATTCATCACTACCTAACAACAGCCGCAAAATGGTTCTCATGATTTCTGTTTTGTACTAAGTTTAGTTTGTTGTCGAAGTTGTGTTGTTCTTTGCTGTACCCAGTTGTTTTTTTTTTTTTTGTTCTAAACAGATTGCATGTGTTTCTAACAATATGCATAGTTGTCAATTGGTATGGCACAATAATATCGCTACTGATACTGGGCCAACAAGTCAGTCAATGTAATACCATTGTTTGCTTTTTTTTTAATTTTGTGAATTCTTTGCTTTTTTTTTTCTTTTAATGCTTTAGTTTTTGCCTTTTTTTTTCAAACATTATGCAAGATATGCTTGTAAACTAAGATTATTCTTCTGCAAGCGTGTATCATCTTACTCCTTAATCTTTTATTAACATAACTATTGTCAGATGCGTCGCTGGTCTCTTGAAGTAGTTTACTCTGAATTGTACATAAACACTATTCTTTTTTTTCATTTTTTTTGCATCTGTTTTATGTGTTTTTCTGCTTTGCTTAATGTGTATTCAAGTCTCAATCAATGTGTGTTTATATGGTGAAGCAGCCATGCAGACATCCTGCATGTCTTAACATATATCGTTTTGCTGCTGCTACCTTTTTCTTGACCCCTGTTTTTATATGTGATGTTTTCAATGGACCCGAGGTCATGAAATAAAACAACAACTGAACTAAACTGAACCCTTAGGGTATTATTATTGATGTAAGATATTTGAAACCATTTTTGGAATTATAGCCTACAGAACTCGAGTTCAATTTCTATTATCAGATGTTTCTAGATGCCTGTTGACAAAGGTGTAGCATCAGTTACTAATGATTTTTCGGACTTCACTTACTTTTTCAATTACTTTTTTTGCTAGATTTTCAGAGGCAAATTTAATATTTTTAACTGTGGTAGGTGACCATTTACATTCGAATAATTTGTTATCATTCACATAATTATGCATTGCAAGCTTTTTAATTTTCGTTTTTATGATTACAAATTAACACTACATTGATGTTTTTCACCTTCAGTACAAGAGTAAGTAGCTTTAGCGAAAGAAATAATGACTTACAATTAAAGAACATTCCTAATTTTCTCAAAGGAGCAAAATTTGAGGCGAATTCTCATTATCTCAAGCCATTGACTGAGGACAAAACTCCAGCTATCCAAAAATGTATAATTTCTCCATCATTGACGTTAAATGGAAAAAAAGTTTAAAAAGTTACGCATTTTGTTGTGACGTCAAAAATTAAATTATGAGTCACATTACAATTTTCATCACTGCGCCCTTATCAAAATTATTGCATAGTCATTATAGTTTACATGAATTTAGTTGTATTTTGACTATTTGAATTTCTTAATTGGTAAATTTTGTATAGTGCCACCTGTGCCTATGATACCCTAATAGGGTACCAACATACTTTTCAACAAACCAACAAAGAAATACAATTTTTGGGATTTTTTTCATCTGTGATGTGTTCAGTAGGGCAGACTGAAACATTTTAGACAAAAAATATTCGAAAAGCAAAATTAGGGTTTCAAAGGGTTAAAAAGAACTTTTTTGTCAATTTGGAGCGTCTTAATACACAGAAAAAATGGTTGCTATGGCCCTTGCTAGGGAAATCACTCACACAAATTTAGTGATATAGGTGAATGTTTACCACCTTAGAGTATTACTTTACAGTTGAGACACGTTCTTGAAATTCACATATGATATAGTTGTGGCAGTGAGCAAACTTTGTGCAAAATTTCAGATTTCTAAAATGTTGCCCACATTGTCATCCAGGGCTCACAAGATGGTGCAATTTCCACTTTTTCAGAAAACGGGCTGTATTTGATTCATAATTGCCCGAAATCTGTTGCAGCTACCCCCCTTCATTTTGTTTCATGACAATGTCATATGTATACTTAAGGAGCATTGTAAGTTTGATGAGGTTATAATATTTGCGATGTAAGATATACCCCTTCAAAAAAAGTGTAAAAAAGTATGTTTTTGAAAAAACGAGCATTTTTGAAGGTCTGTAACTCAAACTTTAAACACAGTATCAAAAAGTCAAAACCATATCTAAAATTAGTGGAAAAATGTGTAAAAATTCCAAGTTTGAGCAATCAGAGCATCTTCAATCCAAAGATATGAGGACTCAAAATTGGGTGAAAATGGAAAAAAATTTTGCCGCCAGGGGGTGCAAAACTTTGCAGGGCATATTTTTTGAAAAAAAATGACCCAAAGCTAAAATTTTGCTAATTTTCATTATTCATCAAAATACCCATTTTGAGAAGTTTCAGCAAAATCTCAGAGGGTCGAGAGGGAGCCATTTGCTGTTTTGACATGGAATGACCCTAAAACCTAATTTGCACAAACAATCACAAATTGATAGATAACATTTGGTAAATTATAATCAAATTAAAATCTTTCTTGGCAACTTAACTCATAATGAACCACTGGATAGTATGATCTTTGATAATTGCTTAATAAGTTAAATTTCTTGATTCTGATGCATAGGCTAGCCATATTTTTGTTGTATGATTATGAAACAACTGTAATTGTTTTAAAACAATCAATATTTGTATTCATACAGAGCAAGCAATAAATTCAAAATTTGAAAAAACAAAGTAGGAATTTTCAGAAGCTTGTTTCAAAGAATACACCATAGGTGATGAACACTAACTACAATTGTCATGAAAAAACAAAAAAGCAATGAAAAATGTTTATTGCCAAGACTTTATGGCATTACCGTCAACAGGGGTTACTTTGGAACCCATGGGTAACTTTGGACATTTTTCATATTTAGTTGTTTTGATGTAAATTTTTTTTCCAGCTGTAGATTCTTCAGCTTTTGCATTATGAATATGTGGTTGAAGTATATACAGCAAGTCCTCGGTTTACGACAGTCTATACTTATGATGTTTCAAGGTTACGAACGCACTTTAAATGCAGTGCTTTGGGCTCATTTGTTTGTACATTTTATTACTTGCATTATTTGTACATTTTATTGCATTTTATTGCACATTTTATTGTACATTATTGTATATTTGTACATTTTATTGCATTTTATTTGTACATTTTATTACAGTACCATACTTTACAATACAGTACGATATGTATAGAGTAATTTATGCATAATGTTCCGACTTACACTAAATTCGGATTACACTGCGTTCCAAGAACGGATCACCGTCGTAAGTCGAGGACTCCCAGTATGCATTGATGTGTACATTCTACAGCATCACTCGTCATCACCACAGGCTAATTTGACAGCATTACTTAAAAGTTTAAAACAAAAAAAAAATGTGCAATTTCGTAGCGTGCAAAATTTTGATGCTGGTGCATGTATAAAAGTAGATCCAGATATGAAGGTACATACAGTGTAAGCACTGAAGCTTGGTTTATCTGTATATCTAAACTTAATATTGAGTCTCGACAAGAAGTAGGAAATAATGTCACGTTTTACTTTTTGATGATAATTGCATATTTGATGGGGTTACTTTGGACAATTTAGCTAACATTGGGCATTTCCCTTATTAAGATTTTTAGATTACATGTTACTTACATGTGTACTAGAAATTATACAAAACACACTTAATGTAAACATGTAACTTTATTGTAGGTACAGAAGCCATTATAATGGCTTAAGAAGGGTCAAGAAACGACAGTGGCTAATTTGTCTCTAGAGGCAAAATAGCCACATGCCATTTTGGCACTGGAGGAAAAGTAGCCCAATTGCAATTTTGCCTCCAGTGCCAAAATAGCCCAACCCATAACCCTAACAGAGGCAAAGTTGCCTCTTCTTAAAGATTGGTATATTGTGAAGTGGCAAACTCTACATTAGACATTGAGACAAGTTATGAGCGGTGAAAACATTTGAAAGTTGTTTCGTTACGCTATTTTGTTCTAGTTTTCAAAAACTTTTGAAAAGTAGTATAGCCTATCATTTAAGAAGCCAATCCAAAAAATCAACTTGTTCGGAGACTTTTTTAAACTTTTGTTTACCACATAAATTGATAATGCCCAAAACCAATGCCTTTGATTTTGTTGCAAAAAGCGTTATCTTTTTGTATAATACTGATGGTTCATAACACTCTGAATTTGAAAGTCAAATGTTTTACGGTAATTTACCTTTGCTAATGCTTAAATCAAAATGCTTTACAATAATTTACCTTTGATAGGTGAAATCTAACAAGCACCGAAAGCACATGTCAAAATCTCAAAAAATCAATAGGACAATTTAAGCATTGGAAACTTTTAATCAGGTTATCCAAACGTGTCAATTTTCACAGTTATGACAGAAGCATAAATACTGAGAAACAAACAAACAATGTGTTTTTTATGTGTACTGAAAAGCATAGAAAGCACAAATTAGCTAATCTCAATTACTTGTTCTACATGTGGCATTTTGATCAGTGATGAGTTATGTTTCCAGGGTGTTATTGCTTACTTTTAACAATGAAACCACCATGCTTTGAGTTTCTTTAGCTTTTTTTTGAATACTTGTGGTCCAATGTTGTTACTCCAACTGGGTAATTTCAAACAATTTACCACATAAGCTAGGAATAGTATTGATTTTTGAAACTGTCCAAACTTGCCTCAGGCACGGGGCAACTTTGGACACCGACAAATTTTTTTTTAATTCTGGTTTAGTAGCAAGTGATTAGGAAACACTATGGTGAATGCATACCCGAGTTCACTGGTGACACTTTGTGACAAAAAAACATAATTATGTAGTTGGCAGTATTGAATGATTACAAAAACAATCTCAAAATTGTCCAAAGTAACCCCTGTCGACGGTATTGTATTTTTTATTTTGTGCAATCCTTCATTCCCATTTTTAAGCCTCAACTTAGCCCCCAAAATTAAAAAAAAACTTTAAATAACAAACTTTTCTTAGAAATTATCATAAAAATAACCTGAAACTATGATTCCTTGCCCCCAAAAACATGTATTTAGACACAAAAACCAACTTGATACCTGAAAAAAATCTATATTTAAAATTTTTCATGCTTGCATCTGCCATCTAGTGGTGACTTTCAATATCTCAGCAATCACTGGACCGATTTGAAAATTTTTTTTCGCTGATTGATTGGTACGCCAGCCTCTATCTATAAAATGGTGAATTGACTTTTTTTCCCGAGGTTGAGTATAAAAATGCACAAATTTTTTTTGAAATAGTGGAATAAACCTTTTACTAATAAATGACTTGAACCAATCCAGAATCCTTTTCAAACTGGTCTGATACTTTTGAATCTTAGTGGCAAAAATTTAGCCAAAAAAGTGTATTTTTGCAAAAAAGTATACATGATTGTTTGTATTCGTTGCTTCTTTTTATACCACAATATTATGACACTTTTTTTACTTATGTCCATTTAAAAGTTGATGATATTTGAAGTCTCTGGTTCTGCTTGATATTGCTGCTCATATCTATCCCCCTCCAATAACCCCTTTTTCCTCAATGCCACCTAAAACAATGACCTTTATCTTCATCCTCACACTCCTCTTAATATCATTTCTAATGCTACAACATCCCCACACATCTTTAAGCACTACCCCTTTATATCCCCCAGTCCCCATCCTCATACACCTTTAATGACCATTCCTTTTTAAATACCTCCTATACCCCTGAAATCACCATTCTTTAATATTACTGCAACCATCCAATCACCAACTCTTTATTCTGTACTGCCACACCAACAGAAAAACAATTACGGGTACCATAAAACTTCTATTTGAGAGCCACCTCGCTTTATTTTTCAACTCTTTCCCTATTAATAGTGGCGTTCTTATTAGAGGTAGAGTTCAATTAGAGGGTGGCGCTTTTTTTTTCGAATAGCTGGTCAGAATTTTGGGAAGATAAATTTAATTAATGAAAAGAAAAAATATCCAACATTTAAAGAAGAAAAAAAAAATCAAACTAAACACAGTAAGTGGTAAGTAACCAAAACTTCACTAGTGAAAACTAAGTGACACATTTTTGTAACCATCCTTGTCATTTTCAACACCTTCGCATCAACGTCGAGTTGTTGAATAATTTCACCTGCACTTGTAATGTCGGCATTGTGCCGTGCTTGCTGGAGAAGTTTCTCTTCATTCTTAATCGGGCAGTGTGACCTTTTTGACCAAAATGTCAAGGTGGCAGTCTATTAGAGGTGGGGTTCAATTAAAGGGAATGCTTATTTTTCAACCCTTTTTTTTAGCGGCTTTCCATTAGAGTGGCGCTCAAATTTATGGTACATGAAAAAAAGAAAACAATCACAAAATACTATATGGCTATTGAAAACAACATGTTTAGCACTAATATTCGCAACATACAAAAAAACTTCATTTTGAAATTACTCAACTGTTTTTTTTTCGAATCCAATTAACAAACAAAAATGCCATTTAGATTCATATCTGGAGATATTTCATTCATTCATTTATTCATTCTTTTTTTATTCTTGACCACCACAACAATAGCAAATGCATGGTAACACAATAATAACACGTAGAGTCAGGAAAAGGAAGTAGCGACACAACGTCAGACGTTAAGACATGCAGAGGATACTGAACACAAAAAAGCGATTTTTATTTGCATGGTTGCTACACCTGTCACACCAGCTCAAAGTACATTGTAAGCCTAATCAATCACAAACATCAACATACACGCAGGCACACAAGATGGAAGTAAAACTAACGACTGGAGTAGTTGTTCGAATGATTGATAAAAAGAAAAGAGAGGGACAGTGAACAGTGCAAGGCCAGGCACGGTTACGTAGGTGGTCAACGGGTGGCGCAACCGGCCCAAAACTATGTTTAGCTCAGCAGAGCATGGTGAGGAAAGAAAAACCACCCTGAAAATGAAACCTCACCGGGTCCAGAAACCCTTTCAAGTAGCAGCTGGTCATAGCATCAAGACAATAACAATTTTGCAATCGATACATATGCATCAAAACAATTATACACAACATATAGCAATATGAGTCACACCATCCACATTGCGTCTAAATAATTAGCTGGTACAAAGTACCAAACTTGTGATCTCTCCGATATCTTAGTCAGAACGAAGGTATACCCACGAGAGGCTAATTTGTCTTATTATTATAACTAAATTTGTGTCTATGCAATGTTGATAATGTGTATCTCACACCAGTTAAGGTAGAGTCCGATGATACTCAACTTAAACGGCAATGGCTTTAGTCACCTTGCTGTGCGATGTACTAGAATTCACCGGCAAGCAGTTAATTGCCTATTTATCATGAAAGCAGTTTTTAAGTTTTAGTAAAATTATTACCAAGTCATCAGGTTTTGTACTAAGTTTTAGCACCCCAGGACTCTACCAAGGCGTTCAAGCAGTAGTCAGAAATAGTAACGTAATAACAAAAAAAAAAAAAAAGACACAGCCAAAAAAAAACAAAAAAACGAGAAAGTAAGCTACAACAAACGACAAATAACGAAAACAAGTAAGGACAATAGCTGCTATTTTTACAAGCGGAGCAATAAGATTATGGTAAGAAATGGATAAATGACAATCTTTTCATAAGGTATAATTAAACATGCCCAAGCAAAATGTTATGTATGTGATGGTATACTGATTTGATGTCAAATAGATCTGAACCAAGAATTGATTAACATAATATCTTGACCTCGAGATCAATAACCAGCATAAGAGAATTGTCCATATTTAAAGTTCAAGTCGATAATTTACTACACCACTTCAGCTTTTGTTGCATATTTAAACTTCAAGCATTTTAAATTCTATTTTGTACAACTCTACAGCCTACATTTCTGAGATATGAAGTCTAAAAATATTGTTTTATCTTGACTTTAGCATTAAAAAATACTTTTAGACTGGTTCAATCATAATCACAAAATTGGCAATACGTAAAAATTTAAAAATAACAAAAATTCACCCAAATATAAGCAAAGATATGACACGGTGTTTTGAATTATACTGGTAATTTCATCATTGAAACATTGCAAAACACACTACAGACTATAAAAATACTAAGATAATAATATAAACTTACGAATAAATGCATCTAATACAAAAGACATTCATACTACAATTTTTTTTTTCCAAAATTTTTCGCCTGTGAACCAACAAACCACTTATTCACTGACAAACTTGGCTTAGTGGGAATGCTGACAGACTGATTTGCAGTACATGTGCGATTCATTACTGAATCGTTACTGCACTTCCAAACCTAGAGTTATGGCTAGACCAGCAACCTACACCAAGCTGTTGTAACTCTCGAGTCTTGACAATGCCTGAGTGAAAGTAATGCTAAATGGCTGCAATACAGTAGGCCTTCTCAACACCATTGCCATAGCAAGTAAAGTGCTAAGTAAGTTGGACTTAGCCAAAAGTGAGGGGCACTAAAATAGACTGATCTTTTCCATATCAAAACTGATCTTGAATAGTTGCAAACAAACACACAACCAGGATTTTGCTAATGAGGAAGCTTAAACCAAAAATTAATACTTTTGCTAAAATGTCTCAAGCAGTTATGTAAGTGGCATGGTAAGAAAACTTATGTAACTCGAGTGTACCGTACCAGTATCGCAAAAGAGGCTCTGTGGGCAAAGCCCCCAGCTGCTGAGAAATTTTTTGTAATTATTCGGTTAAAAATAGCCTTTTTTGCACCATTTGGATCTCATTTTACTCCTTTTTTGAGGCGTTTCACAGCACTAAATTCTAAAAATTCAAAGTTATTTAAATAATTTAAATTACTTTGTCCCTTTAGCCCCGCTACTTGTATGTCAAGTCCAAAACATGTTTAAATGCTTGTATTTAGGGGTAAATGTTCTAATTGGCTAGGCTGAAGACTGAAGCACCCTTACCCTTCAGTTGTACCACAAGCTGCAACATGTCAGCAATTTTAAAATTTCTGTATTTATGTCAACAAAAAAGAGATACGTACATAGGACCGGCAGAATTTCTTAGCTGTTTTCGCAGCAGCTTATTATTATAACTGTTACAAAAATTTATTTGTTGAAGTGACTAATAATCTTGAGTGTGCACTAAAAAAGAACAAAAACAGCTGGCGTTCTAGTTTAGAGAAACAAGAATTATGTCTGATCATTTGGATTGAATGTTTGATGTGAGTAATCTGGTAATAGTATTCTTTTTCGCATCATTTGTCTGGTTATGTAATGTTCCAAAACACTGAACAAAGTATTTTGTGTTTCGAAAAAAAACCTCCCTGCCCCCGTAGCAACAGCAGTGGGCTTAGTGCCATCGCCAGAGCAACCGAAGTGAGGACGCACTAGCCGAAAGTGAGGAGCACTAAAATAAACTGAACTTTTGCACATACAAACTCATATTTTACGGCAGCAAATTATGCCTCAACAATTTTGTATTCAAGTCTGAAAAAAAAGACAAACAGGCTGGAAGCGTTTCTTTAGCTCATTTCACTTTCGGCCTATATAATCGCTTGAAAAATCTGTTTGCAGCAGTAAATATGGCCAAAAGCACAAACAGGATTTTGCTACTAGAGAGGTGGCTTGAGCTAAAAGTAAATTTTTTTTACACAAAATTTGTTTAATTTAGTCCCCGTGCTGAACGTGACGCAACTCGAGCATATCACAAAGGGGGCCTGGGGGCAGAGACTCCATCCACTGGTTGATTTTTGTGATTTTGAGACAAAAAAGCAATTTTAATGCCATTTCAATTACATTTTTTAAGCCATATGAATAACTACAGTAAATTGCTAAAATTCGAAAGTCGTTGGAAGGATTTAACTGCTTAGCCCCTTCTGCCTCCCTATACTTCAGGTAAAGTCAAAAACAATTGTTTAAATGCTTGGGTTTTGGGTTAAATCATCTAAATGACTTTACTAAAGGGAGCTGAAGCTCCCTTAGTCCCTTCCTACAGGTTGCACCACTGACTGCTAACTAAAAGGATCTTGTGTGCGCTCTAAAAAAACGAAAATAGCTGTGTTTTTTTGTTTTTTTAATGTTTTTGCTTATTGCTTCAGGTTATAATCACTAACAAAGTACAGGTAATGATTCTATAGGCTTACATCCATATTCCGCGACTCATCTGTAAAGGTGAGTTAATACTATAAGATGGAATATTGAGTCACGTTTTTGTAAAGCAGTTGGTGGCCAGCAATTTTGCAAAGAATCGAGAAAACCTTAAACAAGAATGATGTTCAAATGTTATTATTCCTTTTTTCATTATTGCCTATTGTCTTGTTGTTAGGTGATGTTCCAAAAACGCATTCTGGCTAAGCCAAAATAGGGGGACACAAGCTGTTGCTAGGGGGGCACGGCCTTCCTGGCCCCCATCTTAGCGATGACACTGACTGGGCTACTACACTGTTTTTATTGCTTGAACCATAGCTCACGAGTACAAGCAGTACCTAATTTGTTGGGGGAACACGGGGGGACACATCCCCTCATAGAGATTTAGCATCTCCCCATCCAAATTTAGGTGTCTCCCAATCGAGATTTGAGCGTTTGATGATCATACAAAAAAAAACTAAAAATTCCGGCCGAATATAGTTCCAAATTTTGAGGAAAAAGTGATTTTGAAGGAGAAATACTTCAACTGTCGGTGAAGACTTTTTTTTTTGGTCTTCACCTAATTTTGGCAAAAAAACACTTCAATATTTGGCAAAGACCTTTTTTTGGTCTTCATTCAATTTTGGCAATGGAATTACGTACTCTTCACTAAAGTACTTTCGCTTGCCAAATGCGTTTGGTCAAGACTGCAAAAGCATCTCCCCTTGCAAAATTTTACTATTTAAGTACTGAGTACAAGTACCGGTACGCTAATGGTAATAAGCTGTAAATAGGTACGTGACAATAAATTTTTATTTTCGTCCAAATTTCTTAATTTTAACTTCTTTGGAAAGAACTTTTAAACAGAAGCTCTACCACGCACAAATTTTAAAAGTTGATTAAGAAATAAAAAAGTTATGGCCAAAAAAAATCAAAAATTTTGGTCCAAGCTTTACCATTGAAGTCAATGCAAAGCGACAATATTCGTAATGTCGCAAGACAAGTATAATCCTCGTAGTTTAATCCTCGTAGTGCATATGACTCATTGAATTTAAAACCAGTTCAAGAATTAAGCACTGTTCCTGACTGCGGCGTCAGAATGACGAAACCACGCTTCATACTTCGGCGAGCTCGACCGTAAAAAACTTTGCGCAAAGCGCTTTGGCGAATGACGTATTATCGGTTTGGCGCGTCGTTAGGGAGCGTGATTACGGCTAAAGTTTGAAGTTGAAATTGTAAAAGTGGATTTCGTGCGGGAAAAATTTAACATAGTGCACATCGATATTTTTTATTCAAATTTGGACAAAACATAGTTGAGTGAATATTCTACGAGTCCATGGCAGTTTGAAGATCGTCCGTGAGCATCTTCAAAAACTATTTCAAAGATAAACATTTTTTTTATTTTTAAACTCAATAAAATTACACTTTTTAGGAACAAATTTTAAAAATAAAAACAGCGTTAGACAGAGCAGATATTCGTCTGCCTAAGTACCAATTTTTGTTGAAATTAAAGCACTTTTAGATACTTTTTAGCGAGTTTAAAATAAACCGCTTGTGAAAAGTGTCGTAAAACACACATTCAGCAATGGCGACCAAAAAATTGCCAGACAGAGACGCGATACGCGCGTGCCTACTGTAAGCTTACACTATAAAGATATAGGCTACTTACTGGGATTGCATTATGAATGTAGAACAATACTTTCTGTATATGACAGCTTACATGCTTTTATTTTTGTGTGTATTGTTTACCTAGTACGTACCGATAGCTTATCCTTGGCCTAACTATCAGACTAATGATTTGTGTTAATTGTACCAATTTCAGGATCAGAAAGTTGTACGGCACTACACTAAATAAGCTATTATGATAACATTGCACGGTGTTTAATATTTCTTTTTAACCAAGTTCATCGGCCATCGCTTTTAATCGTAAAATGACCTTATCGTTTTTTGCTGCCTACAGGCTAGTGTTAGCTACCGTAAGTACCAGTAGGCGTATGGTAGCTGTACTTAGGTACGGTATTGGATGCTTGGTAAAAAATAAACATTGCTGATACAGTGGTACTGATGCATCTCGACAAACTCACCTAAATACTCGACCCAGTCTACCACATAGGTAAAATTCAACTGGACTGTTAGAATCAGTGGAATACGTACAATGACTCTTTTACAGTTTAGTTGGGTGTTCACTTTTTGTTAAAGTTGAAGGGCAAAGCCTCTGAAATAATGTTCTGATTACAACCCTACAACGCATCCAACCAATTTGTTGGATGATGGAAACTGAAGTAAATACCTGGTACATTACCGGTACGTTTCGACCAACGAAAACTTTTGCAATGAATCTTTCCATGATTACTGTATCTGTAACTGGTGCTAGCCTAAACTTTAGGCTGCGAAAAAAGCTGCTTAATTGATAAGTTACTTAATTAGGCTGCCGATTCACCCACTGCCAACTTACAAAGATCTCGGGATTTAGGCCTAAAGCTTAGTAAAGCAAGTTGCAGGCAACAAGCATATGTTATCAGACTTTTGCTATTTTTGGCTTAGGCCTAATTTGCTTTTTGACTTGCTCTTAAACTATTTCTACATTTTTCTACTTTGTTCAACAGATTTTAGCCTGTTTCTAATTGGCTACCACTGACTTTTTTAGCTTTAAATCCTTTAGCCAACAGCCTAGCCTACTCACTCCGATTCTCTTACAAGCAGAATAAAAAAAAAAAAAGAAAGTGACATGCCATCAGCAGACATGCAGCAGTAGTTCCAAATGTAAACCTAAAATAGCTATCACGTTATTTCACGTCAACGCCTGATTGGCTGAGTACTGCCGATGACATCATTAATTTTTTTCCACCGTAGATCTGGAGCAGAGCTCTTGACTGCACGCGTAAAATGTACCTTATGTAATTTTCACACAGGTGGGCAAGTTAACGCAAAACGTTAGCTTCTTTAACCACTAAAAACCGATCAGTGGTCGAGTGGATAGAGCGTCTGCTACTGAAGCGGTAGACTCGGGTTCGATTCCCGGTGGGTCAAACCAAAGACAAAAAAATTGGTATTCACAGCTTCCCTGCTTGACGTTCAGCAATTAAAGGGACAGTGTGAAACCTCCGCCGTGTGTGGTAGACAGGTGGGCAGGTGGCAGCTTGACTCGAAGACCGAAAGGTCCCTTCGCTGTCTCCTGGCCAAGGCAACTTGGTGAATAAAATGTAATTACGATTACAAAAAAAAAAATTACAATTACAATTACTAGTCCGTTAACAAACTTCACACCTCCGTTAACGTTAATCCGATATTTTTGCTTTAATTAACGGAAGTTAATAAAGTCCGTTAAGTCGTTAATATTTTGCGTGTAATTTACATTTCTTTCTATTCTCTCGCTTCTAGAACACGTATTGACGCTGTTGAGCTGATTGTAAGAAAATATTTATTGCCATGGTGGTCTTTTTGTGTTTTGGAAGTTACATTTTACAGTCTAATCTAATTTCAAGATAAAATGAATTCGTATGCACTAACAAAGCTGCGATCGGAAAATCTCATAGGTGGGCACAAGTCCGTTAATCGTTAATCCTTTAATAACGAAGCTAACTTTTTCATTAACTCGTTAATCCGTTAAAAAGTTTTTCATGTTAATGGACTAAATTAACTTCCGTTAAGTGCTGTTATGGGCTAAAGTAACTTCCATTAAGTTCTGTTAACTTCCGTTAAGGTTTTTATCGTTAATATATTGCGCCCAGTAGCGTAGCCAGGGGGGGCGAGGGGGGCTTGAAGTATGCAAAATCGCACGTTTTTGGTGCTTTTGAAGCCGATTTTTTGTCAAAAATTGAAAATAGCCCCCCATAGGTACACAGCCCCCCTCAAACGTTTGAAATTCCGATTTCGGCCGAAAAAGCAGTCTCAAATTCTGTGAAGACCTTTTTTTTTTTTGGAGACCACCTGGTTTTGGGCGGAAAAAACGTTGGAATTTCTGATTTCGGCCGAAAAATCAGTCTCAATTTTGGTGAAAACCTTTTTTTTTTTTTTTGGAGACCACCTGATTTTGGGCGGAAAAAACGTTGGAATTTCCGAGCTTTTTGAGAAATTCCGTCTTAATTTTCGGACAAACCGTGTGAAACTGATTCAAGAACAATGAAAATTCGGGTCAAGGACGTTTGCACTTTTCTCACTCTTTCAAAATAGCCCCCCCTTTTCCAAATCCTGGCTACGCGCATGATTGCACCATTCATTCATCGGACTGGTACAAACCAGTTTGCACTGGTAACGCTTGTGCGTATCAGCACGAGTTTTATAGAAGAAAGCGAAGAAAGGAACTCTTTTTTTGAGGCAAATAATAACCTGCAGCCTCATAGGTCTATTAATTATCGGTGATCACAATTTTCAAAGATTTTCCGATTGCAGCTTTATTGTGCATTTGAACTTGTTTTTATCTTGAAATTAGACTAGACTGTAAAATATAACTTCCAAAGCACAAAATGACCACCTTAGCAATAAATATTTCTTTACAATCAGCTCAACAGCGTCAATACGTGTTCTAGAAGCGAGTGAATAAAACGAAATGTAAATTACACGCAAAATGTTAATGGATTAACGGACTTTATTAACTTCCGTTAAATAAAGCTGAAAATAACGGATTAACGTTGACGGAGGTGTGAACTTTGTTAACGGATTAGCGGTTAACGAAGCTAACGTTTTGCATTAACTTGCCCACCTATGGAAAATCTTTGAAAATTGTGAACAGCGATAATTAATAGGCTGCAGCTTATTATTCGCCACAAAAAAGAGTTCTTTTCTTCGCTTTCTTCTATAAAACTCGTGCTGATACGCAACAAGTATTACCAGTGCAAACTGGTTTGTACCGGTACTATGAATGAATGGTGCAAATATTAACGATAAAAACCTTATCGAAAGTTAACAGAACTTAATGGAAGTTACTTTAGTCCGTCAACAGCACTTAACGGAAGTTAATTTAGTCCGTTAACATGAAAAAACTTTTTAACGGATTAACGAGTTAATGAAAAAGTTAGCTTCGTTATTAACGAATTAACGATTAACGGACATGTGCCCATCTATGAATTTCCGCAAGCAATGAATTGCTTAAAAGATAGGCTAACTATTATAAAAATTCACTCATTCAAGCCAAAACACGTTTTCAAAAAGAATTACGAGATTAAAATAAAGTTAGAAAAAATAGTTTTGACAAGGTGTTAAAAAATGGGCAAACAACAGAGGTGAAGTCCTCGAGGACATATTTTGAAATCCTTGGCCTTGGCCTCGAAGGTCAAGTCCCTGGCCTTGGCTTCAAAGCTTCAAGTCTTCGAAAATTGCTCTGTCCTCGGCTCGAGGACAGCACTATTTTTTGAACCGTTGAAATTTTGTTGGAAAACGTTTCATAACTCAATGGTGGCAGCAGACTAGATGAACGCCGCTCTTTCGCTGTTTCCAAAAGGTTGTTGTCTCTTACTCACTGAACAATTTTTTACGTATATCACTTTGATGCTTTTCGGTCACTTTGATGCAAAGGCCGTTTTTGGCAAGGTCTAAAATCGGTAGTCACCGATTTGATTCTGTGTCCTGGGTTTCTCCGGCGCAACCAGGCAACATGCGAACTTAAAATTTTAAACGGATCGCATTACAGTATTTTCTATTAGGATAGCGAAAAATGGTTACTCAGATAGACTGCAGTCTTTGCATTAAACAAACTGAGGATTGACAGACCACATGCATTTTTCTATTTGGAACGCAATTTTGTTTTTGTTTCCAATGAAACAAAAGTTTTTGCTTTTGAAACAAAAATTTTGTTTTATTAAAACAAAAATTTTGTTTCATTAAAACACAAAACAAAATTTTGTTTCATTAAAACAAAATTTTGTTTTTTGAAACAAAATTTAGTTTTTTAAAACAAAATTTTGTTTTGTGAAACAAAATAATCAAACTTCAGTTTATTTTATTTCATAGCACTCTCATTTCCCCATTTCTCTATTACCCTCATTTCACCTTTACCCAATTTTCCCAATCACATATTTACCAATTATTCCGTAACCCACACTAACCCCATCACCCCATTCCCCAAGTGTCGTGCTTCATAGGAGCAAGCGCCAAGAGCCCCTCTTTAACTAAAGCCACCTCTCCAAAAATTCTGCGCATTGGTGCAGAGTACTTCCACTTTTTAAGCAATAAGTCGTCACCAGATTGTTGGCAATTTTTTGTATTTATGCGGTCATCGAGTACACCTTTAATTTGTGTTTATGATGAATCAAAGCGTACAAGTCATTTATTATGACGTCAAATTATAAAGGTAGACCTTTTTGGAGAAACTCTTTTGTATTCAGTATTTTCTCGAGCAAACAGAGTCCAGTATGGTTTCAATTCGGGGTTTGGTTTTTAGGAAGAATGGAACAACTCGAGTCAGTGACTTGACTCAAATTGCATTTTTTGATGACTTGACTCAAGTCATTTTCGTTGTTTTGGAAAATGACTCCGACTCGAGTTACAATTGCACATTGAAAATGACTCTGACTCGAGTTACAATTGCAAAACACTCGGCTAAAATTTTGTCTCGATGATTAGAGCCATATTATAGATTACAGGTCAAATCTTGTTATACTTCGTTACTATGTCACTCTCGCTACTATACCACTTTTGATCGTCTTCTTCTTCTGATCGTCCCCAACAAAATTCAATAGAAATGAATAAAAACTAAATTTACTATGCTACCCCTTAATCTCGCTACTGTGTCATGTAAGATTTGTGGATGCACAGTACTATAGATAAAAACAGCCGTGTGACGTGACTATGTATAACTAACTGTATGTCACGTTTTGTTTTTGTACACTGTTGCAAAGTAGAATAGAATAGAAAACAGTTTATTCGCCTGAGCAATACAAACACATACAAAACAAACACACATGAAACAAAATTACGGTAAGTTTGTTCAGGCCAGGAAGCACCGACGAACCCGAAGGTTTTTCAATCCAAGGTGCTTCCTGACTTGTTACTTGACAGTGTGAAAATTTAGAGAAGAAAAACCATCAAATTGAAAAGAAACAGACAATTATTTTGTTTAACTGGTATTATCACAAGAGAAAATTAATGCACAGTGTTACACAGACAATGATAAAATTCCAAATATGGAGCAATGATGGTCAAAATGATGTATAGTTTTGGATAGCTTTTTGTTTTATCTTTTTTTTGAGTGATAATCATTAACCAAGGTAGTTCTTTTACATCAGGTTCAATTTTTCTCCACAATTCAATTCCTCTATAAGTCAGAGACTTTTTCCCAGCTGACGTTTGAACGCGAGGTTTGAAATATACTAAGTTATCTTTTGTTCTAATATTGTGACAGTGAATTTTGGTGATATCAACGAAACAGTCGTTGGGAGCAGTTTTAAATTTCTTGTGATGAAGCTGATATATGAATTTGGCTAGTCCAATTTCGTAAATGTCATCTAATTTTTAAAAATTTAAGGTTTTGTAAAAAGAAGTCACCGGACAATATTTGCTACTATACGTTATTGTACGAACTATATTATTTAGCTTCACATTGAGTTCTTGCATAAGTGTTTTGTTTGCCGTACCCCATGTAACCATAGGTGGGCAAGTTAATGCAAAACGTTAGCTTCGTTAACCGCTGGTCCGTTAACAAAGTTCACACCTCCGTCAACGCTAATCCGTTATTTTTAGCTTTAATTAACGGAAGTAAATAAAGTCCGTTAATCCGTTAACATTTTGCGTGTAATTTACATTCCGTTTTATTCACTCGCTTCCAGAACACATATTCATGTTATTGAGCTAATTGTAAGGAAATATCTACTTCTAAGGTGGTCATTTTGTGTTTTGGAAGTTATATTTTACAGTCTAATCTAATTTCAAGATAAAAACAAGTTCAAATGCACAACGAAGCTGCAATCGGAAAATCTTTGGAAATTGTGAACAGCAATAATTAATAGACCTATGAGGCTGCAGGTTATTATTTGCCTCAAAAAAAAACTTCTTCGCTTTCTTCTATAAAACTCGTGCTGATACGCAACAAGCGTTACCAGTGCAAACTGGTTTGTACCGGTACGATGAATGAATGGTGCAAGATATTAACAATAAAAACCTTAACGGAAGTTAACAGAACTTAACGGAAGTTAATTTAGACCGTTAACAGCACTTAACGGAAGTTAATTTAGTCCGTTAACATGAAAAAACTTTTTAACGGATTAACGAGTTAATGAAAAAGTTAGCTTCGTTATTAACGGATCAACGATTAACGGACTTGTGCCCACCTATGCATGTAACTATATCATATTGAATACGGCTGTAAATGAGCGAGTAATATAACATACACAGAGTATTCCGGTCTAAAAAATTTCGAATTCTATATAACAATCCAGAATAGCGTGCTAATTGTAACGAAAGATGCTGAATGTGACAAGACCAATTTACGTTTTTGTCAATATAAATTCCTAATTATTTTATGGATTTGATTCGTTTTATATTAATTAAATTCAAGGATATATAAAAGTTTGTCAAAGATGAGCAATTGAGTTGTTTGTCAAGCAGTAAATAATGAGTTTTGAAATAATTCAGCTGAAGCTCGTTTTTTTTTCGTCCAGAAATCGATTTTTCTAACTTTAGTATTTACCCTGTTTTGTAATTTAGAAAGGTTGTTGTATTTAGTATTTAGTTCAACGGTAATTTAGAAAGACATGGCCAAGAAAGTGTTATCAGCAAACAGGATATTGTCAAATTGACTAGTTAAAGAAAGATAAATCATTGATATACAAAAGAAAAAGTAGTGGCCCAACGAAAGAACCCTGTGGCACACCATATTCAATTTTTTCAAATCGAACTAGCAATTTTCATCTTTGTATATTTTTTTCTGTTGCTCAAATAACTTTGTATTAGTTTTAAGGCCAGTCATTGAAATCCATAGAAATTTTTCATTCTGTGCAGCAAAACATCGTGATTAACAGTATCAAAAGCTTTGGTGAGGTCGAGGAATATACAACAATTGTAAATTCCTGCATCAGAGTTTTTTATGAGCTTTTCATAAATATTGCTGATAGCGTGAGACGTAGAAGAATTTTGTCTAATACCGAATTGTTTATCAGAAATTAATTGAGTAGCCTACAGTATTTTCGAAGCTTAAACTTTGTTTTAAATTTTGCCCACAATGTCATCTCAAAAGCGCAAGCGAACTGACTTTACGATGAAGGAGAAGAAGGAGATCATTGATGCTGCAAAGAAGGAGCCAAATCAGTACAAACTGGTAAAGGAGATGAGCAAGAATTTGGGCATCAAAGTTAAAAGAACCAAAGTGTAGGGATATTCTCAGCAAGAAGGATGTAATTGAGGCAGCCATCAAAGCTGGAATTCCATCAAAACGCAAGAAGCTGAAGCCTGGTCAACACTCGAAGCTCGGCAACGGGGTGCTCATTAGGCTGAAGCAAGCAAGAGAACAGAGCCTGCTTATCGGCGGTAATCTGATCAAAGAAAAGGCTTTGAAACTGGCCGAGTTAATGCACATTCCAGACTTCATCGCCAGTGACGGTTGGCTGGACAATTTTAAAAAGCGCCATGGCATCACGCTCAAGACATAGTAGGGCGAAGCTGGAGCAGTGGATTTACGATTTCTTTGTGAGTGGCAACATAATGTTCCAGCCCTTACCCAGGCAATTCTCCGCTGACGACGTCTGTAACCTGGACGAGACTGGAATCTTCTGGCAGTTGCTTCCGAACAAAACCACGAGTTTCAGGGGACACATAGGATTACTCTTCTGTTAAGGGCAAATATGAGTGGCACCGAGAAGTTTCCTTTTCTGGCGATGGGCAATTCCAAAAGGCCTCGTGCCTTCAAGAGCAAGGAGATTCCCATCATCTACAAGGCAAACTCGAAGGCATGGATGACGATGAAGCTTTTCGAAGACGTGTTGCAAGAGTGGGACGGACGACTCAACCAGCGGGGACGCAGAGTGCTGCTCTGTCTTGATAACTTTAGTGGCCACCTTTCTGAGCTCCAGCTGATCAATATCCAATTGGTATTCTTTCCACCCAACGCGACAGCCAATTTTCAACCAATGGATTAAGGAATCATATAGAACTTCAAGCACCGCTACAAAAAGATTCTGCTGCGTCGGCGGCTTGAGGCCATGGACGTCGGAAAGAAGTTCGAGTTCACATTGAATGACGTTCTACACATTGTTCGGTGTGCTTGGTAGCAGGTCAGCGGGTCTACGATTCGAATCTGTTTTGCGAAGGCCAAGTTTAATGAAGTGGAGTACTACTACACTAAACCAGATAGTGCTGAACTGTTCGAGATCAGGAAAGCTGTGCCTACCGACGAAAAGATGCACGAGAGCAAAGAGATCAAGCTGTATGACATTCTTGAAGCCGATGAGCGCCTCGAGACTGGTCAATCTTTCACATTGGAAGAGATTGCGGAGGAGATGTTACACAGCAAGGAGCCGGTGGAATGCGAAGACAATAATATAACTATCAAGGAAGAAACCATATTTTCGTTTGAGAAAGCCCAGCGGGCATGGATCACTGTCTGGAAGTTCATAAGACAGAGAAGCGAGAAATTGGGTGTGATGCGAGCATGCGATCGCTTAGAAGACAAGATACATGAGATCGATAGCTGAAGATTCTTCATAGTTTTGGCCTGAGCTAGATAACTTGAGAGATTAACGAGATTTGACTGTACAGTATATTCATAACTAAGAATCAACCACAATCATGCTTCTTTTTGTAGAATTCGTGTGTACAGATCAGTTATGTTATTGATGGCTTTGTCATATTGCGGTAGGCTTTTCCCCTAAAAGCGATTGAACGTCATACATAACAAAACGTACGTAACATAACATTGTTTACTTTGTCGCGACTACAACGCAGTTTCAATTGATATGATCACGAAAAAGCAAAAAACAAATTATTAGTAAAAAAAGAGATGTAATAATTTAGGTAATTCGGCAACAGAGAGGCTACGAAAAGACCTCATGTTGTTGCTGTTGTTTTACCGGGCTGCTTCCGAGGGATGGCAGCCTCCTATGTCCAAAGAGGACACAAGAAAATCACCCTTAGCACAGAAGTGCTACTGGCATAGGATGATCCCGGAGGTTGGTCGCCATTTCGATCCCTGCACAAAGCAGGGCACTCCCACCACTCGACGGCGACCACCGTTGGTGGGTCTTAAAGAGTGCAGCCAGATGCACAAAAGGGGTTGAAACAACATCGAAAAAAAAACTTCTCATTACTACTAATAGCAATAGTAAGAATCGACTCGCATCAAGTTACTCTAGCCAATTGAGAAAGTCTTCTGGCACAAAAAATACAAGAAGAAAGAAATCCCAACAGGCATGGTTCCCAGAAGGGGCCGCTAGAGGGAAGACCTCATCGGTCATCAAGTCAAAGCAGCCACCCTAAATGTCAGTAATTTCAAGAGAATTGTTGAGCGTCAAAAAGCAAAGAAAATGCTGGTTTTTTGTTAAGAACTTTAAGTCTATCAATTGCTCAAGTAAAGTGCGACAACAGATGGTCAAGCTCACCATCAGATGAACAATTGTAAAAGATATTCTTTGAGTTTGACTTCAAAGGAATGTTTGGGAAGATTTCGTATTTCCATAGGTATTGAGTTCCACACGGAAACATCCTGATACCTGATGCTACGTTGCAAGCGGTTAGTGCGATAAAGAGAAATACACAATTTGTTTTAGTTTGAACTAGTTCTGGTAAAAGGGTGGAAAATTGCGAGGATTTTAGGCAAAAAACCATTTGACTTAAATTAATGTTTTATTCCTTTATTGGAAGGATTTAAAAGGTTGATTGCAAAAAACATTTGTACACAGCCTATCGTTAATTGAATTATAAGCAGCTGAGATATGTTGTAGTTGCGTTGCGCTTATTCTCCTTTCACCGGACAGGTTCAGGCGCTAACTATTGGACGATCCGCACATTTTTAGCACTTTGTGCTTGGAGGAACCGCACCTGTTTAGGAGTTTCTAGTGATCTAATATTCTTCTGGATTTCTTTGAATTAATTAAATCCTTTTCATTTCTAATTGGTTTTAACTTGGCTTGGCTCTGATAAACAACCTAAACAATCCTTTCCAACTTGCTTCAAGAACCTATATTTTTGAATTCACTTTTCACTTATGTCTAGGCTGCAGCGTTACACTACAATAGATACAAAAGGCTATTGGCGGTTTTGTTCCACCAGAACACGTAAGAATTTAACTCAATATTATTTTGTTTCATTGAAACAAAATTTTGTGCTATTGCAACAAAATTTTGTGCTATTGAAGGCGGTGATTCATCTAGCCAATTCCAGTGGTTTACAATAGCTAAAATTGAACTATAATTTTTGATATTTTTGTTTTGATTTTGAGGCTGCGGTTGCAAAGTTATTCAACAAATACAAAAAGATATCTCCTGACAAAAAGTTTTTGGAAACTCTGAGTTTTGTTCTTCCCGCCAAAACTACAGTTCTCTAAGCTATTAGGCCTATTGTAGTTTTGGCGGGAAGAACAAAACTCAGAGTTTCCAAAAACTTTTTGTCAGGGGATATCTTTTTGTATTTGTTAAATAACTTTGCAATCACAGTCTCAAAATTAAAACAAAAAATATCAAAAATTATAGCTCAATTTTAGCAATTGTAAACCTTGGAAATTGGCTGGATGATTCACCTTCTTTAAAACAAAGTTTTGTTTTCTGAAACAACCTAATCAAACTTCAGTCCATTTAGTATTTCGTTTCATAACACCCCCATTACCCTAGCATTTCACGTCCATTGCAGGCACGTAGCCGGAACGGAATTTTTGAGGGAACGAGCAAAAATTTGAGAGGGCAATAGCTTCGCAATAATTTTGAACTCAAAAGTCATAAAAAAGTCTTCACGGAATGAAGAACTGATTTTACCAAACAAAAAGACAAAATAAGATCTTTGCAAAGTTAAAACATGGTTTTACTCGCAATTGGCTGTCTTAGGACATTTTGTTCTAAATCATTTGGAGGGGCAAAGAAAATTTTGGGGGGCTTAAGTAACGTATTTAGGCACGAAATGCATAAAATTTTGTTTAAAATTGCGTTCAACTGAAATTATATGAGGAAGCCAAAGTAATTTTTTTGAGGGGGCAGTTGCCCCCTGCTCCCCCCTGGCTACGTCCCTGTCTCATTTCCCAATCATCCCCATCACCCACACACCACCGAAAACCCACACGACCCCCATCATCCTATTTTTCCTTTAACTAAATTAGTTAAAGTTACAGGAGTGCTTAAATACAGTTCGCTATCGGCAGTTTCTTCCAATATGACCGTGTGAGAATTTAACACTAACTTATGTTTGTTTCTTTGAAAACAAATTTTGCTTTGCAGAACAAAAATTTTGTTCAACAAAATTTAGTTGTTGTTTTTGAAACAAAATTTCGTTTTTTGAAACAAAATACAAAATAAACTTAAGTTACTTTAAAACAAAATTTTGTTTCGCGAAACAAAATAATCAAACTTTGGTTTATTTTGTTTCATGAAACAAACTTTGTTTGGAGAAACATGAAATATTTCGTTTCATGCGACAAAATTTTGTTTCGTGAAATAAAATTTTATTTCATGTAGCAAAATAAACCAAAGTTTGATTATTTTGTTTCGCAAGACAAAATTGCGTTTCATGAAACAAAATGAACCAAAGGTTTAATTATTTTGAACCAAAGGTTTAATTATGTTTTTACGTAACAAAATAAACCAAGGTTTAATTATTTTGTTTCACGAAACAATATTTCGTTTCACGAAACAAAATTTTGTTTCTCCAAACAAAATTATGTTTCATATAACAAAATAAACCAAAGTTTGATTATTTTGTTTCACAAAACAAAATTTTGTTTCTGAAAAAGAACATTTTGTTTCATGTAACTGATTAAACCAAGGCTTGATAATTTTGTTTCGCGAAACAAAATTTTGTTTCAAGAAACAAACAAACGAAAGTTTAACTCCTTTGCTTCGCGAAGAAAATTTTGTTTTACGAAACAAATTTTGTTTTACCAAACAAAATTAAGTTTCATTTAACAAAAGAAACCAAAGTTTGATTATTTTGGGTCGCGAAACAAAATTTGTTTCATGCAACAAAATAAACCAAACGTTAATTATTTTGTTTCGGGTAAAACAATATTTCGTTGCACGAAGAAAATTTTGTTTCCACAAAACATAATTTTGTTTCTGTAAGAAAATAGACCAAAGTTTAATTATTTTGTTTCGCGAAACAAAATTTTGTTCGGAGAAACTACAGAATAAACCAAAGTTTGATTGTTTTGATTCGCGAAACGACTTTTGTTTGATGTAACAAAATAAAGCAAAATTTAATTATTTTGTTTCGCGAAACAAACTTTCCTTTCACGAAACAAAATAATGTTTCATATAACAAAATAAACTAAAGTTTGATTATTTTGTTTCCCGAAAAAATATTTTGTTTCATTAAACAAAATTTTGTTTCGCGAAACAAAATAATCAAACTTTGCTTTGCTTTGTTATATAAAACATAATTTTGTTTGGAGAAACAATGAAACAAAATTTTGTTTTGTGAAACGACATATTGTTTCTCCAAACAAAAAAATCATACTTTGGTTTGTTTACTTTGTTTCACGAAACAAAATTTAGCTTAGGGAAACAAAATATTGTTTCTTGAAACAAAATAATCAAACTCTGAAACAAAATATTGTTTCTTGAAACAAAATAATCAAACTCTGAAACAAAATATTGTTTCTTGAAACAAAATAATCAAACTCTGAAACAAAAATTATGTTTCTGAAGCGAAATTTATAAGAAAATCAAAATGTGTTCAAGTAATGACTATTTGGTTTTGTTGTTCACTAAAATGTTAAAAATGTGTAAAATTTTACTCTCAATACCATCTAGTGGTGTTTCTTTGGAAACAAAACTCTTTGTTCCAATTTTTGTGGAACAAAATTGGGGCATAACCAAAATTATAATCAGGAAACAAAATTTTTGTTCCAGAAACAAATTTTGCTCAATGGAACAAAGTTTTGTTTCATGGCGTTTTTTTTTTATGCTAGTTGACGTGCGTTAGGGTCAAAAATTTCGTTTCAAAACAAAATCCAAAAAAAGAAACAAAATTTCATTTCCTAAAACAAAATCGAAACAAAATAACGTTCCAAATGGGAAAATGCATGGGCGATAATAAGCTCGAGCATAATTTTTGACGTGCACTGTGTTATGCTATGATTCGTATTATAAGCTAATAAGCTTTGGCTTAAGAGGTATATGAATTAATAACATGTTGAACTTAAAAACTGCTGAGCTTTATATGCTGATACTTCATTCAAGGTCGTCAAAATCTTATGGAACAAAAAATAATGCAACATCTAGAGACGATTGTTTATGCATTAGGAATTCTTTATGTTTAGTGATTAAAAAATGACAATTTGAGAGCGAAAATTTAGTTTTATTTAAAACAAAGACATCAAATAGGCTACTACCACAAGGATATTTGTATTTTTTTGTATTTTTATACGGCAAAGATATCAGCATTTGTTTAGTTGGTCAAATTGATTTTAATGCATCTACAACCTGTTTACGTATCGCATTTTACGGCAATTTATTAGTATTTTTCTTCTCAATAATACAAAAAACCGGCGCAATGTGCAAAAAGACTGGGATTTTTAAACTACTGCGTATTCAGCTACAGTGTCGCACTTGTTTCCGATCAAATCTTTTTTCAATAAATGACATGCCACGATAGTCCTAGGCTCCTAGCATCTATAGGCAATACTTATGACATCACAATTGGCCATACTTGTGTCTGTGACTTGTGACATCATAATACAATTATAACGACAAATTAGGAAGCTCTAATGATTACTTGAGAATAGCCTATAGACTGTGTGCACGCCGGGCACGGTCGCACGAAGCTTCTTTGACGGCCGCACGTTGCACTTAAAACGTTTGATAGGCAAATGCAAACAGCGCACCAACATACTGTACCCGTACCATTACAAAAAAGCGTACCGCACCATCGTACAATACTTCTTAGCAAAAATTGAGGCGTATCGTACCATATACTTACGTACCGTGCTGTACCGTACTGCCATCCTTGATTGTCAACATGCCGTTTTTATGTGTTTTTCAATGCATCGGAAACACAAATTAACATTTTCCTGCCAAAAGTCACTTCACTAAATGCAGTTGCAAACTTCTTCCAGTTTCTTATAGTTGTGTTCAAACCATCGCTAATTATTAGCAGCAACAATAATTATTTAGTTACAACAATGGCAAAAGTCATTTATAATGAATTTTAAATCTCTTGCGATGGTTTTTGGCCTGCGGGACGTGGGAGCATTTTGCGATGGGCCACAGCGCTGTTGGGAAAATTAGCTATTTGGTTAAAAAGTTGTATTTGCGCGGTGTCCTCTTTTTTTCCTGATATTGTCAGAGCAGAGTTGTAAACTGGCCGACTAATTCAGGCCAGAACCCGGCCCGAACCCGAAAACTAACTTCAAGTCCAAATCATGTCCGAAAAAACCCGAAAGTTAATTTAGGTTAGAAAAATTTAGCAATGTTGGCATGTTATTTTGATTATATTTTTGTGCATCTAAGACAAAAAGTACTTTTCAGGCCCGATTTAAGCCCAAAATTTTTGTGAACTTTAGGCACGAACCCGACCGAAAAGCCCAGTCCGACTTACAACTCTGCGTCAGAAAGCTTACAGAAAATTGCGGCTACGTGCGCGATGACCTTCGTTTTTTTTTGGGGGGGGGGTCGCAAACAGATAGCAAAATATTGAAAAATTGCGGTTGAGCAAAACTTTGAGAGATGGACCATGCAAAATTTTCAAAATGAAAATGGGCCTCGGTTAGAAAAGGGTTCGGAAACTCTGCGCTATTGTTTCTTTTTGTTGACATTATTTTGTCAACAGGTATTTTGACTAAAATAAAACGCCAATCACTCACTACAGAAACAATTTGAAAATTTGATATCCTTGCTGTGTAAAGCTAATAAGAAGTTTTCCTTTGTCAGTAAATGGCGCTGAGCTAGCATGTAGGGGGGCGAGTGCAATCAAACAAACAAAAACCGATGTTGACAAATGTCAAAACCCGTTCTAATAAAGGTTAATGTGTATGCAGTTTATGACACGACTTCAGAGCGATAGGCCTGCTTTCACCAAGTCTAGTCGAATTTGATAAACCTGCAGTATTATTATTATCATTAAATCTTATATCAGAAGCTAAGACGTCAGAAAAGTGCGTTTTCAGCAGTAGTGCTACTGTTTGCAAGAAGTCGCACGGAGTAAAGCAGAGTGTTGTTTCCCGATTTTGTTTAGGTATCCCCTTCCCAACCCCAACGTTTAGAGATACTTTAATACAACGCATTTTTTAGCAAAAAACAAACAAATACGCCATTTTTGTGGTTAATGCTGAAACTTTTTTATCTAAAATCAAAGATTAATGGCAGGTTCTATAGCTACTTCTCAAAAAGAAAAAAAGAAGATTTAAGATATGAAGCAAATCTACCTTTCTGTATTACTTCAAATTTGCTTTGCTTTCAAGATTACAAAATATTGGTACGGATAATCTGACCAAATCCAACAAACAATAATTTATTGAAACACTGCTATAAATTACAAGCGTTGAAAATTTTTTCTAATCTTATTCTCTTCTTATATTCTAATTTTTATTTTTATTCTTTATTTTTATTTTTATTCTTATATTTTATTCAATAATAATTTTTTTTAATTTAAATTGCACTAATATCAGGTTTTTATCACTGAGTCTCGTCTCGTAAAAGAAATTGTCCAATTAACTCTTCCACAAAGTACGCTACTGGTTGCAGCAATCCAGCTTTGTAAAAGCATGCAATCCAGTGAGACCAATAGTACCTCGATGTACTGGCCACCGGACTATAAGCAAATTTTAACCACAAAAAAATAGATACTGAATAAGATTTACGCCAGAGATGGAAACCGGTTAGGTCGATCGGCACCGGTCCGGTCGACCAGCCGGTCGGGTTGCCGGTCGGGTCGAGATTCTTCGACCGGCCGGTCAAGCCGGTTGAAAAACCGGTCAAATTCTCCTTTCTTGCAACTAAAAGACATCTAAGCACCAACCGAAATATACTTATATATTTCATCATCATTAAAACTTTTTATAAAAAATCAGTATTAACAAACCACATCTTTCAAAAACACTTGTTGAATGGTTTCCAGCTGTGACTAATATGCTGTGACCATTAAGACATGCACATCCAGGAACGTATTTAGGGTGGGAGTAATGTGCCATGCCTCCCGACTTTGGGCCGCGGCACAAAGCAAAAAAGTGCAAAATATACGTTAAAATCGCGTAATCAGATTGCATGCATGTGGAAGAGGCTTGCGTTACCCAACGTTTTAGCATCATTTTGATCAGCTTAAGAGTAGACGTGGCGCAGATTTCAGATGTTTTACTACATGCTAAAATCTTACCGCTTTGAAAAGCCTGATTCAACTTAAATTTACCACATTCTACATTGGGCAAGAACGACATAGCTCTTATTTTTTTATATCTTACTAACCATGGCTTGTTTTGAAGTAGCAGCATTTCGCTGGGGCACATTATATTTCGAATGTTTTTTAGCCAATGTCATAACAGTTTAGTGTTTTCAATAAAAATAACGGACGTGTTGTGTTCATCGGGATAATGATTCATAACCACTTCGTACTACCGATGCCTTTATTTATTGGTTTGACGTTTCGCCTCCCAAACCGGTAAGCTTCTTCAGAACAATTTTCGGCAGTGCTGCCTTTGCAGTTACCAAAAGATAAATGAGAAAAAAATAACTGCAAAAGATAGGCAACAGTAAAAACATACGAACATCACAATACTTGTACAATTATACCCAAAAACATTAAAATGATGGAGCAATAACATTATATAATATTGAAAATTATGTCAGTAACATCGTGAAAAAAAGGAATATTGAAAAATTATGTCACTAACAGTGTGAAAAAAGGAATACGGAAAAAATTATGTCAGTAACAGCGTGAAAGAAATTAATAATATTCGTAACAACTAGGCTGCTTCACTAACAGTTTAAGAAAGCATGGAAAGGATCTATTGCAAAACATTATGTACTGGAAAAGGTTTTTAGCTCCACAGAGATTTATATTACTTGTTCCGTCCGTATATAAATCTTTGTGGAGCTAAAAAGCTTTTTCAGTATATAAAACTGTATATAAAAATAGTGAACAAAAACCGGTCGACCGGGCCGGTCGGTCAGAAACCGATCGATCGGCCGGTCAACCGGCAATGATTTTGAAATTTACCGGTCCGGTCAGGTCGAAAAAATCCTGACCGGTTCCGTCTCTGGTTTACGCAGACACACCAGTATTGTTTAATATATTCCAAAACACTCATCAACATTGTAATGCTTTGAAAAAACTTTTTTCAAATGAAAAGCACAGTATGATTTGTCTGATCAGTGCATACAAATTGGCTACAATCTTAATTGTAATTAGTTGGTTGAAAAGTTTACTGGTTTTTGAGATTGCATTTTGTTGAAAGCTTGATCTTTTCCATCTTTTAGTCTTTTTTTTTTTTGATCGGTTATCTTTGGAAATGACCTAGTTTTAAATGGCCCCTAATCGCCATAAATTTGATGTTTGGTTCCTTTAATAGTTTTTGCTTTGTATTTTTGTCTCTCTGATACCTGTCTGAGTCCAATGACGAGGTTAGGCAGAAATTTACCTTTTTTCATCACACGATTCATTTCAAAGCACGCATTGTAAAATGACGTCATTCAGCTTTTTGAGTTTTCAAAAAGTTCACAATCTTTTTTGCCTTTGTTCAAAACATGATACAATTTTAATTTCCCCTCGCAAATAGATTTTGCCTTTGAATAAATATGTCAGTGGGAGGTTTGCAAAAATTTGCAGTAAAATTGCGCCATTTTAACATGTGAACACTATAAAGACAGGCTTCATTAAACAACATTGAAAATTAGTATTTGCACAACATGCATTACGTGCTCATCAAACATGAGAAAATGCTACAAATATGAGGAAATAGTAGCAAAGGAGAAAATCTAAAGCTAATAATATAAGATGCGTGGATACAGATTGAAAAATGTCCCATAAAGTCTTAAACTTATATGATCTTCTTAAATATCAATAAAACCATAATATAGGCAAGTGTAGAATGCTGCCATGGTTTCTCATATTGCTGGATGTCTTTTGTTTATTTTGTAAAACTAAAACTGACAAAAACGTTGATGTAAAGTTCTTATGAAATTGACAGCAATATACTGTCATTTTTGCGAAGACATACAAAATTGAAAAGCGTTTAGCAACAATATTTAACAGAATCTCCTTTGTTGTTCTGAAATATTTTTACATTTAGTTACATAAAAATCATAGACTAACAATAATTACTGTTAGCTGATTTAAGTACTCATCGAGCATTTTCTGAAAGTACCGTTTTGCAACATATTCATGTAGCCGCTTTTGTAGCCAACTTCGTTACATTTTTATGAAAAAGGCTCCTCAAAGCTTTAATATGGTTACAGAAGCACTATAGATGGTGACTAACATAGGCAACTTTTAAATTTATCTTAAAAGATCATTTAACTATCTTTTAAAGTACAAAGCAGATAGCACTTTGGATGCAATAAGATAAAAATAGCCAATTCCCCGTTTGCTATTTTTCACTATTTGCAAATTAACGACTTTTTAAAGCATATTGTCATACCATATTTTACAATAATTGTTGCTTTAACTATTTTATTCAGAATATATCGTAGCTTACGCTCCCACGATTATTGTTGATGTTTATTGTTTGTTATGAAACTTCAGATTCATAAAGCGTTCCGGACATTAGCTTGTATAAGAAGGACTGAAAGTTGTTCAATCAAGCCGGTCGATCGCATTAAGAGGCTTTGTTTCAGCCAGGACGTTACAATAGTCAACTTCAAAAGCGCAATGTCCATTACGAGCGACTCCAGAAGTTTTGCAAGGATGTTTAATGACAGCCAGGCGACAATGAACGTTAACAATCACTAACCCTTCATCTTCGTGTGCCGTTGTCGTGGCTACTGAACATCGATTTGCAATGTTAGCTCTCATTCGTAGTTCTCATTCGCAGCCCTCATTTGCAACTCTGATGAACAATGAGTTGAATCCCAATATTTTACCGCGACTAAGATTTTGGCGACAAATTTTGTAATGCTTCGTGAATGTGTATTTTCTTTTGCAATTTGGAACCAATTTTATTGCTAGTTATCAGAGGTGGAGTCCTTGAAGACGTCCTTGGCCTCCAGGACGTCCTCGAGAACACAATTTGAAGTCGGTGGCTTTGGCCTCGAAGGTCAAGTCCTTGGCCCTGGCCTCGAAGCCTTAAATCCACGAAAATTGCCCTGTCCTCTGCTCGATGACAGCACTATTTTTGAATTGTAAAAATTTTTTTTTTTGTGAACACTTTTATTTTGGAGTTCGCCTGAAAAATTTCTTGGAAGATTTTTGTTTTGAAATCGCCTGAAACTTTTTTTTGAAAACTTTTGTTTTTCGGAGCACACTTGCGTCTGTGTCCTTGATCCTTGGCCTCGAGCCTTGTGTCTTCAACTCGACCTCTGCTTGTTATGACCAAAAATTTAATAATTATGTAAATCTAACTGAGCGTAACGTAGAAAAATAACCATGAACGATATTGAACCTCATCTTTTCAATTAAGTCTTTTCAAACTTTTAAAGGAATCTTTTCAATCAAGTTAAGGCGCATTCAGTCAGGCACGCCCACAGTATTGTCTAGTCAAGAATAAAGTATAGAATAAGCAAGTACAAAAGCTCATACGTAGCTTATGCACACATACTGTAGCACCAAGCGTTGTAGATTGTTAAATAAACAGTGGCTGTACTGAATTGTTGGCGTCAGAGAAGATGATTTTTCGCCACAATTTTTTTAAGAGCGAAATACATTGTATAATCAGACTTTGAAATGCAGTAATAAAATGACCAAAGCTCGCATAGAATGCAGAGGTTCTGCACTGTAATAGCTTCATGTATAATGTGTACTACTTAATCTGCACCGTGTTTGTAATTTTGCTCATGCATTTTACTATTTTACGAGTTTAGGTGCTGTACGCATAGTACGGTTAATTAAAAACTGGAATAAACTACTTCGGCTCATTTCAGGGACATGTCGTAATTTATCCGATACAACTTTCGGAACTTATAATTTTGGGAAAAAATTTCGCATTTGATTTTGTCAGATATGTTTTAGTCAATTGCAATGGCAGGTACTTTTTGATGACTTTTTTTCGATGCAATTGAAAATGTTTAGCAAAGGTTTAAAGCTCAGCATGCCCTGGGAAGTATATTTGAATCTCACATGAAACCCTTAAAAATGAAGAAATGGAGTGACTTGCTTAAGATAGTCCGATGGAGTGACCCTCTTAAGATAGTGAAAAGAAGTTGGCAGTAGGCTATAGTTGGCAGTTGGCGGTAACCAATAAAAAGCTAAATGTTGTAGTTGAATGTTTTAGAATTAAGAATGAATTAGATACTATTGAAAATGAAACAAACATTAATATTTTTTAAATAATAAAATTTATTGCTTTTGTTTTATGTTTTCTATATAAAAAATTATTTTTAGGTGATCTTTTAAATCCAAGGTGCCGGAACAAACTGCTAAGGGTGTCTAAATTAAACTATCCATTTATAAATTAAAATTAAACCTTAAATTCACTTTCGGAACTGTTTTTGGAGTAGCTCAAAATATGGACGAAACGATTATTGAAATGGAACCACTTAATGCGACAAGCGGTGAACTGACAAGAAACGATCCTGCGACTGAACCGCCTCTTGCGGGTATCGATCATTCGACAACCAAATCAAGACAATGTGGTTGCTTCCATTTTGCGAAAGACTTGGTAAAATATGAAGTTTTCTGGTGCTTAATGGTTCTGCTTCCTCGATATGGTTTACAAAAGTCATGTAAGTAAAATCATTCATCGTAATGATTTTCATACTATGAGCAAAGAGCATTCTCTTTCACGTAATTTGTTTACTTTGACAGCAAACAAAGCACTTTTGGGTTCAATATTTTGGATTACCGATTCACTGCTTTACAAATCTGCGTTTGTGGAAAAGATATTGTTGTAATGTCAATTTTGCATAGCTTACGTCTCAGCAATTCGAAATGCTGAGAATTTTTAAGTACGATGTGGTTAGTGGTTACCATATTGTATAAGCTCCCAGTTGATTAAGATATTAAACTAAAGAATAGTAGGCATATACGCTTGTACGCTCACGATTTTACGCAGAGTATAGACCGGATCTATCGAATATTACAATAATTAGAGATACCTAGTTATTGACAACAATTTAACAACATTAGTTTTATAACTACATTGCTGAGTAATTGACTATATAAATTTAATTATGAGCAAACACTGAACAAATTTGCAACGTCTCTTAAATCAGTACAAATGCCAGAATAAACACGCAATAACACTAAACGTCGTCACCGTGAAAATAACCGCAATTCCACAATCGGATAGACAAATGGTATTGGTTTTTGAAATTGTGACTAAATGTGGGACGATCTGGCTCGTTAGAAGACTACCAAAGGCACATTTACCACACCCGCAAACACGAGAAAATACTTTCAAAAAAATCACCGTCGAAAATTCTCGCATCCCTACGCCCCTTAAATTTTCTCTCTCTAGCAAAAAAATCAACGCCCATCAATTCAGATATAGATAAGTTTGAATGAGGTCTCATTCTGGGGCGTAGTTCGAGGAGGGCCAAGGTGCCATGGTTCTCTATCCCCCATATTTAAGTTTTTACCAACCAATCCAATGGTGCGAAAAATCCAAAGTTTTAGTCTTAAAAGTTGTATTGCTTCGAATCGCATTTGCGGATTCTGGTTTTATCGCGAATTTTGTGCGCATTCTGAACAAGAACGCATTTTAATCAAAGAAATGCGGCATACCCAGCAACTTAATGGAATAATAGGATTAGTAACCATGGTACAATGCCACATTAGTGGCCATGGTACACTACAAAAAGCGCAAAAACAGTTAAAACAGTGTTTCTTAACCTTTTCGGCGCTCGTACTTCTTAAAATTTTGTAAAATGTTTTCGTACTCCTTAATCTTTTTAAAAGATTTTTTTCGAATTCATTAAAGTTAAAAAAAAGACCTTCAACGCGATTTGGAACGATATTAGTACCCGGATTCCATTGAAGACCGAAGAAAAAAAGGTCATCACTGCAATTTGGTGCAAGTTTACGCGCTCCTTATGGTACAGCGACAGACAGTGTGTTCCCTCCCCAACAAAAAGTGATTCCGGATGTGGATTCAGCAGAGCGTTGGAGCGCCGAATTCGGACCACGTACCACAATTCAGCACTCTAGCGGCCCACTTTCTGGAAAATACTGTAGTTCTAAATAATCTTTCTTTGGACGCCTCATCTTGTACCCCCTGCTTCGGTGCTTCGTACTGTCGCTGATTGACTTACGTAGTTTATTTTCAGAAATTAAAATTGTGCTTCTTATTTAAAAACCATCATCACAAAACTACGGAAAAGCCAATTGTACTTTATTAACTTAAAACCAAGTTTTAAGTTGCAAATCAAATTGTAAATCAAACTTTGCAGTAAACGTTCAAAAATAAAGCAAACGGAGATTGAGCTTGTAATCACCGCAAGTCCCGCGGCAAGCAAGACATGTCACGCACATCGCGTCTCACCAACTCAAGCGCTTGCGGAGACCACAAGTTCTAAACTCAACGCAAGAATTGCAAGCAAAATGAAAATGAAGCACAGGATAGCCACAGTACCCTCGAGGGGTGCAGGTACCTTCGGTTTAGAACCCCGGGGTTAAAATCAGTGTAATTGAGTAGAGCAGATTTCATACTATTTTTAGCACAGCAGGTTAAAATTTTTTCTGCCTTTAAATCGTCCTACTCTATACCATAAATCTAAAAAACATAAAAAATTCCTACAGTTTATTTCTTAATCAATAATGTTTAAAAGACTGTAATACCTATTCAAATTTGGTTATGTCATCAAACTAAAAAATCTACAATATGCTATTAACTAATTCGAAATACGTCATTAACTGATTTGAAATAAGCCATTAACTAATACGCAATACGCCATGCATCAATAGCTTGAGTTTGCTACCTGTTTTTATGTTGTTTTAAATGTTTCGCCCTGCACGTCTTGAAAGCAGAAATTGGACAAAGATAGCATCAGAGTAGAAAAATTTGGTTAAAATATACTAAAATCTCTAAGCGCCGGGGCTCTGTTTCGAGACTCCCAGCTTGTGTTTTTTCTACTCTACACTATTTTTGTCCCATTAAAAGTTCCTTCTTCCGAAAATCCTTGATAAGGTAGGTCATTGCATATGATTTGAGGTTTGGACTCCCCCAATCAGGTTCGGATTTAAGATATGGCACAGCGTGTCAAGCAGCCCCGCCCTAGGTTGGTAATACCTTTTTATAGTCTTGACCTATATTTGGCAGGAAAATGCAGAGATCCCCGAATAAATCCTTTTGTTTGGTCTTCACCTTTTTTCCAATAAACATACCAAGTGCCAGGGGCCCGGCGAAATCTAAATCCAGCACTGCCCCCAATCAAAAACGGTGGCTACGCGTCCTTCTTCGTTAGTCTCAACGAAGAAGGATACTTTGGGTCAGATACAGTGGCATATTTGCAGTTATTTTATTGTAGATAAGTAGATTAGATATCTTCAAATTTTGTACAATTTGTTTGCACACTATATAGATGTTGTTAATTGTTGAAGGCAATGAGATTGAACCTAAAACTGTAGTAATTTTTTGTGATGACGTTCCTGAGGCTGTTTAAGCTTATCAAGTTACACGTTTGATTTTCTTCCCACAAAACCATGATATTACGTTTTGCGGTGGTGTCCGAGGTTCCGTAAAATACCATTACGAGTGCTTTTAAATGTTACTTTTTAAGTCATACATTTTAACATTTAGGGATTCTCAAAGTCTTTCAAGTATTAGAAGCAGAAGATTACTATGTCTTTGTATTTGGTTTGCTGGTCACTCTTATGATGTTAATCTACATTAACAGAAAAACAAAAGATCCCAAACTACTTGCCCCAGGCGTTCCAGTGGTATGCAACCAGATCACTGGAATTCTATTTTGTGGTTATCGCTTAATATACTTGGATAAAAATTTTTCCAGCGATTTCCAAGAGCATCGGTGGACATACATCTGGTTTATACAATTAATTATGCTTTTGTTTGCTTTTTTAACAAACAAGTTTTTAATGTGGCTCCATAAAGGCACTTTAATAAACATATTAGACAAAAATTATTCCATCTCCGCCATTATAAAGTTTGTTTGCAGCACCAATTTGACCAATTATAGCGAACAAACTCCGTGTAAACTCATTGTTTTGAGTACAAAAAAGGTACTATTTGTTGTATTGGTTGTTTGCTCTATCTTTTTATTGATGAATGATATTTTCTATATAGCAGTGACACTTACAAATGAAAAATTTGATGTAGATCAAATAATCATATTTATTTTTTCTTTTTTTGTGCCCATAATAAGCGAATACTTTTGCTGCACTCAGGTAATTACTGTTAAGACGATTCTTTTTTTTATACCTTACTACGTTTTTGCTTGCTATATATTAGCTTTGTACGTTCTGATTCTTCCATTTTGTGACGCACTTCGTGTTCAACGTTCTCTGAAATTTTTTGTATTTTGCTTTGGGCTTATAAAGTTTCTTTACCATACAAAAATAATTTCATGAGATTAGGATTATCGCTCAAAAAAGTATTAACCTATCTACTTTTATTCCTGGCTGACCCAAAATAATCTATAGAACTGTATGAATTTTTTTTAGCAAGAGTAAGAGTTAATAGATATTGTGAAAAATTGAACACGTAGCAATACAGTAACTAGATATTTATTTTCCTACGAAATAATGCGATACTTAAGCCAATATATCTTCATTAGCATTTCTTCGGTCATTTTTGCTGACTTGTAGCTTCTTCTGCTTAACAGTTTTTGTCTAGCTGGTGTATCTGCAAATATCTGCTATTCACAAATAGTTTTAACTTATGACTGATTGATGTCATAAATTTCTTCAATTAACCGAAAAATAACTTGGTTTATAGAAGTAGAATAATCCATAACGCTAATCGTACGCTTGCAGCAAGCGCGAGTTTGAATCCCCAATACTAAATTATTAATTGCGAAATAAAAGTAGGCTGCACGTAATTGCCAAAAGCCATTGCTTCAAAACTTGCAGCAATTCAACATAAAGTGATATGTTATTAACAAAAGTAGTGTAGGCTATGTAAAAAAGTTGTTTTGAAAAAATGTCAAGCAGCGTCAATTGTACTGTAATTCAACTTTGTAGTTGTTAATCTAAATATATCGTGATTTTTGTTGATGTAATTGCTTGTGTTGTAACTTCCAGGATTACGTTTATGCTGTTTTTGAATAATTTTATCGTTTAATATCTTTTTATTTCACTATAAATGATCGCATGATCTGGGTTCAACTCTCAACCTGGTCACGTTGTTACATCCTTAGATAAGACGCTTTAGGATGACTATCTCTGCTTGGTGGCTTCGAACAAGCAGCAAATTTGATAGACAAGAATTACAAAAAAATCCACAGAAACATTGGATCACTGGAAACTGTTAAGCAGGTGAGGATTCCTCCAAGCATAAAGTACAGTCATTGCAATGAAAAGTACGTAAATCGTCCAATAGTTATCTCCTGACGCTGTCCAATAGTAGTAGGATAGATGTGCACTAACAACTACTGAAATGAATGAAAATGCGCCTTACCCAAGCATGACGGTTGTAGGTAACGTGATTCGACGGCACTTAGTTCGGTAATTTACCGTTTTCAGGATTGCTTTGTTAGTTTGAGTTTGATAGTAGTGTCCGAAATTTCAATAAGCTTGCATCAAAAGATATTGCCACCAAATCAAAATTGGGTTAAGTTATTAACTAACATTTATTGAAGCACAACTGCGAAATATTTTCCTGCATGAAAACCTCCAAGATTATTAATATTGTCCTAGTCGCAAGACAACCCGTCACAATTGAGCAGCAGTAAGAAGTTTTATTTTAACTGCATACGAGCAATAACGGTACACAGTTTGTAGAAATAACTTAACTTTAGGGCTATTTAGGTCTGGTTTTGGCTTCAAATCACTTTTTAGGTTCGAGCCTATGTTTTCGGGTTCGGGCCTGTATTTGTCGGCCCGTTTATAACTCGGTTTCGTGCATTCCGTGATTCTGCCCGAGCAGAGTCCAATGTTGGACCCAGAGTTGTAAGTCGGGCCGGGCTTTTCAGGTCGGGTTCTGGCCGGTTTCGAGCCTAAAATTGACAAAATTTTGGGCTTAATTCGGGCCTGAGACGTGCTTTTTGTCTAAGGTGCACAAACATATAATCAAAATAATGTGGCGACATTTAAGGATCATTTAAGGATCAATACGATGATTGGTGTACAATGATTACGATTATTGCATCACAATTTATCATCAATAACCAGTTTTTATCTATCTCAATGAATGCAAGTTCTGCTCATTGTGATATCGCACTATACTTTACGATGTTAGACATTTATTTGTCTGGCATCAGACTTGCTTTATGCGTGTGTGAAGCTATTCCACAGTCACAGTTAGCAGACAAAAGTTGCTTAGGGAAGGAGAAATTAACGGCTTACGTTTTTCAGACCTAACTTAACTTTCGGGTTTTTTCGGGCATCATTTGGGCTTCAAATTAGTTTTCGGGTTCGGGCTTGAACTAGTCGGCCCGTTTGCAACTCTGGTTGTACCAATCTAGCGTTGTTTGTATAAATTTCACAAAATAAAAGCATGCAATCCGGTGAGCCCTGTAGTACCTCGATCTACTGGCCACCGGGCTAAAGCAAATTTTACCACAAAAAAAAAAATGGATACTGAATAAGGTTTATGCAGACACACCAGTATTGTTTAATATATTCCAAAACACTCATCAACATTGTTATGCTATGAAAAAACTTTTTTCAAATGAAAAGCACAGTATGATTTGTCTGATCAGTGCATACAAATTGGCTACAATCTTAATTGTAATTAGTTGGTTGAAAAGTATACTGGTTTTTGAGATTGCATTTTGTTGAAAGCTTGATCTTTTCCATCTTTTTGTCTTTTTTTTTGATCGGTTATCTTTGGAAATGACCTAGTTTTAAATGGCCCCTAATCGCCATAAATTTGATGTTTGGTTCCTTTAATAGTTTTTGCTTTGTATTTTTGTCTCTCTGATACCTGTCTGAGTCCAATGACGAGGTTAGGCAGAAATTTACCTTTTTTCATCACACGATTCATTTCAAAGCACGCATTGTAAAATGACGTCATTCAGCTTTTTGAGTTTTCAAAAAGTTCACAATCTTTTTTGTCTTCGTTCAAACATAATACAATTTTAATTTCCCGTCGCAAATAGATTTTGCATTTGAATAAATATGTCAGTGGGAGGTTTGCAAAAATTTGCAGTAAAATTGCGCCATTTTAACATGTGAACACTATAAAAATAGGCTTCATCAAACAACATTGAAAATTAGTATTTGCACAATATGCATTACGTGCTCATCAAACATGAGAAAATGCTACAAATATGAGGAAATAGTAGCAGAGGAGAAAATCAAAAGCTAATAATATAAGATGCGTGGATACAGATTGAAAAGTGTTTCATAAAGTCTTAAACTTAAATGATCTTCTTAAATATCAATAAAGCCGTATTATAGGCAAGTGTAGAATGCTGCCATGGTTTCTCATATTGCTGTATGTCTTTTGTTTATCTAAGAACAAAAACGATTGCCAATATAGAACTAAGCACAACAATTTATTAGACGTGTTTCGCTTTAACTTAAAGCATCATCAGTAGAATGAATTTGCAAAGTAAGAAGCACGAATTTATATACAATAGCCACCCATTAATTCAGGTGGCCACGGCACGGCTTAAGATTTGTCATAATTGAATAAAAGAGCGACAGGTCATTGGTTTAAACACACAAGAAAACACAGCGGAATAGCGACGTCATTTTAAACAACAATTTAAAACAATTAAGCATTGAAAAGATACAGGGGCAAGGATTGATTGTCGACATTTAGTTGTGGTTCTGTTTTGGAAATATGTAGAGTTTCTTTGATGCGTAATTTAGTTACGTGATTACTTCTGTCCAAAATTTTGGGTGAGTCAAAATTAATCACGTGGTTGGGATTATTGAGCAAATGTTTGCAAACTTCAGAATCTTCACACGTGCGATGTTCATTGAGGCGAGTAATTAGGTTCCGTTTGGTTTGGCCAATATAATTTTGACCACAACTACAAGTTAATTGATACACAACACCTGACGAATCTTTTGTTTATTTTGTAAAACTAAAACTGACAAAAACGTTGATGTAAAGTTCTTGAGCAATTGACAGCAATATACTGTCATTTTTGCGAAGACATACAAAATTGAAAAGCGTTTAGCAACAATATTTAACAGAATCTCCATTGTTGTTCTGAAATATTTTTACATTTAGTTACATAAAAATCACAGACTTACAATAATTACTGTTAGCTGATTTAAGTACTCATCGAGCATTTTCTGAAAGTACCGTTTTGCAACATATTCATGTAGCCGCTTTTGTAGCCAACTTTGTTACATTTTTATGAAAAAGGCTTCTTGAAGTTTTAATATGGTTAAAGAAACACTATAGATGGTGACTAACATAGGCAAATTTTAAATTTATCTTAAAAGATCATTCAACTATCTTTTAAAGTACAAAGCAGATAGCACTTTGGATGCAATAAGATAAAAAGAGCTAATTCCCCGTTTGCTAATTTTTACTATTTGCAAATTAACGACTTTTTAAAGCATATTGTCATACCATGTTTTGCAATCATACCAAGTTTTGCAATTGTTGCTTTAACTACTTTATTCAAAATATATCGTAGATTACGCTCCCGCGATTATTGTTGATGTTTATTGTTTATTACGAAACTTCAGATTCATAAAGCGTTACGGACATTAGCTTGTATAGGAAGGACTGAAGATTGTTCAATCAAGCCGGTCGACCGCATTGAGACGTGTTGTTTCAGCTAGCCTTACAATAGTCAACTTTAAAAGAGCGACGTCCATTACGAGCGACTCTAGAAGTTTTACAATGATGTTTAACGACAGCCAGGCGACAATGAACGTTAACAATCACTACAGCAACCCTTTTTCTTCGTGTGACGTTGTCGTGACCACTGAACTACGGTTCGCGATGCTAGCTTTCATTTGTAGCCCTAATTTGTAACTCTGCAAACGAAAGGATGAATCCCAACATTTTTACTGCAACTAAGATTTTGGACCCAAATTTTTGATGCGTCGCGACTGTGTATTCTCTTTTGCAATTCGGGGACAATTCTCTTGCTTGTTTTGACCAAAAATTAAATAAATATGTAAGCTTAACCGAGCGTAACATAGAAAAGTAACCGTGAAAGATATTGAACCTTATCTTTTCAACCAAGTCTTTTCAAACGTTAAAAGAAAACTTTTTCAATCAGGTTAATGGGCATTCAGTCACACATCCACGACAGCCTACACTGTAAAAAAAGTGTAATAATACCCACCTATAAGGGTGGTTCAATTTTTCCACCCTAAAAAATTTCATTCCACCCCTTACTGTTTAAAGGAGGAAATGAACACCTTATCAACTTCTAACTTATATGATGGGAATAACCACCCAAAGAGTGGTTCAAATTTTCCACCCAAGAGGTGGATTTTTTCATATGTGAAACTGCGCTATTTCTACCCACTGGGGTGGAAATAAGTACTTTTGTCCGTATACTCGAATCTCACTTTTATGCCATCTCCCACCCACTGGGGCGGTAATAAGCATTTACGCCCATATACCTGAATCTCACTTTTATGTCATGTTGTACATTTGTCAACGAAATATATTTAATTGAGAAAAACCAGGAGTAGCAGCATATATTGGCAAAGGCTAATCTGCACCATTGGCCACTGCTGGCAACGGAGACATTTCAATTACATAAAATGCAGTGAAAAACAAAGACATATTATCAATAACATCATAGGTGGGCAAGTTAATGCAAAACGTTAGCTTCGTTAACCTCTAGTCCGTTAGCAAACTTCACACCTCCGTTAACGCTAATCCATTACTTTCAGCTTTAATTAACGGAAGTTGTTAAACTCCGTTAATCCGTTAATATTTTGCGTGTAATTTACATTTCTTTTTATTCACTCGCTTCTAGAACACGTATTGAAGCTGTTGAGCAGATTGTAAGGAAATATTTATTGCTATGGTGGTCTTTTTGTGTTTTGGAAGTTACATTTTACAGTGTAATCTAATTTCAAGATAAAAAGAATTCGTATGCACTAACCAAGCTGCGATTAGAAAATCTTTGGAAATTGTGAACAGCGATAATTAATAGACCTATGAAGCTGCAGGTTATTATTTGCCACAAAAAAGAGCTCCTTTCTTCGCTTTTTTCTATAAAACTTGTGCTAATACGCAACTAGTGTTACCAGTGCAAATTCGTTTGTACCGGTGCGATGAATGAATGGTGCAAGATATTAACTATAAAAGCCTTAACGAAAGTTAACAAAACTTAACGGAAGTTATTTTAGTCCGTTAACAGAACTTAACGGAAGTTAATTTAGTCCGTTAACATGAAAAAAGTTTTTAACGGATTAACTAGTTAATGAAAAAGTTAGCTTCGTGATTAACGGATTAACGGACTTGTGCCCAACTATGAATAACATAATACACAGAAAAGCTCCCTTTTCCCCTACTCGATACTGTTTCACACGAGCAAATGCATACAATGAAATTCGTATTGAGAGTTCTTTCTACAGTTTTTAAAGTCCAATAACCCTTTCCTTGCTCTCACTTCATAACTTCCCGAATCTCAAGCAGTCAGCCAGCTTAAAATTTCTAATTAGCAACACCACAGCTTGATGCGCAACACTTAATATGAATATGGAAATGGAAATTTTAGGAGCTTCCTTCTATCCCACAGAGACATTCCAATTGCATAAAATGTAGTAAAGTATATGAACACACTCCAAATTATATTCAGTAATGCAAGGAGACATTCCAATTACATGAAAACCAATTGAGAACGGAGACATTCCACAACCAAAATATAAAGTAATTCTAATCATATAATATGCAGTGAAAAACGCAAATTTCGCCGATATTCTAATTGCATAACATGCAGTCACTGCTCCTGACTTCGCTATTGCAATACAAACACATTAACACATAGAACGAAATTTCTATCGGGATTTTTTTTCTACAGTTTGTGAAAAAACGTCTTCACCCGAGGTGTTCAGTTCACACATAGCCTTCTGTCGAAGCGAAAAAAAACGTTTTAAGTTTTGATAGCCTACCTATAACAGTAATCATAGACGATGATCTATTGATCACACTGCTACAAAAATTATTTCAGATGAAATAGTTTCAGTTTTTTTTGTTTTGTTTTTTTCTTTGCAGCAACAGCAGGCTAATTATTTCAACGATTACTGGTGGACTGCTGCAGAATGAAGCTTTCTTTTATCCGCTTCATTGAGGCAAACGCCTAAAGTGTGAACATTCCTCTTACACACTGCAAGGTGTATTTCATATCTTTGCAATACTGAATGTTGAATATCCAGTGCCTGCCACTTGTATGCCACGAGGTAGTAAGGGAGGGAATAGATAACAATGGCCAACACAATTTTTGGTGCCAAAAGTTAAGAACGGTTTAAGGCTAATTTGGGGGTGCTGATTCAAAAAATGATCTTGTTTTTGCTCTATCAGGTCAATTTTTTGAGATATCCAACATTTTTGGTTTCTATGCGATAGGCTGTTTAGCAGTGTTTTCAGTAGGATGCTGTTTCATGTCTTTGTCTTGCAATTTAGTTGATTTGTGTTTCAGAAGTGTTTTTATTGCCGCTTTAGCAGGCAGGAAACATAAACACCTATTGTTTACAGACTCCCTTTTACTCTTTTGTGTCTCTCATCACTAGTCTTAAAGCTGCCGTTCTGTCTCACTGGTCTAATGCAGCTGAAGAGCTTAGCACTGATAAACCGTCACGTTTACTGCTTAGTGCATAGGTTGAAAACAGTCACGTTTACTGCTTAGTGAATAGGTTTGGAAAATTGAAAAATAACTGAATAAGCAATATCCACTTGCAGTAACTATCAGTTGTGATGATATGGAAGTGCATGTCAGTTTATAAGAGAAGATATAGTTAGATATTGTACCACTGTATATTCATTAGTTAGATACACTATACTAGGCTGTAGTGTACTGCTATATCATAGCGTTACCGGTATATGAAGCTAATATTAGTTTACATTGTTATGCAGATATATTACATCTAAAGCAGTAAGTTATGGCTACTTCATCTAGAAGAAGTTGTGTAAATGACCCTAATGTTTTTTGTATGTGGCAAATACACATTGGAGCACAACCGAAAGCTAATCACCGATTTTGTGAAACAAGCTTATTTAGCTTATTTCAAAGTGAAACTTAGTGATCAAGACAAATCGTGGGCTCCCCAAATTGCTTGCAAAACCTGTATCGAGTTTTACGGCAATGGACAAAGAAACAAAGGAAAGGTTTGAGGTTTGCAATTCCGATGGGGTGGCGAGAGCCAAAAGATCTTTACAGTGACTGCTACTTTTGCGGAATAAAGACCAAAGGCATCAATAGGAAGAATAAAACCTCATTAACATATCCAAGTTTGGATTCGGCAATCAGGCCTGTTCCACACAGTGAAGAACTTCTTATTCCTGTTTTTGAAGGTTTGCCTCAGCTTGAATCTGCTTTATCCAGTGAAGATGATCTTTCCTCTACTGACAGTGAAACTACTATTGCAAACAACGACTTCCACCTTCTCTGGTACCTCCACAACTATTTTCACAAAATGAACTAAATGATTTGGCGAGAGACCCCCAAAGGTCTTTTGAACTGTTGGCATCAAGACTAAAAGAAAAGATTCTTTTACAACCAGGAACATTTATAACTTACTAACGAAATCGTCACGCTGAATTTTTACCTTATTTTACACAAGAAAAAGATATAGTATTTTGCAATAATGTTGAGGGCGTTTGCAAGAAGCTTGGTGTCACCCAATATGATCCCAATGATTGGCGACTTTTTATTGATAGCTGCAAACGAAGTTTAAAATGTGTTCTCTTGCACAATGGAAATGATTTTGGATCTATTCCCCTTGGACATTCTACAACACTCAAAGAAAAATACAGCGATATTAAATTTGTTTTAGAAAAAATTGGCTATTACAAGCACAACTGGATCGTACGTGTGGATCTGAAAATGGTTGGATTTTTATTGGGATTACAAGGAGGATATACCAAGTTTCCATGCTTTATTTGCTTGTGGGATAGCCGAGCTAGAGAACAGCATTGGAGACAAAAATAATGGCCAGTGAGAGAACAAATGGTACCAGGTGAGAAGAACATACAAGCTCAACTGCTAGTGGAAAGATCCAAAATAGTTTTTCCTCCATTACATTTCAAGCTGGGAGTCATGAAGCAATTCGTCAAAGCACTGAACAAGGAAGGTGCATGTTTCAAATACATCTGCGGCAAATTTCCAGGTCTAGCAATAAAAAAATTAAAAGCTGGTATTTTTAACGGACCCCAAATAAGAAAATTAATGAATGATCATGAGTTTCCCTCATCCATGAGCAAAGAAGAATTTTATGCCTGGGATGCATTTGTGAAAGTAGTTAAAAACTTTTTTGGAAACAAAAAAGCATCCAACTACAAAGAGCTTGTAGCTAACTTACTGAGCTCTTTTGAAGATATCGGTGCTAAAATGAGCATCAAGGTTCATTTCTTGCACAGTCATCTTGATCGCTTTCCTAAAAATTTGGGTGCACTTAGTGATGAACAAGGAGAAAGATTCCATCAAGACGTTAAGGAAATGGAAGAGAGATATCAAGGGAGATGGGATGCCGTTATGCTAGACGATTACTGCTGGTCTATCAAACGTGACTCTGTTGCCACTCATAGCCACAAATCATTAAAACGTAAATTTACGGTTGACACTTCATAAATATGGCAGCCTACTTTTCATCATTGTTGTTTTAGTGTTTTTGCAGCTATTAAAGAAATTGGTATGTGCAACATATTTTTGATGTTACACTACCTTATGCTTTGTAAAAAAAACTTTTACAGATATTCAAATGATCATCTTTTAGTACAGAAATGCTCATTAATTGGTGTACCATAGCGAAAAAACTAGACCTGATGGAGAAAAAATAACTGCATTTTTGAAATCAGCGACCCCAAATTAGCCAAGATCAGTCAAAAAATCATTGACACCATTCAAAAAAATTTTTTTTTGTTGGCCAGTGTAATTTAATTTAGGTAAGGGGAAAAGGAAAGGAACTACCTATAGACATTTCTTATACCTATATCGCATCCAAAGCAAATAATAAAATGTTAACCGTAGTTCCTTCAGCAGTCTCTTTAAGGAAAGTCTCTTTACCCTTATTCAGAGGGTTATAGCCTCCTCCCCATTCCAAGAAAATGTTTATAGGTATAAGAAATGTCTGTAGGTAGTTCTTTTTACAGTTTGTTGAAAACTCTTTTCACCCTTATTCCAACTTTGGCTTGTGGATCTGTAGCAGCCATCCCAAAAGCTGCAAGGTGTATTGCATATTCACAACATAATTTACAACTAATAGGCTACGGCGGAAATTGAAACTTGTTTGGTGCTGAGCTCTTGTTGTTTTCTGGCAGCAAACAAATATAGCTATCAGTACCCTTGCAGTGTAGACAGATGAACAAGGACGCATGTCAGTTTCTAATCAATATTTTAGTGAGAAACAATCACTTTAAAAAAAATTTGATACGTGCAAACATTCTAAAATGAATGAAACAGTAATGGAGTTAATCAATAACAGCATTGGGGAAGTGCCAAATTCTCTAGCACATACGCCCAACATGAACCTTTCAGCTTGACCTAAATCAAGGCAAAAAGAAATGCACTGTAACATGATAACATATTAAAAACCATAATTTTTTTGCAAAATCAAATATCTTTAACAAATTGTTTGTTGCTTGTGTGATCTTTGAGAGAGTAGTTTATTTAAACAAAAAGTTTTTATGATACAAGCAATATGACCACAGAGCTTACCATTATTAGGGTACCGGTAGACCAAGATTACATTGATGGTGTCATCTACAACTCAAATGAACTAGAGCAAAATTACTGAACACCAAGCAATCGATTACGTGGAAAGACGACTGCAGACAAGGGTATTTTACAATTAACTGGTCTATTCTTAGTGTGCCGTTTAAAATTTCGTCTCGGCGTGCTTCGTAACTAGCATTCATCAGTTGCTCCACAACCACATCACTTTTTAATGTTTTTCCCCATTCTGATTGCAGTTCCTAAATAATTTTGTCTTGATCCACTTTTTCTGCCTCGTCTTGATCCACCTTTGCTGCCTTGTTGGTGCTGCAGCGCGGGTCATCCTCATTCTAAAATCAAATCTCAAACTTTAGTAAGACAAAACGGTAAGTTACAAAATGACACATTGCTAAATTGCTTATATCGGAAATGATGATGAAAATTCAGTCGCTTTTATCATGGTCATACAAACCCTAAATTGGGGCAGAACCACGCAAAAATGAATCAAAAAAGGAGTTTTTTTTTCCGTTACAAGATTTAAGAACTTGATTAAGCAGACTCTTTGATTTATAGCCTCTCTCTTTCTTGAAGGGTATTCATTTGCTACACATTACCTCATATTTCGTTTGCTACGCATTACGATGCTAGAAAAGAATGGGAAAGCATGCAACAAGAAAAAAAAAGCGTTTTGACGCAGAATTTGAACGTTGCTTGGCATTATTGTTTCCAACCCAACCACAGCGGCATTATTTTTCAAAGTACAAAAAAGTATTTCAACAGATCGCAGAATATATATTATCTGATTATCTCTGTGTACTCTTATGCCCCTGCGCTCTTGTTTCCTTGCGCCCTTTATCCTAGATTGCATGCGGGCTCTACTTGTCTACGAATGGCTCTATCCTCAATACTAACTTATGTCCAATATTTGTAAATATCTGAAATTGTTTTTGTTTTCTCTTTTCTTTCCGACTTGTGACCGTAGTTACGGTAGTTCCTCCTAAATGAGTTAAGTCATTGAAACGCGTGAATTGATTAATTCCACCATGCTTGGTAGGCTACATTGTAATGTCAGTTGTAAGCAAAATATTTCTCAATGGTGGGTGAAAACATGGACAAAATTACTCCCTCTTACATACGTACGTTATTGCCTCGGAAAAAATAAACACCCAATTCTTTGTGCAAGATCAGGTCATGCTATCTGTCTTTGAAAGATACCAACATAGGAATGATGGCGTCACAACAACGCCAATGCGATCATACTATAGGCTCACGTACCGTATATCCATATATTATTTGTGAAGTTTTACAGCAATAAAATTTGGCTTACTATGCTCAAACGTTTTTTGGCAATTTTGGGTGAACGTTTTGATACACTATTTCCATATTTTGCCATCATTGCTTGCACTTGAACATTATTGGAAAGAGAACGTCTAGCATCTTTGAACCGCTGTCGAAGGCTTGCCAAGACAGTGCTCTACAAAAACAATTTTGTTTAGCAAATAACTTAATGCCTGTACTAGTAACACACTTTTCTCTGCAACAAACCAGCAATTGGACTTAAAAAAGCAGGAGGTAAAAAACTGCATTTTGACAAACAATAAAACTGTTGTTTGGTGCTTATTGCAATTCTGAGTTGCTTTGTTTTTAAGATATTCAACAAAATGCCTGAATTCAAGGTGCCAAATCAGTTTTGCTAGAAACTCTAGTTGATCATTTGTGCAAGGCGATGTTTAAAACTACCTACCAAGGTAACCAGTTTCCAAGAAAAAGTATGTACGTTACTATAAAATCATGCGTTTTGTTGAATACCGGATATATTAAAAACCAAAGCAGTTTATGATTGCAGTAAAAAACAAAAAAAGTTTTTGATCTAGTCTATTGTTTGTCAACACACAGATTTTCACCATATTGCCTGTTTAAGTTTTTAGCTAAATAAAAGAAGTCGTGTTTTTGACTTATATTGTTTTTGACGATGTTACCTTTGAGTTAAACAGTTTTCCTTTTAGCGTTCAGTTGTTTCAACAATGCCAGTACTGTGATTATCATTATCTTTTCATTAGTCAATTCAAACTTTGACTTTTAGAAACTTCTACTTAGCGATATACACTAACCCATAAGGCCTACTACATTCTGCTATTATTGATTTTACCATATGTTTGAAAAACGCTTACCGATAACTTTACATCAAAACATTAAAAAAATCAAAGCAAGCAAAATCAAAAAACATACAAAAGGACATCCATCTGGAGATCGTTGATCTAGAAGAGCAGGATATTTGCTAACAAGTTGCCCACAAATGATATGATATTGCATTGGAGAAGGATATCTGAAACAAATACCTTAAAAGTTGGAAAAAGAGCAAAGACATATTCATTAATAAGCTTAATAAAATTCACCAAACCATTTCTTAAAGGAACCTTTTCAGTAGAAAATGAACAACCGCCAATTGGGTGACACCACAATTGACAGAGTTTGAAAACCTTTTCAGGAGGTACTGGTAATCAGTTAAAACAATACGATGTTGTGAGAATATAAAAATTCTATACGTACTTCACCTAATTTCAGCTTCTTGAAGACTTTAAGGAAAACCACAATTCCTGGAAATGTAGCCAAAATCATCGTTTCTTACGGAATGGCAAAACTTTTTCAAACATGGCCATGTTGTGCAAAGTAAGTTTACAACAATATTGAAAACATTTTTCATGAAGCTACAATGTTTTTCTGCTACCTCGTGTGCTGATTAACTATTTTTACTAGGTAAATTTAAGTTTTCGTTTTGCAATAGGTCTTTGTTTGATATTAAGATTAGTATACTGGTACCAGTACTTAGCACCCTTGAAAGTTTTTTTTAAAGTATTACCGATACAGAAAATTTTCTCATTTTTACATTTCAATTAAGCTATTGACCTCCTATAACCAATTTCACATATGCTAAAATAAGATTTTTTGGAACAAAATAATATTATCACTGTATGAATAATCAATTTATAATATTATCACTTTATGAATACCAAGCAATATTATATACTGCTCATTGAATGACCAATACACCACATTTAATGAACTCTTATTTAATACACAATCGGTCACATTAAATAAAAAACTTTACTTTCAAAATCAGGTCGAGTTCTACTACCATTAGCACAGCCAATTCTATAAGTATTTGTATTGACACTTACAATGTATGAAAAGCAATGGAATCAAAAACTGTGTGAAGAAGTTTATTTTTAACAGAAGATGTCAACTTTGAAGGTGATCCGTTTGTTTCTTGCATTAGCTTCTCTGTTTATGGAGGCATTATTGGTAATTCATATGCCTGTAACCAAGTTTCAAACGAGCATGCTGCTGACTCGACAACAGATTTTGCAGGCACTCTATCTAAAGCTTTATCTTTGCTAACTGTACCACTATCCATCACAGTGCTTGCTTTCTCAGAAACTATCTTAGACAATGAAGCTGAAGCTCCATCAACAGAGCGAGCATTATGTTCTTCCAAGAAAGTTGTCTTTTCACTCACTTCATCTGAAAACGGACTATCAGCTGTTTCATCTATAATGCTGGCATCACTAGACTCCACACCTATTACAAAGAGAAAGACTTAGCTCAAATTTTGCATGACCTAATTAGGCTACAATGTTCAATATCATTGCCAGTATGTGCAAGCGAAGAGTTGCAAGTGTATTTATTGCAAATATTATCAAATTATTTATGTTTTAAAAAAAAAGTCATTTCGGTGACATCAGACATCAAGCATGTTTTAGAGCAATTCAAGAGAACTAATTGCTAAGACTGTAAGATTTAGCCTAGTGAAAAAATTATTTTTGGTTCCTTCAGCTCGTCGCCCATGCACTTTACTAATAAAGTCGAAAATTTTTTTTGTATTTTGCACATTTACCCTAAAGTTTTAAAGGGATTCGGGAGAACTTAAAAGGGTTAAAACCTCGTGGTTTCGCTCCTGATTTAAACCAAATTCTGGTTAACCCTTGATTGATGATTGATTGATTGGTGCATCTTTATCCTCCTATCACGAGAAAGCGACGGTGCGCTATATTTTGGACGAATCCGCACCCGCTTAGGAGTTGACCATTTTCCAAGCTTTCCTGTTGACGTTTTTGACTTCTTCCCACGTAAATTTGCTGCTTGTTCGAAGCCACCAAGCAGAGATAATTATTGTAAAGCGTCTTATCCAAGGACGCAACAACGTGACCAGGGTGCGTGTTGAACTCATGATCCTGTGATCAGAGTCGTCGTAAAAACGACGCCTTTACCCATTCGGCCACGCTGCCGACTCGTTACTTACATTACATTGCCTAACCAGTGACCTTACATTGCCTAACCAGTGATATTTTCTGTTTTGATTTTAATGTTGGCATGGGTTTTATCTAGTGCACGTCAGACCCGGCGCCACGGGGGGGCATACCGGGGCAGTGCCCCCCCAAATGACTGCTTGTGCCCCCCCAACGAAAATTGTGCCCCCCAAGCAAGGACTGTGTCCTGAAGAAATTTCCAGGCTAGGGGCTGCTGGAGTGCAAATTGAGGCCCAGACTAGTGTCTGCCACACTGGTATTTTCGTAAATTTTGTGGACTGAAACCGGATTTTTGGGATGAAGACCTTTTTTTTTTTTGGAGATCACCTGTTTTCGGCCGGAGAAACCGCTTGAATTCCCGATTTCGGCCGGAAAATCCCTTAGATTCTTTGGTCTTCACCTTCTTCATTTGATCCAGACTGGGATAAATTTCTCATGCCCTTGTGCCCCTCTCAAATTCACATAAATAAACTTCTCGTGCCCACCAAAATTTAGTTCTGCCCCCCCAGTCACGCTGTCCTGACGCCAGACCTGGTGCATGTTCTAGGCACATATTTTTGATGTTTATATGTATCAGTGTGTGATGTAGGGGTAGGAAGGAATTTGGAACGTTAGCCTATTTAATCTCTAATTTTTTGATTGTAGTCATTTTAATTGTTACATCACAATGATTCACGGTCCCTTTTTGCTGCAAATGCCCTTTTAATTACAAATATCCCCCAACTGCAATAGCTAGACCAGAGGTTCTAACTTTTTGAGATGCAACCTTTTTTGAAAATAGGCCTACCAGCAAACCCATGCCTCTTTTGAAACTCAAACAAAGCAATCGCAAACACAGCATGATAATAAACTTTATGCGGACTGGCAGTTGGAAACCACTAGGCTAGTCTACAGCAGGGGTTCTCAAACTTTTGGTGTTATGGAGCCCAAGAAGAGGTTGATCATAAGGCCTATTTATGGAGCCGCTTAATAAATTTCACACATTTAAAAAAAACTAAATGAGTAGGCATGCCTAGCAAAACTAGCACATAAAAAATAGCCCTGTAGCCTGCGAGCTCGAAGCTCTCAGACAGGCAAATCAAAGGTTCTATGACTTGCGCTCGACTGAACTCAGAAACTGAGGTCCACTGAACTGCTGAAATCTGGTCTGTGAAAGACCACGTTTCACTTTGGAAACAAAATGTTTGTGAAGGCGGAGCATTGTAAAATGGCGCCACCAGGCGTTACTTAAATTAAAGAAACAAAGCGAGGCAAAGAAAGCCATGACGATCAGCAACCAACGCTCTGAACTCTAGTTGAGACCTATTTACTTTGACCAACATAATTTTCTCACGATTTCTGTATCTTCAGACGTGGTAACTCTAGACTAAACTGATAACAAAAATGCAGTAGGCCTACGGTATTTTTGCTTTTAGTCATTGATATTCTATTTCTAACTTGTCAACTAGCTTTCACTTCACACCTTCAAGCTATGGACACAAACTGACAAAAAAAATATGTAATCCAACAGCGTCACTAGCGCAGTCACGGTCACGTGATCTCTGCAGCCAATCAAAAAGTCGAATACCGTCATGTTTGAAATGAAAATGGCGGATGATTGCTGACCATTGCCAACTGATTAAAATTCACGGTAGCACCGTCGCACGTAGCAGCTGGCCTGGGCAAAATTGGCAAGTGACTATACTGGTAAAAGAAATGCAGAATTTTTATACATTTGTATTTTAACTTGCGAATTCGTGAATTTTTCAGAAGATAAAATTAAACTGCTCAACTAGCTTCCATCCACACCTATAAAACCATGGGTACAACTGACAAAGAAATGGCGATTACATAGCGTCAAAAGTCACGTGATTTTGGAAAGCCATTAAGCCAATGAGAAAATTGGATGCCGGCACGGCTGAAATGAAATTAACGAATGAGTACACACTACAACATGTGATGTGGTAGCCTACTAAGCTTTCGATGTCGCAAAACCAAACCAAAAACAAAAGAGAGATAAATGTTTGTTGGTTTTGATCAATACAGCACGAGACAGACGTGAATGAATTCCTCTTTTTCAAGCCAAGAACACGGAATATGTCATTACAAAATATGATAAATGCAGTTTATAAAGTTACTGCATTCACGTACTCAAAGGCCATAACAGTTCTAAATAATGGGTTGATACAACCTGTTTGAGGTTTGATGTCAACCGCCACCACTGCCGACAGCACCTTCCAGCATAACTCGCCACGCGGCTTAGTTTAATTGCAATACAAACAATCAATTATATCAGTCGCGTCACTCTTAATTTGTTTGATAAATGTTGCAATGTTTTTATAGCAAATAAATAAACAAATGGTACATTGATTGAAATTTCGAATCATACTGCTTGAAATATTTGTGAAAAACTTTCCATTTACATTGACTTTCATAGAAATAGGTGCTGCAGTGGACAGCAACGCAAGTTAACTGCAATTCAATTTTAACCTCGCTCTGAACTGCATCAGAATAGCAATTAAGAATGAAATCCTCCTGTTGTAAAAAAGGTATAAATTGCAACCATTGTCATTTTTGCAGGGTAGGTATGTCTACTACTGAGAGGTAAAATACCCACCATTTGACTATAAAATAACAGAGATGGAAAAATCCACCTTTAGCAAAACTAATAGGTGTAAATATCTTAACTGGGTGGAAAACATAGGTGGAAATATGTACACCGTAAAGCTAAATCCACCTCTTTCCACCATTTTGCATAGCACTTTAGCAGAAAACGAAGTTAATTCCACCCTATCAATGATGTATTTCCGGCTACAGTTGAAAATTCCACCTTAAAGTTTAAATTTCCACCATTACTTGGAATAGGTGATTATTAACACCCATTTGAGATATTTCCACCCACATGCAAGGGTGGAAATTGTCATTTTTTTTACAGTGTATTGTCAAGAATGAAATAGTAAGGAAGTACAAAAGCTCATTTGTAGCTTATACACACATACTGTAGCATCAAGCGTTGAAGATTGTTAAATAAACTGTGGTTGTATTGAATTGTTGGCGTCAGGTAAGATGATTTTTCGCCACAGCTTTGTTAACAGCAAAGTACATTGTGCAATCTGACTTTGAAATGCGAATAATAAAATGACAAAAGCTCGTATAGAATGCAGAGGGTATAGACTATAACAGCTCAATATATAATGTGTACTACTTAATCTGCACCGTGTTTGTAATATTGCTCATGTATTCTTCCTATTTTGATAGTTTAGGTGTTGTACTCATAGTACGGTGAATTGAAAACTTGAATGAACTCCATAGGCTCATTTCAGGGACATGTCGTAATTTACCCAACAAGTTACAACTTATTAGCAACTTATCATGGTTCGGGCAAAATTTTGTGTTTGATTTTGCGGATATGTTTTGGTAAATTACAATCACCAGGTACAATATTTTGCGATGACTTAGTTTGATGTTATTGAAAATGTTATTTAGTAATTATTTAACAGCTCAACATGCCTGGGAGAGTATATTTGAATCTCACTTGAAACCCTTAAAAATGAAGAAGAGAAGTGACTAGCGGAAGATAGTCCAACGGAGTGATCCTCTTGATATAGTGAAAAGAAGTTGGCAGTACGTATAATTGGTAGTAGCCTATAAAAAGCTACATGTTGTCGTTGACTGTTTTAAAAACTATAGTGAATTAGAAACAATTGACATGTAAAAAACATTACCATTTTTTAAATAATAAAATTTATTGCTTTTGTTTAATGTTTTCTATACAAAAAATTATTTTTGATGATCTTTTAAATCCTAAGTGCTGGAACAAACTGCTAAGGGTGTCTAAATTAAACTATCTATTAATAAATCAAAATTAATTTGTAAATTCACTTTCGGAACAATTTTTGAAGTGTCTCAAAATATGGATGAAACGATTATTGAAATGGAACCACTTAATGCCACAAGCGCAGAACTGACAAGAAACAATCTTGCTACTGAACTGCCTCTTACGGTTAACAATCACTCGACTACCAAGTCAAGGCAATGTTGTTATTTCCATATTGCCAAAGATTTGGTAAAATATGAAGTGATCTGGTGCTTAATGGTTCTGCTTCCTCGATATGGTTTGCAAAAGTTATGTGAGGAAAGTCATTCATCATCAAATACTAATAGTATACGCATTCTCTTTCATGCAAGTTAAGCGCTTTGTTTACTGTAAAAGGACTAACAAATAATCCCATTATTTAGGTAAAACTCAGACAGTGACGTAGATTTCCAGAGGGGTGGCGCCCTTTTGGATCTAATACTTAAGGAGATGAAATGCCTTTCACTAAATGGTTTACGCGCTGCGCAAGCGTGTTGAAATAGTTAAAAAGGATACGCTCGTACGATCACCATTTTTAGCAGAGTATAGACCAGATCTAACGTATATTGTAACGATTAGAAATACCCAGTTAATCGTAATTTGTTTACGACATTAGTTTTATAGCTACATTGCCGCGTAGTTGACCAGATCAATTTAATTCTGAACTAATTTGCGACGTCTGTTAAGTCAGTGTAATGCCTGAATAAACAAGTGATTATAAACTATACTTCATTATCGCGAAAATATCGCAGTTCCCCAATCGGATGAACAAACGGTATTGGTACTTGAAACTGTGATTAAATGTGGGATGATCTGGCTCGTTAGCAGAACACAAATTCCACATTTGCCACAACCGTAACCACGTGAAAATGCTTTCAAAAACATCACCGTCGAAAAATTCTTGCTCTCCCCTGGAATTTGCCTTCTTCAACAAAAGCTCGACGCCTATGAATTCAGAAATAATCAAGTTTAAATAAGGTCTCAACCTGGGGCGTAGCCCAAAGGGTGCCAAGGACCCGGGTCCCTTTTCCCCCACATTCAAGTTTTTACCAACCAATTTAAATGTAAAGTGTGTGAAAAATTTATGGTTATTTTCTTAAAAGTTGGAAGTCCAGAAACTTAGCGTTAGTAACAGAATCACTAACCATCTATATTTACACCGACTTTTAAAAATCACAACTCACTTTTGCAAGTTTTTTTACGGGACAAAATACTTTTGAAAAAAAATTAAAATTAGCTTGAGGAACATTTTTAAGCTTAATAAATTGATATTTCGGACTTGATGAATAACTAAGCCAGAAATAAAGCTCATTAGGATTTTTTGAACAAAACTTGTCCCCAAATTTTGTCGCATTTGTTATTTTGCTGTTTCAATTGACGTCACCTTGCATAAGAAGAAAATTGAAACGTAATTTATAGCGTTATATAGTAGGCCATTTAGGAAGGAGGCATTGTTCTACAGAGTTGTAAGTCGGGCCGGGCTTTTCGGTCGGGTTCGGGCCGGGTTCGGGCCTAAAGTTGACAAAAATATCGGGCTTAATTCGGGCCTGAGACGTACTTTTTGTCTTAGGTGTACAAAAAAATGATCACAATAACTTGGCAAAATTGCTAAAATTTTTAAACATAACTTAACTTTCGGATGTTTTCGGGCATGATTTGGGCTTCAAATTAATTTTCGGGTTCGGGCCTAAACTTATCGGCCCGTTTACAACTCTGTTGTTCTATATCTCTTTCCAAGTATGGGCCGTGGTACAATAATATAAAATACGGAAAAACAGTTAAATTCAGTGTGATTAAGAGCGGCAAATTTTATACTGTTTTTAGACCAGCAGGTTAAAATTTTTGCTGCCTTAAAATCGCCCAAATCAATATCATAAATCTAAAATAGCAGAAAAATCTAGCTGCAGTACTATGTTGCGTAACCAATAACGTTTAAAGGGCTGTCCTATCTATCCAATTTTGGTCGTGTCATAAAATCTATAATCTACAATACGCCATTAACTAACACGCAACACCCCATACACCAATATAGCTTGAGTTCGGCAGCTTTTTTTATAATGTTTTGAATGTTTCGCCCAGCTAAATAACACATCTTCCAAGCAAAAACTAAAAAAAAACCTCAGATCTGAGTTATTTTGTTAAAATATAGTAAAAATGTAAGAGCGCTGGAGGCTCGGTCAGCGAACTCCCTTAATTGCCTTATTCCGTCATTTTTTCTGCATGCCCCAGAATTCTTGTTTACGTCTTATTCTCATACATGAAATCCATATGCACTCATATCATCTGGTTATTTTCATAACAAGACAACCCCTCTAGGCAAATCTCCGCTTAAATTATTAGAAAAATGACTAAGCGTTGGGATTCTGCCCCCAGACTCCCAACTTTTGTTTTTTTATTCTACACTATTTTTGTTCCATTAAAAGTCCCTCGTTTTAAAAATTCCTGATGACGTCATTGCGTAGGAATTGCGGTTTGGGCTTCCCAATCAGGGCCAGATTTACAAATTGGCACACCGTACCAAGCGGCTTCGCATTTGGTTGGTAAGGCCTTTTTTATAGTCTTAACCTATATTTAGCGAGAAAATGTATAAATCCCAGGATAAAACCTTTTTTCGAGGGCTTCACCTTTTTTTCACCATAAATACTAAGTGCCAGGGGCCCTGCGAAATACAAACCCGGCCCTGCCCACAACCAAAAACTGTGGCTATGCGTATAGTTTCAATGAAAAAGGACGCTTTGGGTCAGGGAAAGAAGAAAATTTGCAGATGTTGTGCTGTAGATGAGTAGATCAGTTACAGTATCTCCAAATTTTGTACAATTTGGTGACACATTACAGATGTTGTTAATTGTTGAAGGCAATGAGATTAAAACATAACCGTAATTATTTTTCGTGACGACGTGCCTGAGGCTGATTTAGCTTATGAAGTAACGCGTTTGATTTTCTTCTTGCAAAACCATGATATTACTCTATGCAGTCGTGTCCGAGGTTCCGCAAAATATCAAATACAATTGCTTTTAAATCTTACCTTCAAAGTCATAAATTACATTTTAATATTTAGGGTTTCTCAACGTCTTCCAAGTATTAGAAATCGAAGATTACATCGTCGTTGTGTTTGGTTTACTGCTAACTCTTTCCATGTTAATCTACATGAACGGGAAAGCAAAAGATCTCGAGCTACTTGCCCCTGGTACTCCAGTGATATGCATCCAGATCACTGGAATTCTATTATGTGGTTTTCGCTTATACTTCGACAAGAATTTTTCCAGGGACTTTCGAGAGCAAAAGCTTTTTCGGTGGGTATACATTTGGTTTATGCAACTAATTATGCTGTTGTTTGCTTTTTTTACGAACAAGTTTTTAATATGGCTCCACAGAGGCACGCCAATAAGCATACTAGATGAAAATTATTCTATATCCATTGTTGTGACCAAATTTCACTTTTTAGCCAAAAGTATGAAAGTGCTCACGTGCGCTTACGCGCACGTGCATCGCGCTTGACCTACTTTCCTGGCTTGTATATATAGGTGGCTTTTTCCCTTTGCCGCTCTCTTTTACCGTGAGCTCGCCCAGGTACTATTAGATAGTCAATAAATTAGTTGAAGAGTTGTGGCAGTCATTTAGTTTTTGGATACGAAGCTCATTACCTAAATTGTCGGTGAGTTATCTTTCATGCATTTTTTGTATTATCCTTTGCTAATTATATGTGGAAGTCAAATATCGTACGTAAATTACAGGTATACTCGTTTATCGAGGTACCGTGATCCTAACTACCGATATAAAGAAAGTGCATGTAAGTGATGAATTAGATTGTGGGACTGATTGTTTTGTGTAACCCCTTTGTGTAGCTCGGCTTACGGTTACTATTTTTTACAGAATCAGGCCTCAAAACCTTTTATCGTTGCTAATTCCTACACTGCACGTTGACCCTTGCAGGTGCAAGCTTTAGGCAGAGATTGTTAAGTTTGGCATTTTGTGTATTAAATTATTTGATGTACGACTTTCCTTGTCCTAGTTTGGCAGTTATGGATAGGCGCGCATAATTTAGGAACACCTTCTCGCAGCGGTCGCGTAGGACGTAGACGGCTGATGTGGGCTAGCGCAGGGCGCGACCCCCACATCCATCATTAGGAAGTTTGTTTGCAGCACCATTTACACCGAATGTGACAAACAAACTCAACGTGACGCTACGTTTTGAATAAAAAAAAGCTGCTATTTGTTGAGTTGGGTATTTGCTCTATTTTTTTCTTTTTGCTGGATATTGTTAACTTAATAGTGGCACTTACAAATAAAACATTTGATCTAAATCAAATAATTATATTTGTGTTTTCTTTTTTTCTGCCGACAAGCGCATACTATTGCTGCAATCTAGAAAGCTATGTTATTAAGATGATTCTTTTCTTTTTACCTTACTATGGTTTTGCTTGTTATGTACTAGCATTTTTCGTTTGGGTTCTTCCATTTAGTACAGCAGTCGTTGTTCAAGGTTCCTTGGCTTTTTTTGCATTTTGCTTTGGGCTCATAAAACGTTTTGAAGCACAAAAAAATGGTTTACGATGCAAAAATAATTTTATGAGATTAGTGTTGTAGCTCAAAAAAGTTTAAGTCCATATACCCTTTCATCTATACACGTATCAGGGTTTTCAAACCAATCTTCATTGCTGTAGGTATGCTTTCTTGCTATTCAGTAAGTTTATTGCAACAACAGACGCTTGCATTGCGGTTTCCTTTGCTTTTACTTGGCCATTTTACAACTTTGCAGCTAACAAGTGTGATATTTCAGATTTTTGTTTTTTCAGTAATAATTTACGTAGTCGGAGTCCTGCGGCACTGTTCAAGATATCCGTGGTACTAATGGGCTCTTGAAGTTGGTCAAGTGTCTCAGCCAATCTCATTTAAAACTCGTAATTATCACCACCACCACCACCAGTACATATTATTCACCAAGTTGCCTTGGCCAGGAGACAGCGAAGGGACCTTTCGGTCTTCGAGTCAAGCTGCCACCTGCCCACCTGTCTACCACACACGGCGGAGGCTTCACAATGTGCCTTTGATTGCTGAACGTCAAGCAGGAAAGCTGTGAATACCAATTTTTATAGTCTTTGGTTTGACCCGACCTGGAGTCGAACCCGAGTCTATCGCTTCAGTAGCAGACGCTCTACCACTCGACCACTGATTGGTTTAATTGCTGTTTATTTAACTTTTTACTCAAGATTATTGCTATGATTGTTTGTGTCGCAGGTCTACGTGTAACTATCGTACAGTCTGTGAATAATTTAATTAGTTTTTATTATTGTTTAGCAGGGGCGTGGCCAGGATTTCGCAAAGGGGGGGCTATTTTGGAAGTTTGATACAACCGTAAACGAAGTTCACCCAAATTTTCATCAGTTTTAAATGAGATCGAGTCGGTTTTTTTGTCAAACTTAGGTGATCTCCAAAAAAACAAAAAGGTCTTTGCCGAAATTTGAAGGGTTTTTCTGGCCGAAAACAGGTGATGTCCGAAAAAACAAAAGAAAAGGTTTTCGCCGAAATTCGAAGGGCTTTTCCGGCCAAAGTCAGAAATTCGAAGGGTTTTTCTGCCCGAAACACAGGTAATCTCAAAAAAAATAAAAATAAAAATAAAGGTCTTCACCAACTGTGCGTGAGCCCTAGAACCAAATATCTCCACTATTCTGGTCCAAACAACTGCAAGTCCTTCACATCTTCGGCTCCCAAATCCCTTTAGGGGGGGGGGGGCTGTTTTCAGTTTTAGAGCAAAAATCGGCCTCAAAAACACAAAAAACGTGCTATTTTGCATACTTACATTTACCCGCCCCTCCCTAGCTACGCTACTGTTGTTAAGTTTGATTATAAAAGTATTAAAATGTGCCTTTCGCTAGCATAACTATTATTGTGACGTATATTCGATGACACTTGTAAAAGTTCATTAATTTACGTTTTTTGAAATTGTTTGTTTTATTGCTTGATTTTAATAATAGTGTCCGAAATTTCATTAAATAAACCAAAAAGTATTGTCGCCAAAATCAGCGCTTACGCTTGTATTACGAACCATTTATTGGAGCGCGCCCGCGATATATTTTTTTGAATGAAAACCTCCAGTATTATTGATACTGACGCAGTCGCATGAGCTTGATTCAAAAGCGTATGAGGAAGAGTATCCAAACTTTTTTGATGAAGTTTCAAATGAGATTTTGCAATGATGCCCGCGGACCAACAGATCTGACTATAAGACCACAGGCCGATTGCTCAATTCCTAAGACAGTAGATAAACGTCACATGTAAAAATAAAAAATTTTAAACCCTGCATTTTTGTAAACCCGTTATCGTAGTCTGGCCGACGCCGTCAAGCATTGTTTCGAATGAGGTAAATTCTAACTCCTCTCACGAAAGAAAAATTTTGTTGAATTTTGGTTGCCGAAGAAAGTTTTGAATCAAAAACTGAACTTAATCAAAAGATACATGGATTATAATTCATATAATTTTTAGCTGCGTGGCCGAAATAGTAGAGGCGTTGATTTATAACGACCCTGATTGCATAATCTGGGTTCAACCCGCACCCTGGTCACGTTTTTGCGTTCTTGGATAAGACGTTTTACAGTAGGATGATTATCTCTGTTTGGTGGCTTCGAACAAGCAGCAAATTCAGTGGACGGGAATTCGAAGAAATCCACAGGAACATGGGATTACTGAAAACTTCTTAGCAGGAGCCAATTTTTTGAGCACGGAATAGTTGTTGTAGCAAAAATTGTGCAAACGGTGAGCGTCTTATGATATCCGGTTATAGGATGATAATATACAAATACAAACAAAAATAAATGAGTGGCATTATGCATGGCATTGAAAACGGACAAGATGAAATTAAGTGAAACATGAAACGTAGCATAGTCTAGAATAGGGGAGCAAGATACCTTCATGCCTCTCCGCAACGGCGATTCATCCAGACCCCGAACGTAATTTTTTTTGCATTTTTAGAAGTTATCTTTCATGTGTGTTAATCGCCTATTGATTCATTTTGATCCTAAAGCCAAGATTTTTTTCGACCAGCACCCGTTTTTTAAATGATTATGGATAAAACAAGTTTTTCCCGAATTTGAACTTACGGTATATTGTGTAAAACAATAATTATTTTCCAAAATTTGATTTGAATTATTAAAGATTTTTACCAAACTGCTGATTGTAAAATTTGAGTAAAATTATGTCTCTGTACTGTAAAACTTTTGTCCCGAAATTACATGGTTACTTTGTCGTTTGCAAAAAAGTAGAGAATTTAGATTTTGTCGAATATTAAATCTTTGTTTGCGCTATACAGTCTCTTGATTCTTAGCAATTTTGTGGCTACACGCCCGAAAACCAGAGATGAAAGTATTTTTATTTTCTTATCGGAACTCTGTGACCAACGCTTACGTCAACCCTCCTTCTGCATCAATTTCCGACATAGGCAGCGCCGCTACTGAAATTGATGTTTGAGAAAAAGTAAAGCTTCACTAATGGGATGGCGGACCTTTAGGTCAAAAATTAGAGATTTTGTGGTGTGAATTCGTCGCGTAAGCACGCGCTTGTGAGTAAATAGCCCCACATAAGCAAGTGAGTTTTGAATCTAACAAAATAGAACATTTTGAACCAAAGTTTTTCATCAACCAAGTAAAACAGCTAGAGAATTTGTGGCAGCGCTATAAGTACTTTAGCAGGGTACGAGGCGTAGCCCCCAAAACTTTAAAATTTGCAACATTTCGGTTTTCTTACTCAAACGTACCGTAAGCAACAGATCCCCTTCACCGACACTTGACAAATTTTGGTAAAAAACTTTGTGTTGAGGGAAGCCTAGCAAGTAAAAAACATTGTCTTCCGTGACAGTATAGTTTGAAGACAATTACAAACAAAAATTGCAACTTGAAAGTTTTCACAGAGAAAAGAGCGGTTGATGTAAGTTAGCTCTTTTGAAATTTCGACTATAGTCAAACAACTTGCTCAATGGGCTACCGTTGCAAAAGTTGGTCCAATTTTGCCGCGCAGCAGTGTAGGCTGCGGGCAATAAGTTACTCACGTTTGTCGTCTCAAACTAGTGATTAACGAGCTGAATGATTACTGATTAGTGATCAGTAAATTCGGAATAGGCTAGCATCTTTAGCCTGAGCTCACAAATATAGCTGCATCGATTTTATGTACTACCAGCTTCGAATTGGAAGTTTTTTTGTTTTTTTCTTGACAAAATTTGCAATTTTTCAGCTGCGAGAGGATCAAATTGCCATAAAATATTTAATTAAAAGTCCAAAATGATTTCTTTCCATCAAAAGTTTTTGGTAACCTGATTATGTTCCTCATCCTTAACTGCTAGCAAATTTGTAGCCTAAACACATGGAACATTGCGCAATAGAGCTTATTCAATTGTCACAAATGAGTTTTCGTTGACTTGATATAATAGAAAGAAGTCCAAAAGAACCAAAATCAGGGTTGCCAAGAAACTTTCATAGAAAGAATATTTTAAAGCATGTTTTAGAAACTGCTTAAATTGGCAACCAATTCGAAGTTCATAATTAGATTTTAACTAAAGTATTTTAGAAAGCATTAGCGGAAAACTTCACATCCATTAACTTCACATCCTTTTAACGGAAAACTTCACATCCATTTAACTTCACGCCGAAGTGTGTAACGAGTTTGCGGGACCCATCTCCGCGTCATTACGTCTGCGGGCACCATAGTTCTTTTCGAAGAAATGTCGCAGAGGTAGCAAGCCGTTGGCAACACGTGTCCGATTTGACCGACCCGAGATTTGAACCTCAGACCTCCTGCTGCAGAGGTGAACGCGTTACCGCTCGACAAACTAACCTGGAAATATTGAATCTCATATTTTACTGTAATTAGAATTATGCAAATCTGCCCACGATTTCTTAGATTGCAAACTACCAAGACAGTGCGCTTTCAATTTTAGAAAGCCTGCATGCTAGAGTAATACTACTTTGTATTTTTTACTTTACAGTTCACGGTTCAGTATCGCGGTTTTTCGTTGTTATACGCCACTGACACTTAATACGTTAGGTAGACATTGTAACAGACATCGAAACCCAAAAATGTTTGGTGTCTTAAATTTTCTATGTTTTTGCATCATTTTCATGACTTTCATTACTGACATCAACTATAATGCAAATTTCGATACATTGCAATAGAGGTGCTGCAAAACATTGCATTCCTGGAAATACCTTACTTGCTCAAACAAAAACAGTTGGATTCTGAATCACAAGTTTACCAGTTCGATTCCCCTTGCCGTTGCTAATTTTGCAAACGCACAAACTTACTTAGAATATCTTTTGTTTAAAAAGTGCCGAATAAAATGGTGTTATTTGTACGCTTGACATGTACTAAAAAAGAAAATGCTATTATCCTTATCTTGTTTTTGCAAAATTTACATTAGTACTGTACATGCAGGAAAAATGAATTATTAAGAAATATCAGTGTACTGTTGTGAAAAACTCGCTTGCGAGTTGTCATTTTTGAACAGTTACAATTACGCTTTCGACAACAGTAATTATACTATGCTTGTTTAATGGAATCGTTGAAAGTTCAAATGTGCGAGCCAGAATCCATTAAACTTTGGATAATCAGCAGCCATACAATCTTTAGTTAGGTCATTTTGTGATTAGATACTTCTGCCCAATCTCAATTAAGCGATGGTGCGAGAAGTGACACTACTGTAGTGGCATGCCAAAACATTGATGGAAAAGCATCATGTCCGCCTGGATCAATAACTGACATCGAGCAAGGATTATATGGAAAAAAAATGACAATAATATGCGAGGAAAATTTTTTGTATAGAGCAGTGAATCTTAACCTCATTTTGTTGTTGCCATCTTTTTGAAATCACCAACCAGCAGTTCCTATGACCCCAATAAGAATTGTTGTTAGTAATAAAAAAAATTTATGCACTAGCATTTAAAATAGGAGCATTATATTAAACAACTAAAATGTATTGAAGTCATATGGCATACCCAGTTCCCCAAATGATTTAGAATTCCTTACACCACCTACAGAACACACAGAATATCTCATTGTCACAATCTACCGCTTTTTCTCTCTGTATTAAGTTAAATATGATTTTGACAATAAAGCCCGGTCTAACTGGGCGTAAAATCGGTGGCGTACGAGCGTATTTTCAATTTTTTTTTTTGAACAGAAATTCTGTATGCCAGGCTTACTGCTTTACCAGCGTATAAGTTGCCAGTAGGTTAAAATAAACTAAGAATACATTCGTACGCTCGCAATTTTCGCCCAGTGTATTGTAGACCGGATCTTAAGCGTGGTAATAAATTTCGAAAATATGCGTCCCATTAAATGGAGTTCATTCTTAAAGTGATTTTCTTCTTTGCAATGTACTGTATGCTCAGCTGCCTCAACATCGACTCCTCTGCCTCCGGCCCAGTGGCGAGCTTAAACCACGATGTTGTAGAATTTCTAGGCAAATTTTGCGACGGCAAACAAAGCTGTTGTGTGAGTTCATCGCCTGCCATTTTTGGAATCAAAGGTACTGGAATGTCGAATTATATCCGATTTGCTTACTCCAGCAGATGCATAAGTAAGCTAAGTTTGCAACTAAGTACTCGAGAGCAGAATACACCAACGTTGCTTATTACAGAACAGAATTGTGTACATTTCCAATATTACCATGCAGTATCTTGCCCGTCTTAAGTTGCATCGTATAGGTCTACGTTTAAATTGAAGTATAAAATTTTAATGTGATTAGAGCAGAAGCGCACTATATACATGCAGTACTTGGATGAAAATCAAAGCAAGGCATGAGCAGCTACACAAATATATTTAAAGTTAATGGTACCAATTGTAATTGCATATCAACAACATCTTTAAATTATTCCTGAAGTGAAATAGGCAGAACTAATTTAATAGTTCACAGAGACATCACGTCTTACAATCCTACTTCATTTGACAACACCTTAATGCTGTCTCCGCGTCGAAATGGGTAATCATTTCAACCCCCAGTGACGCAGATGAGGCGGAGCCCCCTATCGCGGGAGCATTCCCGTGTTTCGAAGTCAACTGACTTCATCATCAGTGTGAAGAGGAGTCGACACAATGCAAAGAATTTTGATCCCTGAATTAGGCTAACTCAACAGGTAAATTTGAATAACCAAGCTATTTCTTGCAGAGAAAATTTACTTTATTTTTTATATACTTTTTACTTTATTTTTTACCGTATTTTTTACTTTTATACTTTTTTTAAACAACATCTTTGTTTACCCAGTTGCTTTGACCAAAGGACAGTAAAAATCTGAGACCTTTGCGGTTTTCGAATCAAGCAGCAGTTGCCCACTTGTTTACCACACACGGTGGAGACTTCACAATGTCCACTTTTATTGCTAAACATCAAGTAGGGAAACTGTAAATACCAATTTTTAGTCTTTTATTTGATAAGATTGGAAATCAAAGGGTTTCAGTGGCAGACGCTCCATCCAGTCTATCAATGATCGGTTGGAATAAATTTCTTTTATTTAACTAAAGTACTTACTAAATCCACTATGCATATACAATTAATTTTTGTATATCGACAAACCCATTTGCATTTACCTTCTATTGGTTCTGTCGTGAGATATTGTTTTTTTGTTGTAGTTCATTTGTTTTGCTTGGTGTTTTCGCGTCTTCTATTTCTTGCAGAGAAGATGCAGACTCGGTGACCGTTCAACCTTAATGGATGCAACTCTGGTCTTTCGAATCTCCTCGTTATTGTGTACTTTTTGCTCTTTTATACTTCTTTATATACCGTACAAAAGAATCTGACGATAAAACTTATGAACTTGTCTGGTTCAAGGAGATATTTACTACCGTAGCCAAGTAATTTTACCAAACTCTATTTCTATCAACTAAAAATTCTATTTAACCGTATTTTACTAAAACTATTAGACCAACGCATTGAGCACGCAGGGGAGCAAAAGGTCCCTCTATTTAGCTCCTAAACCAAAAGTCATTAGAACATCAAATATGGCATGGGATTGGTGGTCACCAAAACTTTCTAGAAAAAGTAATTTTAAGTTAATAACGTCATCATAGTGATGTCATAGCCATATTTTAGAAAAACAATGTCATTTTTAAATCATGTCATTTTTTAATTATTTACTAAGGTTTGTTGTTTGGAACCAAATCATAAAATCTCTAACTCCAAGTATTTGCGTCACAAAAACTTTTTGTGACTTCATTTAAGTTAAATATGGGCTAAAAACACTTGAATCCGAAAAGTAACTTTGGTAAACCTCAAGATTGGGGAACTTTCCCTTACTTTAGCAATTTTAAACATTCATTGATTATTTTTGAATAAATTTGACTCAAAGTCAAATTGATTTGAAGTAAAAATAAAGCTGTTTTCAGGAAAAATTTCTCCCAAAAAACACGAGGGAGCATTTTTGCCTCCCCCCTCCCCTGTTTTTATTTAAAATCCAAATTAAAATATTGTCTATATACTGTATTTAATTTGCTTTAGCCAAAAAACTATCTTTTGTTAGCAGATATCTTCGGACAAAGCGATTACAAATTTTTTTAAGTTTAGATGGAAATAAATCGACTACGAAATCAATCCTTCTTCATTCAGGTGTCACGACTGCCATTAAAAACACCTCGACACATTGACATAAGTTGTCTCGATGGGTTCACTATCAAAATCATCAGTGGATTTAACGACAGAAAAAACTATTCACCTTAAGTCCAAATTTTTACCAATTTCGCGTATTTCGCAAACCGAATACGCGTGACGTTTGATCGCATACGTTTTCCTTTTTATTGCGTATATCTTGAAAAAGATATTAAGCGTTATTGCGGGCAGAATTACGAATGATCGGTAAAAGCCGTTTGAGATGATGCTACGCATTTATATTTTTCAATATCATGATGAGTGGAGTATATTTTTCAATGGCTTAAATGACATCAAGGTGATGTTAATTGTAATTACAGGTTATTTACAAAATTGCCTTTGCCAGGGAACAGCAAAAGATACTTTTCGGTCTTCGAGTCAAGCTGCCACCTGCCCAGCTGTCTACCACACACTGTGGAGACTTCACACTGTCCATTTAATTGCTGAACATCAAGCAGGGAAGGTCTTAATACTATTTTTTACAGTTTTTGATATGACCTGACTTCTAACCCGAGTCTACCGTTTCAGCAGCTGACGTTCTATCCACTGGACCACTAATCTGTAAAATATATCCTCCGGTGTCTAGGAGCCGTAAAGGGATTTTGGCAATTTTGACTACAAACGAATACCTATAATACATTCACCTTTGAACCTTCGTCGAACACATTTTTAGATTTTTTGCGTTTAATAATTAATATAAACTGGTTTATTATAGCAAATAATTTTTTTTCATTGATTTATGAAAAATTCAGTTCTATAAATTCGCTATTGGGTTATAAAAGAAAATTACCTTACTGTCCAGTTTTACAGTTGTGGATTCTAAATCAAACTATTCAATGGATCAAAATCGTAAAAACTGTAAATGTTCTGTAAAAATCATAATTAAAAATATAAACTTTTTTTTGAAAAGGCTGAAATTTTTTCGGAAACTGAAATTTTTTCGCTTTGAAATGTTTTGGAAATGCTCAAATGCACCAACGTGGATTAACATGAACCTGCGAATTAACAAAACATTTGTGGAAAGCTTGAACAAACGACAGGAAAAATTGTTATTTTTCTAGTTAATACAAGGATCACTTCTCTGAACTTGCAAACTCAGTGAACTTTATTCAAGTAAGTTCAACGTTGTAGACGATAGGAATCTGATAATTCGCGAGTTTAAGTTAATTTACGCTGGTGCACTTAGGACCATTAATAACACCAGCTGTTGATTCATAATCTTACCAATGCGCATGATTGTCCACCAGCACTCATATTTTTCTCATCGTTTGTTGTCTTTAACTCTGAAAATTTTGCTCTCTAATGTTCTCTAAAACTGATTAGCGTTTGTTTTTTTGTTTAGGTTTTTGCTTTGTTGAATGAGCTCAGTGAGAATAAAATCCCTTTAAATAGTAGCATTGCATACCAAGGCAATTATTTTGCGAATCTATTTAGAAAAGAATAGCAAAATAAGAATAGAAAAAAACTGACTGTCTTAGTTTATCACTCTAGTTGTATTTTCAGCAGGTCCTGGTTGATTAAGAAGAAGCAACAAAGCACAAAGTACAGCAAAATATACTTGTATGCAATGTTTTAAAGCCTTGAAAAGCATTGAATTTCATGTGACATGTATCTGCAATAAATAGCAAATACCGCAACTAATGGATTTGAAGTTCTGCAGCTTTGAAGGCTCACACACTGTACAACAAAAATTTCACTAAAATGCATAAAACAATATTGTCAGTACTACAGTTAGTTAGCATTGCAGTTTAACATCAGCGATCATTGCATGTCAAGACGTATTAGTTTGAATCAATTATATATGGAAGCGAAAAAATTCCGAAACAAAACCACCTTCTGTTAGTTTACTTGAAAGAACTTAATGAACAATTTTAACAGAACAACAGTGATGCAATTGGGTTTTCAAAGTTTTGTGAACTTCAACCTCATGGTGAGTAACCGTTAACTCTCAGGGTATGCATTCTGTGTTTGTTTGCAAGAACAATCAGCATGCAAAGCTTCTTTGCAGTGGTCTTCCCGAAAAAGTTTCATATCTTGACTTTCTAATGCACATGGTTTGCAGTTTGTAAAATCGAAACAGCAATGCTGCAATGTTTACAATAGCCTGCAAAAGATCAACTTAAGGATGTACTGAAACAGAACTTTAAGTAAAATGATGTCGACCTGGAAGATACTATCATTGTCAATCACAGGTTCCCATAAATAGGACAAAACTTTTGGATCTGCAATATACCGTAGCTGAGTTTATTGAAACCACTTGTGAAAAATGTGATTTGTTAAGACAGTATCACTATATCGCTAAATCTCAATCAGCTTTTTTGAATGATTGTATACAAATGACGTTTGCATGGCCAGCAAAGTCAAAAGATCACAACTAAATTATTAGCAACAGTGGTATGTTGGGATTACCACGGAATGATGCGATGAGCAGAAATATGTTTATGTTAAATTCATGCAGTGCAATCAAAACCACACTTTATCATGGCCATACGATGCAAGAAACGAATGTTGGGTTCCATTTCAAGATATCTTGTGTCTTGTAGATGCACCTGTTCTTCAAAATCAGAGTGGACGATACTATAAACTAAGTTCTTCAGATCTGCATTGCATTATTTCTCTTTTCAATGCCCTGTAATTTTTATCCTTTGAACAAGTTTCCTCTTATTTAATGATATTAAGCCCCATGCTTATTGCTCAACAGACTTAAAAACCCTCAGTCCAAATCTAATTCATTAGCTGTTGTTCTTCATTCCTTCTTCGAATGAAAAGGATAAGTATCTCTAACGTAATATGTTTGGTGTATAACACATTTTTTCATAACAACGTGTGAATTTTTAGTAGCAGATGGCTGTTCTTACATGTTTGCAAATTTTCAGCCTTATTCGTGCTTGACCCAAACTTATTCTTGCTTGGTTAAAAAGGCTCTGTCTGTAGTTATAGATCATGACTACTACTACACAAATCAACAATGGCAATAAAAAAGCCGAGGAAAACATTGCAGTTACACAAATAAGTTGGGCTAGCACTTGTTCTGGATTAATTTTTTGATGCTGAGCCTGGCATTGCTCTTAATTTGTTCTTAAATTTTGAACAAAAACCAATCTTGTGTTCTTATGAAACTGTTTAAAAAAAAAAAAAAAGAGTAATACAAGATTTTCTAGATACCAGTATACACAGTATTTTTGAACTTTTTTTAGCTGAAATGAAAAGCGCTGTACGTCTTGACATGCAATGATCGCTGATGTTAAACTGCAATGCTAACTAACCAATAACCATAGTACTGACAATATTGTTTTATGCATTTTAGTGAAATTTTTGTTGTACAGTGTGTGCGCCTTCAAAGCTGCAGAACTTCAAATCCATTAGTTGCGGTATTTGCTATTTATTGCAGATACATGTCACATGAAATTCAATGCTTTTCAAGGCTTTAAAACATTGCATACAAGTATATTTTGCTGTTCAATGTGTTCTGTACTGTGCGCTCACTAAAGCATGACTAATGTTGAAATGTTGGTTTGGTGTCTGGAATAGACAGTGATAAAGGCTTTTTTTGAGCAAAATATGTTACCTTGGTGGTCTATTCGCTGAATTTTTATGCTATTGAGCACAGATTTAAATATCAGAATTAATTGAAAACTGTTTGTTTTCATTACAGAAGTTGTTATGTTTCCTGAACCCATTCATGCCTACAGTACCTTATTAGAGTATCATTCTAAAATTGCATTATCTAATGATTCAACTCTTCAAAGTGCTACTTGTTTACATAACAATGGAGATTAGATAGCTGAATTACTGCTTGCCACATGTTAGTTCGAAATTTTCCTCAGTTTCAGTTTTAGAGACAGTTAACTTACAGTAGAAAAACCAGTAGTAGCAATTTTTGAAAAGATAGGTAAGTAATTATTTTAGTGAAATTGATATTAAAAACGTAATTTTTGGTTTAGTTGTATAGAATAATCACTGTAGATTCATAAGTAATGATAAAATAGTACAAATTGTTTCAGCAAAATTAAATATGGTAATATTGCTTTGATTCCCTGTAAGGATATTGTAGGCACAAAAGTCTATGTTAACATTTTTGGTATGGTAGGTAATTTTGATAGTTGTTTTTACAGAAATGAGTTGATAAACTTAGCTTAATTAATTTTTAGGTGTCATAATTACATTAACGAATGCTTCAATACCATATAATGGTACGTTGTAGTGGAGGGTCTAATAATGACGTCATAATCGCATGGAGGCTAACATGAAACATAAGATTGTTTTTACGGAAATGGATTGATAAAAATTTCCGGTGTCATAATTGGATTAGAGAACGCTCCAATATTATAATTATCATGGGAGTGTAGGGGGTCATGATGATGACACATTCATATTAGGATAGGGTTAATCAAAAATGTCATAATACATGCCATAAAAGGATATATGTTTAAAATTATTTAAAACTTATAAGGTATTGCAATACCCCAAAATGTATACATTTTATTTAAATAAGATGACTGGTAGGCTAGCTTAAATCACCTAATTGTGGGTTAGGCTACTGCAAAGTTAAATATAGTTTTGACTTAGTAGTGAAATTGAATTTTTTGAACTTTACCAAAACTGGAATTACTGTAGTTATTGATCAACAATGAATGCTTTAGATATGAAAGATCAGATGAATGAAGTTCTCATCAAAATGAGCCAAGTAATGGCAAAACAGAATGAGTTTGAAAAAGAATTTTCTTCCAAAGCTGAGTTTGGTTGAACAAGTGTTGATGAAAATGAGTCTGCAAATAATACCGGCACAAAACTCAGTAATGCTTGTCAAAGTGCAATTACGACGGAATCAACCAACAAAAACTATAAACCCAGTGTTGAAACAAGTGCCAATTTTGATCAGGAAGGCCTAGGATCTTCTGAACTGCAAGATGATTTTCACGCCAAAAAGAGACTTCAACTAAAGAAACTCTCATCATTGGCGCAAGAGTTAAAATCCACAGTTGACTAGTTATACCAATCCATTTACAACCAAGAACTCAAACTTGACAGCTTAGAGCTATATAGTCGTTCAAACTGTGTTATCTTACATGGTTGTTTTGTTTTTAAGCAAAATTGCCTAAATTGGTCCCTTCAAAGTAGATGCAACTTTCTGCCTCACGGATCAACAACTCAGCCAAATAGATGTTGGAATACAGGTGTATTAATTCACCGCTGTAACTGCCGTGATCCTGAAATAGTACACACGTAAACAATAGCACACACTAGAGGTACGGAAGTTAAATAAACACAAACAGAATATTAGCGATCACAAAATAAAATAATGAAAAAAAATTAATGTAAATATTTCAGTATGTCAGTTCGAATAAAGGTTTTTACGAATTACAAACCAAAAGTTATTACTAGTCACTAATCAGAAATATTTTAATCAATTTCATCTACGTACACATAATCCAGAATAATATCACAAAATTGAGTAACAATAATTTACGAAAGTGAGGGAAAGATAGATGCAAATTTGAAGTGCTGCACCAGGTAGAAACTCAAAGCCCAAATACAGAATTAGCAAAGCTCTGCCAAGTGGTAACTTACAGCATACAAAATAAACAAATGAGTCAATACTAAAACTAATGTTGCGACTTCGAAAGCTCGTTCAAAAAGAAGGAAATTTACCAAGACAAAAATATTTTAACGAGAGTAGCTACACGTGGTCGAGTAATTGCCTTTTTCCCAACCAAAAGCGTATAGCTAAGACAAGGCAAAGATCCGAGAAACACCACGTGGCCAAAAAAGTAACAAGTTCGAATCAACGATTGCGAAGCCAACTTTAGGCAAATGACTGACCGACAAATTGAAGATTATGTTTTGGAAGTAATTAACAATCATCTAGACCTTCCATGTGAAATTGACGAATATGAACTGGACATTTGCCATCCTCTACCTTCCTTCAAGAAAAAAAATCCTATCATCATTAAATTTGTCAGAAGATCCATTTGAAATCTGGTTTTTTAACAAAAAAAAACTTGAAATTTATTAAAGGTGCCAAATTTTCCATTACTGAATCCCTTACAAAAAGACGTCTCAAGCTGTAAGAGGAAGCCAGATCAGTATTCAAATTCAACATGTATGGACCATCAAAGGTGAGGTGTTTTCTAATTTCAGAGGAAAAAAGTACCACATCTTTGATTTTCCTGACATTGAAAAAATCAGATTTCAGGTCCAGAGCTAACTCCAATTCAACCCTATGAAACAATTTAGTCCTGCTTTTGAATACAGCCTAACCCCACTAATAAACTAATTTTCTTGGTCAACTGAATGCCATTATACTTGACCAGAGTTGGCGAACACTACTGCTTTTTTTTTTGCTTATTGTGCATACTTTTTTTTTTTAATTCACGTTGAGCTGTACAGTACCTTGTTGCAAGTAAATTCTTTACTAGTATATTGATTTTAGGCCTATGCCCAACAATACTCCCAAAACCATATACGAATTTTGTGGCCATACCATTAGATGTTATATTTCTCCTATTAAATGTTGTAACTGTAAATTAGCCTACCATAAAAAATGTGCCAAGCAAATCAACTGTTTCAAATTTTACAACCTGAGTAGGAGCAAATTTTAACCAATGGGTATGTCTTCCACGCAGTTCTACAATGTTCCTGTTTTCTAATTTAGACAATGATGCTTATCTACAAGAGCAAAATTGTTCAAATAAAAATTGCAAATCTTTTATAAAAACCTCCAAAACAAATTTTTGTGCAACTAAGCTAAACCCCCATTTTTTTGCAACCAGATATGGCTGATGAATTTTTACTCATCCCAGATCAACATATTGACAGCACTGATATTTACAATGTCATGAATGATAAATCTGTTTCATTTCAATACCTTTGTATCAATATCAGACCTTTAGTAAACAACACCAACTTTTCCAAACTAGAAGCTTTTTTGTTTTCTCTAAATTTCAGGCCAGATATAATCGCAGTCATTGAAACATGGATTCAGCAATCATCTACCAGGCCATTCAAAAATTTGAAAGGGTACAATTTCATCTCTAGTAATAGGATAATGCACAAAGGAGGAGGCGTTGGAATATATGTTAAAGACAATATATCATTTCCGGTTTGTGATTAGCTAACAATAATGGAAGAAAAGTTGTTTGAGTCAATCTTTACAAAGGCTATATTTGGTGGAAAATCGATTATCTGTGGAACAATTTACAGAACCCCAAATCCAGAAACGAATGCTAATGATATTTTCCTTTTGAACCTCAATAATTGTTTGTCTAAAATTCCACCCAGTTGCAACTGTGTAATTGGAGGTGACTTTAACAATAATTTGCTTAATCATGAAGATAAGTTTGTGAATAGGTTTATAGACAGTATGTATGAAAATGCCTTTTGTTCCATGATTAATAAGCCCACCAGAATAACTGATTCAACTGCCACGGTCCTTGATCAAATTTGGACTAATACTCAATTTGTAGAAACCCATGCTTACGTTTTAGTTGACTCAGTGTCTGACCATCTTCCAGTTTTACTTTGCGCTAATTTTGCAAGCAAATCCACTAATCAAAAAAGTATGATAAAAAAAACATCTTTCTCTGAAGCTAATCAGCTTTTGTTTCAAAATAGGTTAAGTAGGCTTGACATTTCTCTTCTTTTGCAGAATGAAGATGTTAATAAAGCCTTCACCATGTTAATGACTGAATTCACTACAATTTTTAATGAATGGTTTCCTCTTTTGCCTGTTCAGATAAAAAATTTAAATAATCAATGGTATGATGATGAACTAAAGGAACTTCATAAAATAAAGAATCATTATTACAAAAAATATATTGCAAAGAAAACATTAACTGCTAAAAGCAAGTACAATGAAATGAGAAACAAGTACTTTCATTTAATTGAGAAAAAGAAACAAAATTATTATTCACAATTACTGAACAATCATAGATGCAGTATTAAAGACACATGGCAAATAATTAACAGCATGATGGGTAGAACTAAGAAAAGTAACTGCAGTTACCTTTTGATCAATGACAAACATGTACATGATAAAAAAGAACTAGCTAATCACTTAAATGGACATTTTTCAACAATTGCTCCAAATTTACTTAATAAATTACCTAACCCTACTTCTCATTACAGTGATTATTTAAGCAATGCCAGTAGAGAATCTATTTATTTATATGCAACCTCACCCACTGAAATAAAAAATAAAATAAAGTGGTATGAAATCTAAATCGAGCTGTGGTATAGATGAAATACCTTCTAAACTATAAAAATGTTTTAATGAAAACGTTCTATTTGCACTCTCTCATATATTTAATTTATCTTTCAAACAAGCGAAATTTATCGAATGCTTTAAAATTGTTAAAGTGTTTCCGATTCATAAAAGTGGCGTAAAAAATGACATTAACAATTACAGGCCTATTAGCCTGCTTTCATCTCTATCTAAAGTATTGGAAAAATTAGTTTACAACAGAGTATACGCTTTCTTTAGTAAACATATTATATTATTTGAAGCACAATTTGGATTTCGAAAAAAAAGTTCCACAAGTCATGCTGCAACCATGTTGGTTGAAAAAATAACACAAGCATTTGAATGTAAGAAGAAGGCCTTGGGTGTTTTCCTTGACCTTTCCAAGGCTTTTGATACTATCGACCACAAAATACTCTTATCTAAACTATATCATTGTGGCATTAGAGGTATAGCTCATGAATGGTTTAAAAGTTACTTGGTCAATCATCTTCAATATGTTAAATGTGCAAAAACATTGTCCTCAACATGTGGTAGGGTGACACATGGAGTTCCAAGGGGCTCCATTTTAGGTCCCTTGTTGTTCTTGGTATATGTCAATGACTTTAAAAGCTGTCTTAATAAATCTGACGTCATTATGTTTGCTGATGACACTACAATATTAGCTACTAACAAAAGTTTTCCAGTACTCTTTGACATTGTTAACAAGGAATTGACAAATGTTGATAATTGGCTGATTGCCAATAAGTTATCATTAAATGTCACAAAAACTAACTACCGTATTTATTCGAGTATAAGTCGCATGCGTGTATAAGTCGCACCCCCATTTTTGACATGAAAAACAGGACAAAATTTTTTTAACGTTATTCATTCCTTGCAATCTCATAACAAAAAATTAAAAACCAGCGAAGTCATCACTGCTGCCACTGTCTTCAAATAGCCCTGTTTACCTCTGGAACATCCTCATCAGCGTCCATGATCATGGCAAGTGATGCAACCCATCGTGACTTGTGTGGATAAGTGATAACTAAACGTGTTAGAACGTGAAAAAAAGGTGGCAGCGTTAAAAGTGCAACGCTACTCGCATAGAAGGCAATAAGTGATATGATCATACGAAAGGAGACAGCGTAGAAATGCATAGCAAGGAAACACCTCAAAAAATTTTGTACGGCATATAATGCACTTCATGTACTCGTGTATAAGTCCCACCTGACTTTTTGGGTGATATTTTGGTACAAAAAAATGCGACTTATACTCGAATAAATATATTATTTTTCAAACATTGGAATCTAATCATGCCCAAAAGATCTGTCTTTAAAACTAAGATATATTCCAATCCAAAAAGAGAGAAATGTAAAATTTTTAGGATTAAACATAAATGAAAATTTGTCATGGAAACCCCATATGACTAACATATTGTGCAAAGTAAGAAGTGGATTATGCATTGTAAAAAAATTAAGCCATACCTTAACAAAGAATCTCTTCTTACTCTGTACCATAGCTTAATTCTGAGTCACATTTTGTACTGCATTACTCTCTGGTATCATGGAAATAAATCAGTGGTAGGTCAACTACAAAGATCAGTCAACAATTATATAAGATTAATATTTAATTTGAACCCTAGAGACACTGTGGTCGAAATAATGAAATCCCAAAAATTGTTGTCCATAAACCAATTATTCGTTAAAGAAACGTCAAAATTAATGTTTCAGTTTTTCAATAATGGCCTTCAGTCTTGGTTTAAGTGTCTTTTTAAGACCAAAAAATAAAATTATGTACGTACAAGACAGACCAGTGACTTATATCCATCATTTAGTAGACTATCAACCACCCAGCAGTCGCTAAAATACAAAGGACCTCTAGTATGGAATCAACTTCCACTAGAGCTACAAAACAGTTGCAAAACCCGTAAATCTTTTGATCTTAAAATTCATCACTACCTAACAACAGCCGCAAAATGGTTCTCATGATTTCTGTTTTGTACTAAGTTTAGTTTGTTATCGAAGTTGTGTTGTTCTTTGCTGTACCCAGTTGTTTTTTTTTTTTTGTTCTAAACAGATTGCATGTGTTTCTAACAATATGCATAGTTGTCAATTGGTATGGCACAATAATATCGCTACTGATACTGGGCCAACAAGTCAGTCAATATAATACCATTGTTTGCTTTTTTTTTAATTTTATGAAGTCTTTGCTTTTTTTTTTCTTTTAATGCTTTAGTTTTTGCCTTTTTTTTTCAAACATTATGCAAGATATGCTTGTAAACTAAGATTATTCTTCTGCAAGCGTGTATCATCTTACTCCTTAATCTTTTATTAACATAACTATTGTCAGATGCGTCGCTGGTCTCTTGAAGTAGTTTACTCTGAATTGTACATAAACACTATTCTTTTTTTTCATTTTTTTTTGCATCTGTTTTATGTGTTTTTCTGCTTTGCTTAATGTGTATTCAAGTCTCAATCAATGTGTGTTTATAAGGTGAAGCAGCCATGCAGACATCCTGCATGTCTTAACATATATCGTTTTGCTGCTGCTACCTTTTTCTTGACCCCTGTTTTTATATGTGATGTTTTCAATGGACCCGAGGTCATGAAATAAAACAACAACTGAACTAAACTGAACCCTTAGGGTATTATTATTGATGTAAGATATTTGAAACCATTTTTGGAATTATAGCCTACAGAACTCGAGTTCAATTTCTATTATCAGATGTTTCTAGATGCCTGTTGACAAAGGTGTAGCATCAGTTACTAATGATTTTTCGGACTTCACTTACTTTTTCAATTACTTTTTTTGCTAGATTTTCAGAGGCAAATTTAATATTTTTAACTGTGGTAGGTGACCATTTACATTCGAATAATTTGTTATCATTCACATAATTATGCATTGCAAGCTTTTTAATTTTCGTTTTTATGATTACAAATTAACACTACATTGATGTTTTTCACCTTCAGTACAAGAGTAAGTAGCTTTAGCGAAAGAAATAATGACTTACAATTAAAGAACATTCCTAATTTTCTCAAAGGAGCAAAATTTGAGGCGAATTCTCATTATCTCAAGCCATTGACTGAGGACAAAACTCCAGCTATCCAAAAATGTATAATTTCTCCATCATTGACGTTAAATGGAAAAAAAGTTAAAAAAGTTACGCATTTTGTTGTGACGTCAAAAATTAAATTATGAGTCACATTACAATTTTCATCACTGCGCCCTTATCAAAATTATTGCATAGTCATTATAGTTTACATGAATTTAGTTGTATTTTGACTATTTGAATTTCTTAATTGGTAAATTTTGTATAGTGCCACCTGTGCCTATGATACCCTAATAGGGTACCAACATACTTTTCAACAAACCAACAAAGAAATACAATTTTTCGGATTTTTTTCATCTGTGATGTGTTCAGTAGGGCAGACTGAAACATTTTAGACAAAAAATATTCGAAAAGCAAAATTAGGGTTTCAAAGGGTTAAAAAGAACTTTTTTGTCAATTTGGAGCGTCTTAATACACAGAAAAAATGGTTGCTATGGCCCTTGCTAGGGAAATCACTCACACAAATTTAGTGATATAGGTGAATGTTTACCACCTTAGAGTATTACTTTACAGTTGAGACACGTTCTTGAAATTCACATATGATATAGTTGTGGCAGTGAGCAAACGTTGTGCAAAATTTCAGATTTCTAAAATGTTGCCCACATTGTCATCCAGGGCTCACAAGATGGTGCAATTTCCACTTTTTCAGAAAACGGGCTGTATTTGATTCATAATTGCCCGAAATCTGTTGCAGCTACCCCCCTTCATTTTGTTTCATGACAATGTCATATGTATACTTAAGGAGCATTGTAAGTTTGATGAGGCTATAATATTTGCGATGTAAGATATACCCCTTCAAAAAAAGTGTAAAAAAGTATGTTTTTGAAAAAACGAGCATTTTTGAAGGTCTGTAACTCAAACTTTAAACACAGTATCAAAAAGTCAAAACCATATCTGAAATTAGTGGAAAAATGTGTAAAAATTCCAAGTTTGAGCAATCAGAGCATCTTCAATCCAAAGATATGAGGACTCAAAATTGGGTGAAAATGGAAAAAAATTTTGCCGCCAGGGGGTGCAAAACTTTGCAGGGCATATTTTTTGAAAAAAAATGACCCAAAGCTAACATTTTGCTAATTTTCATTATTCATCAAAATACCCATTTTGAGAAGTTTCAGCAAAATCTCAGAGGGTCGAGAGGAAGCCATTTGCTGTTTTGACATGGAATGACCCTAAAACCTAATTTGCACAAACAATCACAAATTGATAGATAACATTTGGTAAATTATAATCAAATTAAAATCTTTCTTGGCAACTTAACTCATAATGAACCACTGGATAGTATGATCTTTGATAATTGCTTAATAAGTTAAATTTCTTGATTCTGATGCATAGGCTAGCCATATTTTTGTTGTATGATTATGAAACAACTGTAATTGTTTTAAAACAATCAATATTTGTATTCATACAGAGCAAGCAATAAATTCAAAATTTGAAAAACAAAGTAGGAATTTTCAGAAGCTTGTTTCAAAGAATACACCATAGGTGATGAACACTAACTACAATTGTCATGAAAAAACAAAAAAGCAATGAAAAATGTTTATTGCCAAGACTTTATGGCATTACCGTCAACAGGGGTTACTTTGGAACCCATGGGTAACTTTGGACATTTTTCATATTTAGTTGTTTTGATGTAAATTTTTTTTCCAGCTGTAGATTCTTCAGCTTTTGCATTATGAATATGTGGTTGAAGTATATACAGCAAGTCCTCGGTTTACGACAGTCTATACTTATGATGTTTCAAGGTTACGAACGCACTTTAAATGCAGTGCTTTGGGCTCATTTGTTTGTACATTTTATTACTTGCATTATTTGTACATTTTATTGCATTTTATTGCACATTTTATTGTACATTATTGTATATTTGTACATTTTATTGCATTTTATTTGTACATTTTATTACAGTACCATACTTTACAGTACAGTACGATATGTATAGAGTAATTTATGCATAATGTTCCGACTTACACTAAATTCGGATTACACTGCGTTCCAAGAACGGATCACCGTCGTAAGTCGAGGACTCTCAGTATGCATTGATGTGTACATTCTACAGCATCACTCGTCATCACCACAGGCTAATTTGACAGCATTACCTAAAAGTTTAAAACAAAAAAAAAATGTGCAATTTCGTAGCGTGCAAAATTTTGATGCTGGTGCATGTATAAAAGTAGATCCAGATATGAAGGTACATACAGTGTAAGCACTGAAGCTTGGTTTATCTGTATATCTAAACTTAATATTGAGTCTCGACAAGAAGTAGGAAATAATGTCACGTTTTACTTTTTGATGATAATTGCATATTTGATGGGGTTACTTTGGACAATTTAGCTAACATTGGGCATTTCCCTTATTAAGATTTTTAGATTACATGTTACTTACATGTGTACTAGAAATTATACAAAACACACTTAATGTAAACATGTAACTTTATTGTAGGTACAGAAGCCATTATAATGGCTTAAGAAGGGTCAAGAAACGACAGTGGCTAATTTGTCTCTAGAGGCAAAATAGCCACATGCCATTTTGGCACTGGAGGAAAAGTAGCCCAATTGCAATTTTGCCTCCAGTGCCAAAATAGCCCAACCCATAACCCTAACAGAGGCAAAGTTGCCTCTTCTTAAAGATTGGTATATTGTGAAGTGGCAAACTCTACATTAGACATTGAGACAAGTTATGAGCGGTAAAAACATTTGAAAGTTGTTTCGTTACGCTATTTTGTTCTAGTTTTCAAAAACTTTTGAAAAGTAGCATAGCCTATCATTTAAGAAGCCAATTCAAAAAATCAACTTGTTCGGAGACTTTTTTAAACTTTTGTTTACCACATAAATTGATAATGCCCAAAACCAATGCCTTTGATTTTGTTGCAAAAAGCGTTATCTTTTTGTATAATACTGATGGTTCATAACACTCTGAATTTGAAAGTCAAATGTTTTACGGTAATTTACCTTTGCTAATGCTTAAACCAAAATGCTTTACAATAATTTACCTTTGATAGGTGAAATCTAACAAGCACCGAAAGCACATGTCAAAATCTCAAAAAATCAATAGGACAATTTAGGCATTGGAAACTTTTAATCAGGTTATCCAAACGTGTCAATTTTCACAGTTATGACAGAAGCATAAATACTGAGAAACAAACAAACAATGTGTTTTTTATGTGTACTGAAAAGCATAGAAAGCACAAATTAGCTAATCTCAATTACTTGTTCTACATGTGGCATTTTGATCAGTGATGAGTTATGTTTCCAGGGTGTTATTGCTTACTTTTAACAATGAAACCACCATGCTTTGAGTTTCTTTAGCTTTTTTTTGAATACTTGTGGTCCAATGTTGTTACTCCAACTGGGTAATTTCAAACAATTTACCACATAAGCTAGGAATAGTATTGATTTTTGAAACTGTCCAAACTTGCCTCAGGCACGGGGCAACTTTGGACACCGACAAATTTTTTTTTAATTCTGGTTTAGTAGCAAGTGATTAGGAAACACTATGGTGAATGCATACCCGAGTTCACTGGTGACACTTTGTGACAAAAAAACATAATTATGTAGTTGGCAGTATAGAATGATTACAAAGACAATCTCAAAATTGTCCAAAGTAACCCCTGTCGACGGTATTGTATTTTTTATTTTGTGCAATCCTTCATTCCCATTTTTAAGCCTCAACTTAGCCCCCAAAATTAAAAAAAACTTTAAATAACAAACTTTTCTTAAAAATTATCATAAAAATAACCTGAAACTATGATTCCTTGCCCCCAAAAACATGTATTTAGACACAAAAACCAACTTGATACCTGAAAAAAATCTATATTTAAAATTTTTCATGCTTGCATCTGCCATCTAGTGGTGACTTTCAATATCTCAGCAATCACTGGACCGATTTGAAAATTTTTTTTCGCTGGTTGATTGGTACGCCAGCCTCTATCTATAATATGGTGAATTGACTTTTTTTCCCGAGGTTGAGTATAAAAATGCACAAATTTTTTTTGAAATAGTGGAATAAATGATACTTATACTAATAAATGACTTGAACCAATCCAGAATCCTTTTCAAACTGGTCTGATACTTTTGAATCTTAGTGGCAAAAATTTAGCCAAAAAAGTGTATTTTTGCAAAAAAGTATACATGATTGTTTGCATTCGTTGCTTCTTTTTATACCACAATATTATGACACTTTTTTTACTTATGTCCATTTAAAAGTTGATGATATTTGAAGTCTCTGGTTCTGCTTGATATTGCTGCTCATACCTATCCCCCTCCAATAACCCCCTTTTTCCTCAATGCCACCTAAAACAATGACTTTTATCTTCATCCTCACACTCCTCTTAATATCATTTCTAATGCTACAACATCCCCACACATCTTTAAGCACTACCCCTTTATATCCCCCAGTCCCCATCCTCATACACCTTTAATGACCATTCCTTTTTAAATACCTCCTATACCCCTGAAATCACCATTCTTTAATATTACTGCAACCATCCAATCACCAACTCTTTATTCTGTACTGCCACACCAACAGAAAAACAATTACGGGTACCATAAAACTTCTATTTGAGAGCCACCTCGCTTTATTTTTCAACTCTTTCCCTATTAATAGTGGCGTTCTTATTAGAGGTAGAGTTCAATTAGAGGGTGGCGCTTTTTTTTCGAATAGCTGGTCAGAATTTTGGGAAGATAAATTTAATTAATGAAAAGAAAAAATATCTAACATTTAAAGAAGAAAAAAAAAATCAAACTAAACACAGTAAGTGGTAAGTAACCAAAACTTCACTAGTGAAAACTAAGTGACACATTTTTGTAACCATCCTTGTCATTTTCAACACCTTCGCATCAACGTCGAGTTGTTGAATAATTTCACCTGCACTGGTAATGTCGGCATTGTGCCGTGCTTGCTGGAGAAGTTTCTCTTCATTCTTAATCGGGCAGTGTGACCTTTTTGACCAAAATGTCAAGGTGGCAGTCTATTAGAGGTGGGGTTCAATTAAAGGGAGTGCTTATTTTTCAACCCTTTTTTTTAGCGGCTTTCCATTAGAGTGGCGCTCAAATTTATGGTACATGAAAAAAAGAAAACAATCACAAAATACTATATGGCTATTGAAAACAACATGTTTAGCACTAATATTCGCAACATTACAAAAAAACTTCATTTTGAAATTACTCAACTGTTTTTTTTTCGAATCCAATTAACAAACAAAAATGCCATTTAGATTCATATCTGGAGATATTTCATTCATTCATTCATTCATTCATTCTTTTTTTATTCTTGACCACCACAACAATAGCAAATGCATGGTAACACAATAATAACACGTAGAGTCAGGAAAAGGAAGTAGCGACACAACGTCAGACGTTAAGACATGCAGAGGATACTGAACACAAAAAAGCGATTTTTATTTGCATGGTTGCTACACCTGTCACACCAGCTCAAAGTACATTGTAAGCCTAATCAATCACAAACATCAACATACACGCAGGCACACAAGATGGAAGTAAAACTAACGACTGGAGTAGTTGTTCGAATGATTGATAAAAAGAAAAGAGAGGGACAGTGAACAGTGCAAGGCCAGGCACGGTTACGTAGGTGGTCAACGGGTGGCGCAACCGGCCCAAAACTATGTTTAGCTCAGCGGAGCATGGTGAGGAAAGAAAAACCACCCTGAAAATGAAACCTCACCGGGTCCAGAAACCCTTTCAAGTAGCAGCTGGTCATAGCATCAAGACAATAACAATTTTGCAATCGATACATATGCATCAAAACAATTATACACAACATATAGCAATATGAGTCACACCATCCACATTGCGTCTAAATAATTAGCTGGTACAAAGTACCAAACTTGTGATCTCTCCGATATCTTAGTCAGAACGAAGGTATACCCACGAGAGGAACTAAATTTGTGTCTATGCAATGTTGATAATGTGTATCTCACACCAGTTAAGGTAGAGTCCGGTGATACTCAACTTAAACGGCAATGGCTTTAGTCACCTTGCTGTGCGATGTACTAGAATTCACCGGCAAGCAGTTAATTGCCTATTTATCATGAAAGCAGTTTTTAAGTTTTAGTAAAATTATTACCAAGTCATCAGGTTTTGTACTAAGTTTTAGCACCCCAGGACTCTACCAAGGCGTTCAAGCAGTAGTCAGAAATAGTAGCGTAATAACAAAAAAAAAGACACAGCCAAAAAAAAACAAAAAAACGAGAAAGTAAGCTACAACAAACGACAAATAACGAAAACAAGTAAGGACAATAGCTGCTATTTTTACAAGCGGAGCAATAAGATTATGGTAAGAAATGGATAAATGACAATCTTTTCATAAGGTATAATTAAACATGCCCAAGCAAAATGTTATGTATGTGATGGTATACTGATTTGATGTCAAATAGATCTGAACCAAGAAGAATTGATTAACATAATATCTTGACCTCGAGATCAATAACCAGCATAAGAGAATTGTCCATATTTAAAGTTCAAGTCGATAATTTACTACACCACTTCAGCTTTTGTTGCATATTTAAACTTCAAGCATTTTAAATTCTATTTTGTACAACTCTACAGCCTACATTTCTGAGATGTGAAGTCTAAAAATATTGTTTTATCTTGACTTTAGCATTAAAAAATACTTTTAGACTGGTTCAATCATAATCACAAAATTGGCAATACGTAAAAATTTAAAAATAACAAAAATTCACCCAAATATAAGCAAAGATATGACACGGTGTTTTGAATTATACTGGTAATTTCATCATTGAAACATTGCAAAACACACTACAGACAGACTATAAAAATACTAAGATAATAATATAAACTTACGAATAAATGCATCTAATACAAAAGACATTCATACTACAATTTTTTTTTCCAAAATTTTTCGCCTGTGAACCAACAAACCACTTATTCACTGACAAACTTGGCTTAGTGGGAATGCTGACAGACTGATATGCAGTACATGTGCGATTCATTACTGAATCGTTACTGCACTTCCAAACCTAGAGTTATGGCTAGACCAGCAACCTACACCAAGCTGTTGTAACTCTCGAGTCTTGACAATGCCTGAGTGAAAGTAATGCTAAATGGCTGCAATACAGTAGGCCTTCTCAACACCATTGCCATAGCAAGTAAAGTGCTAAGTAAGTGGGACTTAGCCAAAAGTGAGGGGCACTAAAATAGACTGATCTTTTCCATATCAAAACTGATCTTGAATAGTTGCAAACAAACACACAACCAGGATTTTGCTAAGGAGGAAGCTTAAACCAAAAATTAATACTTTTGCTAAAATGTCTCAAGCAGTTATGTAAGTGGCATGGTAAGAAAACTTATGTAACTCGAGTGTACCGTACCAGTATCGCAAAAGAGGCTCTGTGGGCAAAGCCCCCAGCTGCTGAGAAATTTTTTGTAATTATTCGGTTAAAAATAGCCTTTTTTGCACCATTTGGATCTCATTTTACTCCTTTTTTGAGGCGTTTCACAGCACTAAATTCTAAAAATTCAAAGTTATTTAAATAATTTAAATTACTTTGTCCCTTTAGCCCCGCTACTTGTATGTCAAGTCCAAAACATGTTTAAATGCTTGTATTTAGGGGTAAATGTTCTAATTGGCTAGGCTGAAGACTGAAGCACCCTTACCCTTCAGTTGTACCACAAGCTGCAACATGTCAGCAATTTTAAAATTTCTGTATTTATGTCAACAAAAAAGAGATACGTACATAGGACAGGCAGAATTTCTTAGCTGTTTTCGCAGCAGCTTATTATTATAACTGTTACAAAAATTTATTTGTTGAAGTGACTAATAATCTTGAGTGTGCACTAAAAAAGAACAAAAACAGCTGGCGTTCTAGTTTAGAGAAACAAGAATTATGTCTGATCATTTGGATTGAATGTTTGATGTGAGTAATCTGGTAATAGTATTCTTTTTCGCATCATTTGTCTGGTTATGTAATGTTCCAAAACACTGAACAAAGTATTTTGTGTTTCAAAAAAAAAACCTCCCTGCCCCCGTAGCAACAGCAGTGGGCTTAGTGCCATCGCCAGAGCAACCGAAGTGAGGACGCACTAGCCGAAAGTGAGGAGCACTAAAATAAACTGAACTTTTGCACATACAAACTCATATTTTACGGCAGCAAATTATGCCTCAACAATTTTGTATTCAAGTCTGAAAAAAAAGACAAACAGGCTGGAAGCGTTTCTTTAGCTCATTTCACTTTCGGCCTATATAATCGCTTGAAAAATCTGTTTGCAGCAGTAAATATGGCCAAAAGCACAAACAGGATTTTGCTACTAGAGAGGTGGCTTGAGCTAAAAGTAAATTTTTTTTACACAAAATTTGTTTAATTTAGTCCCCGTGCTGAACGTGACGCAACTCGAGCATATCACAAAGGGGGCCTGGGGGCAGAGACTCCATCCACTGGTTGATTTTTGTGATTTTGAGACAAAAAAAGCAATTTTAATGCCATTTCAATTACATTTTTTAAGCCATATGAATAACTACAGTAAATTGCTAAAATTCGAAAGTCGTTGGAAGGATTTAACTGCTTAGCCCCTTCTGCCTCCCTATACTTCAGGTAAAGTCAAAAACAATTGTTTAAATGCTTGGGTTTTGGGTTAAATCATCTAAATGACTTTACTAAAGGGAGCTGAAGCTCCCTTAGTCCCTTCCTACAGGTTGCACCACTGACTGCTAACTAAAAGGATCTTGCGTGCGCTCTAAAAAAACGAAAATAGCTGTGTTTTTTTGTTTTTTTAATGTTTTTGCTTATTGCTTCAGGTTATAATCACTAACAAAGTACAGGTAATGATTCTATAGGCTTACATCCATATTCCGCGACTCATCTGTAAAGGTGAGTTAATACTACTATAAGATGGAATATTGAGTCACGTTTTTGTAAAGCAGTTGGTGGCCAGCAATTTTGCAAAGAATCGAGAAAACCTTAAACAAGAATGATGTTCAAATGTTATTATTCCTTTTTTCATTATTGCCTATTGTCTTGTTGTTAGGTGATGTTCCAAAAACGCATTCTGGCTAAGCCAAAATAGGGGGACACAAGCTGTTGCTAGGGGGGCACGGTCTTCCTGGCCCCCATCTTAGCGATGACACTGACTGGGCTACTACACTGTTTTTATTGCTTGAACCATAGCTCACGAGTACAAGCAGTACCTAATTTGTTGGGGGAACACGGGGGGACACATCCCCTCATAGAGATTTAGCATCTCCCCATCCAAATTTAGGTGTCTCCCAATCGAGATTTGAGCGTTTGATGATCATACAAAAAAAAACTAAAAATTCCGGCCGAATATAGTTCCAAATTTTGAGGAAAAAGTGATTTTGAAGGAGAAATACTTCAACTGTCGGTGAAGACTTTTTTTTTGGTCTCCACCTAATTTTGGCAAAAAAACACTTCAATATTTGGCAAAGACCTTTTTTTTGGTCTTCATTCAATTTTGGCAATGGAATTACGTACTCTTCACTAAAGTACTTTCGCTTGCCAAATGCGTTTGGTCAAGACTGCAAAAGCATCTCCCCTTGCAAAATTTTACTATTTAAGTACTGAGTACAAGTACCGGTACGCTAATGGTAATAAGCTGTAAATAGGTACGTGACAATAAATTTTTATTTTCGTCCAAATTTCTTAATTTTAACTTCTTTGGAAAGAACTTTTAAACAGAAGCTCTACCACGCACAAATTTTAAAAGTTGATTAAGAAATAAAAAAGTTATGGCCAAAAAAAATCAAAAATTTTGGTCCAAGCTTTACCATTGAAGTCAATGCAAAGCGACAATATTCGTAATGTCGCAAGACAAGTATAATCCTCGTAGTTTAATCCTCGTAGTGCATATGACTCATTGAATTTAAAACCAGTTCAAGAATTAAGCACTGTTCCTGACTGCCGCGTCAGAATGACGAAACCACGCTTCATACTTCGGCGAGCTCGACCGTAAAAAACTTTGCGCAAAGCGCTTTGGCGAATGACGTATTATCGGTTTGGCGCGTCGTTAGGGAGCGTGATTACGGCTAAAGTTTGAAGTTGAAATTGTAAAAGTGGATTTCGTGCGGGTAAAATTTAACATAGTGCACATCGATATTTTTTATTCAAATTTGGACTAAACATAGTTGAGTGAATATTCTACGAGTCCATGGCAGTTTGAAGATCGTCCGTGAGCATCTTCAAAAACTATTTCAAAGATAAACATTTTTTTTATTTTTAAACTCAATAAAATTACACTTTTTAGGAACAAATTTTAAAAATAAAAACAGCGTTAGACAGAGCAGATATTCGTCTGCCTAAGTACCAATTTTTGTTGAAATTAAAGCACTTTTAGATACTTTTTAGCGAGTTTAAAATAAACCGCTTGTGAAAAGTGTCGTAAAACACACATTCAGCAATGGCGACCAAAAAATTGCCAGACAGAGACGCGATACGCGCGTGCCTACTGTAAGCTTACACTATAAAGATATAGGCTACTTACTGGGATTGCATTATGAATGTAGAACAATGCTTTCTGTATATGACAGCTTACATGCTTTTATTTTTGTGTGTATTGTTTACCTAGTACGTACCGATAGCTTATCCTTGGCCTAACTATCAGACTAATGATTTGTGTTAATTGTACCAATTTCAGGATCAGAAAGTTGTACGGCACTACACTAAATAAGCTATTATGATAACATTGCACGGTGTTTAATATTTCTCTTTAACTAAGTTCATCGGCCATCGCTTTTAATCGTAAAATGACCTTATCGTTTTTTGCTGCCTACAGGCTAGTGTTAGCTACCGTAAGTACCAGTAGGCGTATGGTAGCTGTACTTAGGTACGGTATTGGATGCTTGGTAAAAAATAAACATTACTGATACAGTGGTACTGATGCATCTCGACAAACTCACCTAAATACTCGACCCAGTCTACCACATAGGTAAAATTCAACTGGACTGTTAGAATCAGTGGAATACGTACAATGACTCTTTTACAGTTTAGTTGGGTGTTCACTTTTTGTTAAAGTTGAAGGGCAAAGCCTCTGAAATAATGTTCTGATTACAACCCTACAACGCATCCAACCAATTTGTTGGATGATGGAAACTGAAGTAAATACCTGGTACATTACCGGTACGTTTCGACCAACGAAAACTTTTGCAGTGAATCTTTCCATGATTACTGTATCTGTAACTGGTGCTAGCCTAAACTTTAGGCTGCGAAAAAAGCTGCTTAATTGATAAGTTACTTAATCAGGCTGCCGATTCATTCACCCACTGCCAACTTACAAAGATCTCGAGATTTAGGCCTAAATCTTAGTAAAGCAAGTTGCAGGCAACAAGAATATGTTATCAGACTTTTGCTATTTTTGGCTTAGGCCTAATTTGCTTTTCGACTTGCTCTTAAACTATTTCTACATTTTTCTACTTTGTTCAACAGATTTTAGCCTGGTTTCTAATTGGCTACCACTGACTTTTTTAGCTTTAAATCCTTTAGCCAACAGCCTAGCCTACTCACTCCGATTCTCTTACAAGCAGAATAAAAAAAAAAAAAGAAAGTGACATGCCATCAGCAGACATGCAGCAGTAGTTCCAAATGTAAACCTAAAATAGCTATCACGTTATTTCACGTCAACGCCTGATTGGCTGAGTACTGCCGATGACATCATTAATTTTTTTCCACCGTAGATCTGGAGCAGAGCTCTTGACTGCACGCGTAAAATGTACCTTATGTAATTTTCACACAGGTGGGCAAGTTAACGCAAAACGTTAGCTTCGTTAACCACTAAAAACCGATCAGTGGTCGAGTGGATAGAGCGTCTGCTACTGAAGCGGTAGACTCGGGTTCGATTCCCGGTCGGGTCAAACCAAAGACTATAAAAATTGGTATTCACAGCTTCCCTGCTTGACGTTCAGCAATTAAAGGGACAGTGTGAAACCTCCGCCGTGTGTGGTAGACAGGTGGGCAGGTGGCAGCTTGACTCGAAGACCGAAAGGTCCCTTCGCTGTCTCCTGGCCAAGGCAACTTGGTGAATAAAATGTAATTACGATTACAAAAAAAAAAATTACAATTACAATTACTAGTCCGTTAACAAACTTCACACCTCCGTTAACGTTAATCCGATATTTTTAGCTTTAATTAACGGAAGTTAATAAAGTCCGTTAAGTCGTTAATATTTTGCGTGTAATTTACATTTCTTTCTATTCTCTCGCTTCTAGAACACGTATTGACGCTGTTGAGCTGATTGTAAGAAAATATTTATTGCCATGGTGGTCTTTTTGTGTTTTGGAAGTTACATTTTACAGTCTAATCTAATTTCAAGATAAAATGAATTCGTATGCACTAACAAAGCTGCGATCGGAAAATCTCATAGGTGGGCAGAAGTCCGTTAATCGTTAATCCTTTAATAACGAAGCTAACTTTTTCATTAACTCGTTAATCCGTTAAAAAGTTTTTTCATGTTAACGGACTAAATTAACTTCCGTTAAGTGCTGTTATGGGCTAAAGTAACTTCCATTAAGTTCTGTTAACTTCCGTTAAGGTTTTTATCGTTAATATATTGCGCCCAGTAGCGTAGCCAGGGGGGGCGAGGGGGGGCTTGAAGTATGCAAAATCGCACGTTTTTGGTGCTTTTGAAGCCGATTTTTTGTGAAAAATTGAAAATAGCCCCCCATAGGTACACAGCCCCCCTCAAACGTTTGAAATTCCGATTTCGGCCGAAAAAGCAGTCTCAAATTCTGTGAAGACCTTTTTTTTTTTGGAGACCACCTGGTTTTGGGCGGAAAAAACGTTGGAATTTCTGATTTCGGCCGAAAAATCAGTCTCAATTTTGGTGAAAACCTTTTTTTTTTTTTCGGAGACCACCTGATTTTGGGCGGAAAAAACGTTGGAATTTCCGAGCTTTTTGAGAAATTCCGTCTTAATTTTCGGACAAACCGTGTGAAACTGATTCAAGAACAATGAAACTTCGGGTCAAGGACGTTTGCACTTTTCTCACTCTTTCAAAATAGCCCCTCCTTTTCCAAATCCTGGCTACGCGCATGATTGCACCATTCATTCATCGGACTGGTACAAACCAGTTTGCACTGGTAACGCTTGTGCGTATCAGCACGAGTTTTATAGAAGAAAGCGAAGAAAGGAACTCTTTTTTTGAGGCAAATAATAACCTGCAGCCTCATAGGTCTATTAATTATCGCTGATCACAATTTTCAAAGATTTTCCGATTGCAGCTTTATTGTGCATTTGAACTTATTTTTATCTTGAAATTAGACTAGACTGTAAAATATAACTTCCAAAGCACAAAATGACCACCTTAGCAATAAATATTTCTTTACAATCAGCTCAACAGCGTCAATACGTGTTCTAGAAGCGAGTGAATAAAACGAAATGTAAATTACACGCAAAATGTTAATGGATTAACGGACTTTATTAACTTCCGTTAAATAAAGCAGAAAATAACGGATTAACGTTGACGGAGATGTGAACTTGGTTAACGGATTAGCGGTTAACGAAGCTAACGTTTTGCATTAACTTGCCCACCTATGGAAAATCTTTGAAAATTGTGAACAGCGATAATTAATAGGCTGCAGCTTATTATTCGCCACAAAAAAGAGTTCTTTTCTTCGCTTTCTTCTATAAAACTCGTGCTGATACGCAACAAGTATTACCAGTGCAAACTGGTTTGTACCGGTACTATGAATGAATGGTGCAAATATTAACGATAAAAACCTTATCGAAAGTTAACAGAACTTAATGGAAGTTACTTTAGTCCGTCAACAGCACTTAACGGAAGTTAATTTAGTCCGTTAACATGAAAAAACTTTTTAACGGATTAACGAGTTAATGAAAAAGTTAGCTTCGTTATTAACGAATTAACGATTAACGGACATGTGCCCATCTATGAATTTCCGCAAGCAATAAATTGCTTAAAAGATAGGCTAACTATTATAAAAATTCACTCATTCAAGCCAAAACACGTTTTCAAAAAGAATTACGAGATTAAAATAAAGTTAGAAAAAATAGTTTTGACAAGGTGTTAAAAAATGGGCAAACAACAGAGGTGGAGTCCTCGAGGACATATTTTGAAGTCCTTGGCCTTGGCCTCGAAGGTCAAGTCCCTGGCCTTGGCTTCAAAGCTTCAAGTCTTCGAAAATTGCTCTGTCCTCGGCTCGAGGACAGCACTATTTTTTGAACCGTTGAAATTTTGTTGGAAAACGTTTCATAACTCAATAGTGGCAGCAGACTAGATGAACGCCGCTCTTTCGCTGTTTCCAAAAGGTTGTTGTCTCTTACTCACTGAACAATTTTTTACGTATATCACTTTGATGCTTTTCGGTCACTTTGATGCAAAGGCCGTTTTTGGCAAGGTCTAAAATCGGTAGTCACCGATTTGATTCTGTGTCCTGGGTTTCTCTGGCGCAACCAGGCAACATGCGAACTTAAAATTTTAAACGGATCGCATTACAGTATTTTCTATTAGGATAGCGAAAAATGGTTACTCAGATAGACTGCAGTCTTTGCATTAAACAAACTGAGGATTGACAGACCACATGCATTTTTCTATTTGGAACGCAATTTTGTTTTTGTTTCCAATGAAACAAAAGTTTTTGCTTTTGAAACAAAAATTTTGTTTCATTAAAACAAAAATTTTGTTTCATTAAAACACAAAACAAAATTTTGTTTCATTAAAACAAAATTTTGTTTTTTGAAACAAAATTTAGTTTTTTAAAACAAAATTTTGTTTTGTGAAACAAAATAATCAAACTTCAGTTTATTTTATTTCATAGCACTCTCATTTCCCCATTTCTCTATTACCCTCATTTCACCTTTACCCAATTTTCCCAATCACATATTTACCAATTATTCCGTAACCCACACTAACCCCATCACCCCATTCCCCAAGTGTCGTGCTTCATAGGAGCAAGCGCCAAGAGCCCCTCTTTAACTAAAGCCACCTCTCCAAAAATTCTGCGCATTGGTGCAGAGTACTTCCACTTTTTAAGCAATAAGTCGTCACCAGATTGTTGGCAATTTTTTGTATTTATGCGGTCATCGAGTACACCTTTAATTTGTGTTTATGATGAATCAAAGCGTACAAGTCATTTATTGTGACGTCAAATCTTAAAGGTTAAGACCTTTTTGGAGAAACTCTTTTGTATTCAGTATTTTCTCGAGCAAACAGAGTCCAGTATGGTTTCAATTCGGGGTTTGGTTTTTAGGAAGAATGGAACAACTCGAGTCAGTGACTTGACTCAAATTGCATTTTTTGATGACTTGACTCAAGTCATTTTCGTTGTTTTGGAAAATGACTCCGACTCGAGTTACAATTGCACATTGGAAATGACTCTGACTCGAGTTACAATTGCAAAACACTCGGCTAAAATTTTGTCTCGATGATTAGAGCCATATTATAGATTACAGGTCAAATCTTGTTATACTTCGTTACTATGTCACTCTCGCTACTATACCACTTTTGATCGTCTTCTTCTTCTGATCGTCCCCAACAAAATTCAATAGAAATGAATAAAAACTAAATTTACTATGCTACCCCTTAATCTCGCTACTGTGTCATGTAAGATTTGTGGATGCACAGTACTATAGATAAAAACAGCCGTGTGACGTGACTATGTATAACTAACTGTATGTCACGTTTTGTTTTTGTACACTGTTGCAAAGTAGAATAGAATAGAAAACAGTTTATTCGCCTGAGCAATACAAACACATACAAAACAAACACACATGAAACAAAATTACGGTAAGTTTGTTCAGGCCAGGAAGCACCGACGAACCCGAAGGTTTTTCAATCCAAGGTGCTTCCTGACTTGTTACTTGACAGTGTGAAAATTTAGAGAAGAAAAACCATCAAATTGAAAAGAAACAGACAATTATTTTGTTTAACTGGTATTATCACAAGAGAAAATTAATGCACAGTGTTACACAGACAATGATAAAATTCCAAATATGGAGCAATGATGGTCAAAATGATGTATAGTTTTGGATAGCTTTTTGTTTTATCTTTTTTTTGAGTGATAACCATTAACCAAGGTAGTTCTTTTACATCAGGTTCAATTTTTCTCCACAATTCAATTCCTCTATAAGTCAGACTTTTTCCCAGCTGACGTTTGAACGCGAGGTTTGAAATATACTAAGTTATCTTTTGTTCTAATATTGTGACAGTGAATTTTGGTGATATCAACGAAACAGTCGTTGGGAGCAGTTTTAAATTTCTTGTGATGAAGCTGATATATGAATTTGGCTAGTCCAATTTCGTAAATGTCATCTAATTTTTAAAAATTTAAGGTTTTGTAAAAAGAAGTCACCGGACAATATTTGCTACTATACGTTATTGTACGAACTATATTATTTAGCTTCACATTGAGTTCTTGCATAAGTGTTTTGTTTGCCGTACCCCATGTAACCATAGGTGGGCAAGTTAATGCAAAACGTTAGCTTCGTTAACCGCTGGTCCGTTAACAAAGTTCACACCTCCGTCAACGCTAATCCGTTATTTTTAGCTTTAATTAACGGAAGTAAATAAAGTCCGTTAATCCGTTAACATTTTGCGTGTAATTTACATTCCGTTTTATTCACTCGCTTCTAGAACACATATTCACGTTATTGAGCTAATTGTAAGGAAATATCTACTTCTAAGGTGGTCATTTTGTGTTTTGGAAGTTATATTTTACAGTCTAATCTAATTTCAAGATAAAAACAAGTTCAAATGCACAACGAAGCTGCAATCGGAAAATCTTTGGAAATTGTGAACAGCAATAATTAATAGACCTATGAGGCTGCAGGTTATTATTTGCCTCAAAAAAAAACTCCTTTCTTCGCTTTCTTCTATAAAACTCGTGCTGATACGCAACAAGCGTTACCAGTGCAAACTGGTTTGTACCGGTACGATGAATGAATGGTGCAAGATATTAACGATAAAAACCTTAACGGAAGTTAACAGAACTTAACGGAAGTTAATTTAGACCGTTAACAGCACTTAACGGAAGTTAATTTAGTCCGTTAACATGAAAAAACTTTTTAACGGATTAACGAGTTAATGAAAAAGTTAGCTTCGTTATTAACGGATCAACGATTAACGGACTTGTGCCCACCTATGCATGTAACTATATCATATTGAATACGGCTGTAAATGAGCGAGTAATATAACATACACAGAGTATTCCGGTCTAAAAAATTTCGAATTCTATATAACAATCCAGAATAGCGTGCTAATTGTAACGAAAGATGCTGAATGTGACAAGACCAATTTACGTTTTTGTCAATATAAATTCCTAATTATTTTATGGATTTGATTCGTTTTATATTAATTAAATTCAAGGATATACAAAAGTTTGTCAAAGATGAGCAATTGAGTTGTTTGTCAAGCAGTAAATAATGAGTTTTGAAATAATTCAGCTGAAGCTCGTTTTTTTTCGTCCAGAAATCGATTTTTCTAACTTTAGTATTTACTCTGTTTTGTAATTTAGAAAGGTTGTTGTATTTAGTATTTAGTTCAACGGTAATTTAGAAAGACATGGCCAAGAAAGTGTCATCAGCAAACAGGATATTGTCAAATTGACTAGTTAAAGAAAGATAAATCATTGATATACAAAAGAAAAAGTAGTGGCCCTACGAAAGAACCCTGTGGCACACCATATTCAATTTTTTTCAAATCGAACTAGCAATTTTCATCTTTGTATATTTTTTTCTGTTGCTCAAATAACTTTGAATTAGTTTTAAGGCCAGTCATTGAAATCCATAGAAATTTTTCATTCTGTGCAGCAAAACATCGTGATTAACAGTATCAAAAGCTTTGGTGAGGTCGAGGAATATACAACAATTGTAAATTCCTGCATCAGAGTTTTTTATGAGCTTTTCATAAATATTGCTGATAGCGTGAGACGTAGAAGAATTTTGTCTAATACCGAATTGTTTATCAGAAATTAATTGAGTAGCCTACAGTATTTTCGAAGCTTAAACTTTGTTTTAAATTTTGCCCACAATGTCATCTCAAAAGCGCAAGCGAACTGACTTTACGATGAAGGAGAAGAAGGAGATCATTGATGCTGCAAAGAAGGAGCCAAATCAGTACAAACTGGTAAAGGAGATGAGCAAGAATTTGGGCATCAAAGTTAAAAGAACCAAAGTGTAGGGATATTCTCAGCAAGAAGGATGTAATTGAGGCGGCCATCAAAGCTGGAATTCCATCAAAACGCAAGAAGCTGAAGCCGGGTCAACACTCGAAGCTCGGCAACGGGGTGCTCATTACGCTGAAGCAAGCAAGAGAACAGAGCCTGCTTATTGGCGGTAATCTGATCAAAGAAAAGGCTTTGAAACTGGCCGAGTTAATGCACATTCCAGACTTTATCGCCAGTGACGGTTGGCTGGACAATTTTAAAAAGCGCCATGGCATCACGCTCAAGACATAGTAGGGCGAAGCTGGAGCAGTGGATTTACGATTTCTTTGTGAGTGGCAACATAATGTTCCAGCCCTTACCCAGGCAATTCTCCGCTGACGACGTCTGTAACCTGGACGAGACTGGAATCTTCTGGCAGTTGCTTCCGAACAAAACCACGAGTTTCAGGGGACACATAGGATTACTCTTCTGTTAAGGGCAAATATGAGTGGCACCGAGAAGTTTCCTTTTCTGGCGATGGGCAATTCCAAAAGGCCTCGTGCCTTCAAGAGCAAGGAGATTCCCATCATCTACAAGGCAAACTCGAAGGCATGGATGACGATGAAGCTTTTCGAAGACGTGTTGCAAGAGTGGGACGGACGACTCAACCAGCGGGGACGCAGAGTGCTGCTCTGTCTTGATAACTTTAGTGGCCACCTTTCTGAGCTCCAGCTGATCAATATCCAATTGGTATTCTTTCCACCCAACGCGACAGCCAATTTTCAACCAATGGATTAAGGAATCATATAGAACTTCAAGCACCGCTACAAAAAGATTCTGCTGCGTCGGCGGCTTGAGGCCATGGACGTCGGAAAGAAGTTCGAGTTCACATTGAATGACGTTCTACACATTGTTCGGTGTGCTTGGTAGCAGGTCAGCGGGTCTACGATTCGAATCTGTTTTGCGAAGGCCAAGTTTAATGAAGTGGAGTACTACTACACTAAACCAGATAGTGCTGAACTGTTCGAGATCAGGAAAGCTGTGCCTACCGACGAAAAGATGCACGAGAGCAAAGAGATCAAGCTGTATGACATTCTTGAAGCCGATGAGCGCCTCGAGACTGGTCAATCTTTCACATTGGAAGAGATTGCGGAGGAGATGTTACACAGCAAGGAGCCGGTGGAATGCGAAGACGATAATATAACTATCAAGGAAGAAACCATATTTTCGTTTGAGAAAGCCCAGCGGGCATGGATCACTGTCTGGAAGTTCATAAGACAGAGAAGCGAGAAATTGGGTGTGATGCGAGCATGCGATCGCTTAGAAGACAAGATACATGAGATCGATAGCTGAAGATTCTTCATAGTTTTGGCCTGAGCTAGATAACTTGAGAGATTAACGAGATTTGACTGTACAGTATATTCATAACTAAGAATCAACCACAATCATGCTTCTTTTTGTAGAATTCGTGTGTACAGATCAGTTATGTTATTGATGGCTTTGTCATATTGCGGTAGGCTTTTCCCCTAAAAGCGATTGAACGTCATACATAACAAAACGTACGTAACATAACATTGTTTACTTTGTCGCGACTACAACGCAGTTTCAATTGATATGATCACGAAAAAGCAAAAAACAAATTATTAGTAAAAAAAGAGATGTAATAATTTAGGTAATTCGGCAACAGAGAGGCTACGAAAAGACCTCATGTTGTTGCTGTTGTTTTACCGGGCTGCTTCCGAGGGATGGCAGCCTCCTATGTCCAAAGAGGACACAAGAAAATCACCCTTAGCACAGAAGTGCTACTGGCATAGGATGATCCCGGAGGTTGGTCGCCATTTCGATCCCTGCACAAAGCAGGGCACTCCCACCACTCGACGGCGACCACCGTTGGTGGGTCTTAAAGAGTGCAGCCAGATCCACAAAAGGGGTTGAAACAACATCGAAAAAAAACTTCTCATTACTACTAATAGCAATAGTAAGAATCGACTCGCATCAAGTTACTCTAGCCAATTGAGAAAGTCTTCTGGCACAAAAAATACAAGAAGAAAGAAATCCCAACAGGCATGGTTCCCAGAAGGGGCCGCTAGAGGGAAGACCTCATCGGTCATCAAGTCAAAGCAGCCACCCTAAATGTCAGTAATTTCAAGAGAATTGTTGAGCGTCAAAAAGCAAAGAAAATGCTGGTTTTTTGTTAAGAACTTTAAGTCTATCAATTGCTCAAGTAAAGTGCGACAACAGATGGTCAAGCTCACCATCAGATGAACAATTGTAAAAGATATGCTTTGAGTTTGACTTCAAAGGAATGTTTGGGAAGATTTCGTATTTCCATAGGTATTGAGTTCCACACGGAAACATCCTGATACCTGATGCTACGTTGCAAGCGGTTAGTGCGATAAAGAGAAATACACAATTTGTTTTTGTTTGAACTAGTTCTGGTAAAAGGGTGGAAAATTGCGAGGATTTTAGGCAAAAAACCATTTGACTTAAATTAATGTTTTATTCCTTTATTGGAAGGATTTAAAAGGTTGATTGCAAAAAACATTTGTACACAGCCTAGCGTTAATTGAATTATAAGCAGCTGAGATATGTTGTAGTTGCGTTGCGCTTATTCTCCTTTCACCGGACAGGTTCAGGCGCTAACTATTGGACGATCCGCACATTTTTAGCACTTTGTGCTTGGAGGAACCGCACCTGTTTAGGAGTTTCTAGTGATCTAATATTCTTCTGGATTTCTTTGAATTAATTAAATCCTTTTCATTTCTAATTGGTTTTAACTTGGCTTGGCTCTGATAAACAACCTAAACAATCCTTTCCAACTTGCTTCAAGAACCTATATTTTTGAATTCACTTTTCACTTATGTCTAGGCTGCAGCGTTACACTACAATAGATACAAAAGGCTATTGGCGGTTTTGTTCCACCAGAACACGTAAGAATTTAACTCAATATTATTTTGTTTCATTGAAACAAAATTTTGTGCTATTGCAACAAAATTTTGTGCTATTGAAGGCGGTGATTCATCTAGCCAATTCCAGTGGTTTACAATAGCTAAAATTGAACTATAATTTTTGATATTTTTTGTTTTGATTTTGAGGCTGCGGTTGCAAAGTTATTCAACAAATACAAAAAGATATCTCCTGACAAAAAGTTTTTGGAAACTCTGAGTTTTGTTCTTCCCGCCAAAACTACAGTTCTCTAAGCTATTAGGCCTATTGTAGTTTTGGCGGGAAGAACAAAACTCAGAGTTTCCAAAAACTTTTTGTCAGGGGATATCTTTTTGTATTTGTTGAATAACTTTGCAATCACAGTCTCAAAATTAAAACAAAAAATATCAAAAATTATAGCTCAATTTTAGCAATTGTAAACCTTGGAAATTGGCTGGATGATTCACCTCCTTTAAAACAAAGTTTTGTTTTCTGAAACAACCTAATCAAACTTCAGTCCATTTAGTATTTCGTTTCATAACACCCCCATTACCCTAGCATTTCACGTCCATTGCAGGCACGTAGCCGGAACGGAATTTTTGAGGGAACGAGCAAAAATTTGAGAGGGCAATAGCTTCGCAATAATTTTGAACTCAAAAGTCATAAAAAAGTCTTCACGGAATGAAGAACTGATTTTACCAAAACAAAAAGACAAAATAAGATCTTTGCAAAGTTAAAACATGGTTTTACTCGCAATTGGCTGTCTTAGGACATTTTGTTCTAAATCATTTGGAGGGGCAAAGAAAATTTTGGGGGGCTTAAGTAACGTATTTAGGCACGAAATGCATAAAATTTTGTTTAAAATTGCGTTCAACTGAAATTATATGAGGAAGCCAAAGTAATTTTTTTGAGGGGGCAGTTGCCCCCTGCTCCCCCCTGGCTACGTCCCTGTCTCATTTCCCAATCATCCCCATCACCCACACACTACCGAAAACCCACACGACCCCCATCATCCTATTTTTCCTTTAACTAAATTAGTTAAAGTTACAGGAGTGCTTAAATACAGTTCACTATCGGCAGTTTCTTCCAATATGACCGTGTGAGAATTTAACACTAACTTATGTTTGTTTCTTTGAAAACAAATTTTGCTTTGCAGAACAAAAATTTTGTTCAACAAAATTTAGTTGTTGTTTTTGAAACAAAATTTCGTTTTTTGAAACAAAATACAAAATAAACTTAAGTTACTTTAAAACAAAATTTTGTTTCGCGAAACAAAATAATCAAACTTTGGTTTATTTTGTTTCATGAAACAAACTTTGTTTGGAGAAACATGAAATATTTCGTTTCATGCGACAAAATTTTGTTTCGTGAAATAAAATTTTATTTCATGTAGCAAAATAAACCAAAGTTTGATTATTTTGTTTCGCAAGACAAAATTGCGTTTCATGAAACAAAATGAACCAAAGGTTTAATTATGTTTTTACGTAACAAAATAAACCAAGGTTTAATTATTTTGTTTCGCGAAACAATATTTCGTTTCACGAAACAAAATTTTGTTTCTCCAAACAAAATTATGTTTCATATAACAAAATAAACCAAAGTTTGATTATTTTGTTTCACAAAACAAAATTTTGTTTCTGAAAAAGAACATTTTGTTTCATGTAACTGATTAAACCAAGGCTTGATAATTTTGTTTCGCGAAACAAAATTTTGTTTCAAGAAACAAACAAACGAAAGTTTAACTCCTTTGCTTCGCGAAGAAAATTTTGTTTTACGAAACAAATTTTGTTTTACCAAACAAAATTATGTTTCATTTAACAAAAGAAACCAAAGTTTGATTATTTTGGGTCGCGAAACAAAATTTGTTTCATGCAACAAAATAAACCAAACGTTAATTATTTTGTTTCGGGTAAAACAATATTTCGTTGCACGAAGAAAATTTTGTTTCCACAAAACATAATTTTGTTTCTGTAAGAAAATAGACCAAAGTTTAATTATTTTGTTTCGCGAAACAAAATTTTGTTCGGAGAAACTACAGAATAAACCAAAGTTTGATTGTTTTGATTCGCGAAACGACTTTTGTTTGATGTAACAAAATAAAGCAAAATTTAATTATTTTGTTTCGCGAAACAAACTTTCCTTTCACGAAACAAAATAATGTTTCATATAACAAAATAAACTAAAGTTTGATTATTTTGTTTCCCGAAAAAATATTTTGTTTCATTAAACAAAATTTTGTTTCGCGAAACAAAATAATCAAACTTTGCTTTGCTTTGTTATATAAAACATAATTTTGTTTGGAGAAACAATGAAACAAAATTTTGTTTTGTGAAACGACATATTGTTTCTCCAAACAAAAAAATCATACTTTGGTTTGTTTACTTTGTTTTACGAAACAAAATTTAGCTTAGGGAAACAAAATATTGTTTCTTGAAACAAAATAATCAAACTCTGAAACAAAATATTGTTTCTTGAAACAAAATAATCAAACTCTGAAACAAAATATTGTTTCTTGAAACAAAATAATCAAACTCTGAAACAAAAATTATGTTTCTGAAGCGAAATTTATAAGAAAATCAAAATGTGTTCAAGTAATGACTATTTGGTTTTGTTGTTCACTAAAATGTTAAAAATGTGTAAAATTTTACTCTCAATACCATCTAGTAGTGTTTCTTTGGAAACAAAACTCTTTGTTCCAATTTTTGTGGAACAAAATTGGGGCATAACCAAAATTATAATCAGGAAACAAAATTTATGTTCCAGAAACAAATTTTGCTCCATGGAACAAAGTTTTGTTTCATGGCGTTTTTTTTATGCTAGTTGACGTGCGTTAGGGTCAAAAATTTCGTTTCAAAACAAAATCCAAAAAAAGAAACAAAATTTCATTTCCTAAAACAAAATCGAAACAAAATAACGTTCCAAATGGGAAAATGCATGGGCGATAATAAGCTAGAGCATAATTTTTGACGTGCACTGTGTTATGCTATGATTCGTATTATAAGCTAATAAGCTTTGGCTTAAGAGGTATATGAACTTAATAACATGTTGAACTTAAAAACTGCTGAGCTTTATATGCTGATACTTCATTCAAGGTCGTCAAAATCTTATGGAACAAAAAATAATGCAACATCTAGAGACGATTGTTTATGCATTAGGAATTCTTTATGTTTAGTGATTAAAAAATGACAATTTGAGTGCGAAAATTTAGTTTTATTTAAAACAAAGACATCAAATAAGCTACTACCACAAGGATATTTGTATTTTTTTGTATTTTTGTACGGCAAAGATATCAGCATTTGTTTAGTTGGTCAAATTGATTTTAATGCATCTACAACCTGTTTACGCATCGCATTTTACGGCAATTTATTAGTATTTTTCTTCTCAATAATACAAAAAACCGGCGCAATGTGCAAAAAGACTGGGATTTTTAAACTACTGCGTATTCAGCTACAGTGTCGCACTTGTTTCCGATCAAATCTTTTTTCAATAAATGACATGCCACGATAGTCCTAGGCTCCTAGCATCTATAGGCAATACTTGTGTCTGTGACTTGTGACATCATAATACAATTATAACGACAAATTAGGAAGCTCTAATGATTACTTGAGAATAGCCTATAGACTGTGTGCACGCCGGGCACGGTCGCACGAAGCTTCTTTGACGGCCGCACGTTGCACTTAAAACGTTTGATAGGCAAATGCAAACAGCGCACCAACATACTGTACCCGTACCATTACAAAAAAGCGTACCGCACCATCGTACAATACTTCTTAGCAAAAATTGAGGCGTATCGTACCATATACTTACTTACCGTGCTGTACCGTACTGCCATCCTTGATTGTCAACATGCCGTTTTTATGTGTTTTTCAATGCATCGGAAACACAAATTAACATTTTCCTGCCAAAAGTCACTTCACTAAATGCAGTTGCAAACTTCTTCCAGTTTCTGATAGTTGTGTTCAAACCATCGCTAATTATTAGCAGCAACAATAATTATTTAGTTACAACAATGGCAAAAGTCATTTATAATGAATTTTAAATCTCTTGCGATGGTTTTTGGCCTGCGGGACGTGGGAGCATTTTGCGATGGGCCACAGCGCTGTTGGGAAAATTAGCTATTTGGTTAAAAAGTTGTATTTGCGCGGTGTCCTCTTTTTTTCCTGATATTGTCAGAGCAGAGTTGTAAACTGGCCGACTAATTCAGGCCAGAACCCGGCCCGAACCCGAAAACTAACTTCAAGTCCAAATCATGTCCGAAAAAACCCGAAAGTTAATTTAGGTTAGAAAAATTTAGCAATGTTGGCATGTTATTTTGATTATATTTTTGTGCATCTAAGACAAAAAGTACTTTTCAGGCCCGATTTAAGCCCAAAATTTTTGTGAACTTTAGGCACGAACCCGACCGAAAAGCCCAGTCCGACTTACAACTCTGCGTCAGAAAGCTTACAGAAAATTGCGGCTACGTGCGCGATGACCTTCGTTTTTTTTTTGGGGGGGGGGTCGCAAACAGATAGCAAAATATTGAAAAATTGCGGTTGAGCAAAACTTTGAGAGATGGACCATGCAAAATTTTCAAAATGAAAATGGGCCTCGGTTAGAAAAGGGTTCGGAAACTCTGCGCTATTGTTTCTTTTTGTTGACATTATTTTGTCAACAGGTATTTTGACTAAAATAAAACGCCAATCACTCACTACAGAAACAATTTGAAAATTTGATATCCTTGCTGTGTAAAGCTAATAAGAAGTTTTCCTTTGTCAGTAAATGGCGCTGAGCTAGCATGTAGGGGGGCGAGTGCAATCAAACAAACAAAAACCGATGTTGACAAATGTCAAAACCCGTTCTAATAAAGGTTAATGTGTATGCAGTTTATGACACGACTTCAGAGCGATAGGCCTGCTTTTACCAAGTCTAGTCGAATTTGATAAACCTGCAGTATTATTATTATCATTAAATCTTATATCAGAAGCTAAGACGTCAGAAAAGTGCGTTTTCAGCAGTAGTGCTACTGTTTGCAAGAAGTCGCACGAAGTAAAGCAGAGTGTTGTTTCCCGATTTTGTTTAGGTATCCCCTTCCCAACCCCAACGTTTAGAGATACTTTAATACAACGCATTTTTTAGCAAAAAACAAACAAATACGCCATTTTTGTGGTTAATGCTGAAACTTTTTTATCTAAAATCAAAGATTAATGGCAGGTTCTATAGCTACTTCTCAAAAAGAAAAAAAGAAGATTTAAGATATGAAGCAAAGCTACCTTTCTGTATTACTTCAAATTTGCTTTGCTTTCAAGATTACAAAATATTGGTACGGATAATCTGACCAAATCCAACAAACAATAATTTATTGAAACACTGCTATAAATTACAAGCGTTGAAAATTTTTTCTAATCTTATTCTCTTCTTATATTCTATTTTTTATTTTTATTCTTTATTTTTATTTTTATTCTTATATTTTATTCAATAATAATTTTTTTTAATTTAAATTGCACTAATATCAGGTTTTTATCACTGAGTCTCGTCTCGTAAAAGAAATTGTCCAATTAACTCTTCCACAAAGTACGCTACTGGTTGCAGCAATCCAGCTTTGTAAAAGCATGCAATCCAGTGAGACCAATAGTACCTCGATGTACTGGCCACCGGACTATAAGCAAATTTTAACCACAAAAAAATAGATACTGAATAAGATTTACGCCAGAGATGGAAACCGGTTAGGTCGATCGGCACCGGTCCGGTCGACCAGCCGGTCGGGTTGCCGGTCGGGTCGAGATTCTTCGACCGGCCGGTCAAGCCGGTTGAAAAACCGGTCAAATTCTCCTTTCTTGCAACTAAAAGACATCTAAGCACCAACCGAAATATACTTATATATTTCATCATCATTAAAACTTTTTATAAAAAATCAGTATTAACAAACCACACCTTTCAAAAACACTTGTTGAATGGTTTCCAGCTGTGACTAATATGCTGTGACCATTAAGACATGCACATCCAGGAACGTATTTAGGGTGGGAGTATTGTGCCATGCCTCCCGACTTTGGGCCGCGGCACAAAGCAAAAAAGTGCAAAATATACGTTAAAATCGCGTAATCAGATTGCATGCATGTGGAAGAGGCTTGCGTTACCCAACGTTTTAGCATCATTTTGATCAGCTTAAGAGTAGACGTGGCGCAGATTTCAGATGTTTTACTACATGCTAAAATCTTACCGCTTTGAAAAGCCTGATTCAACTTAAATTTACCACATTCTACATTGGGCAAGAACGACATAGCTCTTATTTTTTTATATCTTACTAACCATGGCTTGTTTTGAAGTAGCAGCATTTCGCTGGGGCACATTATATTTCG
>CAWYPQ010000041.1:144200-265728 GCA_963965965.1 Trididemnum nubilum
GCCATCCTTGACGTAACCAATTACGAAAATTTGACAAAAATCCTATTGTTTCTTTAGCTTCAGTTTCGTTTAGAATTTTTTGCGTACAGCAGTTTACGCTTACAAATTATTGAATGTAATTGATAACCAGGAGGCCCAGCCCCTCTCAATTCAAATTTTCAAATTAAATCAAATCAAATCTTTCATTATTCTTGCTGTATTACGCCGAAGCGTGTAACGAGTTAACGGGGCCCATCTTCGCGTCATTGCGCCTTGGTAACACAGCTACTTCAGAAGAAATGTCGCTGCGGCTGTGCGAGTCATTGGCAACGTTGTGTCCAATTTGACCAGCCCAAGATTGGAACCTTGAACCTCCCACTCCAGAGACAAATGCGTTACTGATTGACCAACTGCCAACCAAATTACGAAAAAAATTAAGCGTCTCTGCTCTAAAAGTTGTTGCCTCAGCTAGGTGACAGGTCCTCATCTGAACTTTTTAACAATGTAATGCTATAACCAGGGCGTACATGGCAGAGTGCCAAGAGTCCCGCGCTCAGATAATGAGACTATTATTTGGTCTTCACCTATAGTTGGCAGGAAGAACTGGCGAAAATCCGCAAATGTATATCCGGCCCGAACAATACCACGCTTACAGTTAGTAGGTGTAACGTGTGATACAATGGTATGACGTGATGTGATCCAATCGTATAAATGTGATTCAATGGTATTAAAATGGCTATTTTTTCAAAAATGTTACAAAAAATTGGCCAGCAGGTTTGGGGGCTTCGCTCCCAGAACCCTTTCGGTGAAACGACTTCTAATGTTCCAAATCAGGCCACGGCTTCTAATCTTCCATTCTGCGATTTCTTTATCTCACAAAAAGTTCCTCTTTCAAAAAATTCTGATTACGTAATTGGAACGACCATAGATCCTACAAAAAGAATTTGTGGAACAACCGACGCTCGCGTCGCGTGTTTCGTTGTTTTTACTCGGCCATTTTCAAACTAACGAGTGCGAAATTTCAAACTTTTGCTTATAACTGGAGAACGGTTTGGTCTAACTACATGAAATTTTGACAGCAGTTTGAGATTAATGAATTTTATGTTTGTACGAAATTTTGAGGCAATAGGTCACGTGACTTTGATTTTATGACCCAAAAACCGCCCCAAGTAAAAAGCGGTCGAAGTCAAAAACGGCTTTAAGTACGGCAAAAAATATCTCTCATGGTTATATGTCTTAAAATATCTTTTCATCCCTACCAACCCACTTTCGGCCGCGATGAGGTTTTTTTCTTATTTTTTTCTTATTTTTTTCCTTTTTTTTCCTTTTTTTTTCCTTTTTTTTTCCTTTTTTTTCTTCCTAAATCTTGTACGCTCGAGTTCTCCTAAACCACAAAACATAGAAATCTAGTTTTTGTGTGAAGTTGTTGAGGTATATACGCAATTGTGTCTCCTGAAAGTTTTTTGGGGCAACTTCCCCGGGAACCCCCCCAAAATAGGGCCCCAAAAAATCAAATTTTTGAACGGCTCAAGCTAGGGTGCCAGTTTTTTTTGATATCAGTAGATATTTAAGAGAGAAATATTTTGACATGGTTTGGGGGTACCAACCCCCCCCCCAGGGACCCCCTAAAATTTAATATTTAATTTGCGTTGGTCGTTCAATGGGTTTGCTTCTAGTAAGCTCCCATCTAGTTGCATGTGGTTTGACCTTTCAATTAAAAATCTTGACATAGCCAATGTTTACAGTTTCCTCGCTTGACATTCAGAAATAAAAGAGACAGTGTGAAGCCTTCAACGTGTATGGTAGACTGGTGGGCAGGTGGCAGCTTGACTCGAAGACCAAAAGGTCCCTTTGCTGACTTGCTCTTGGCTGGTATGACTTGGTGAATAAAATGCAATTACAACAACTGCGCGGAAACTAATACGGCACGTCTGCCAAATCCTTTTCACCCGCAGTCTTCTTTTCGTACTTTGGAGGTTATCGATATTTCTTTAAATTCTAATCGTTGCAATGCCAAAACAAAATAAAAAAGACTTGAATGAAATTTGGTCTGATCATAGACTCTTTGTTTAGTAGACTAGAAACAGATGCACGGAGAAAAAGAGAAGAGCAGTGAAGAAAAAAGGAGAGCTCTTGTTGCGAAGTTTTTTTGCGGTCACGCGTATTTGACTGATTTGATTGGACAGAGTCCTATTCGTAAAACGAGTGAATCGTGAAGAAAAAAGTTTCACTGATTGGACGAACTGGCATATTTTAGAACAAATAAACCGTGAAGAAAAAAAGACAAAACTGTCTCCAGTCTTCTAATAAAGATTCTATGGTCTGATGAAAAAAACAAAAGCAATTGGAACAACCGACGCTCGCATTACGTGTTCCTTTGATTTTACTCGACCATTTTCCAACTAACGAGTGCGAAGTATTGGACTTTTGCTTACAACTCAAGAACGATTTGGTCTAGCTACATAAAATTTTGACAGCAGTTTGAGATTAATAAGTTAATACGTTTGTATTCAATTTCGAGGCAGTAAGTTACGTGACTTTGGTTTTAGGCCCAAAAAACGGCCCTGACAGTTTACCGTAAAAAGCGGTCTCATTCAAAAACGGCTTAAGTATGGCAAAAAATATTTCACGGGATTATATTTCTTAAGATACTTTTTTATTTCTACCAACTCACTTTTGGCCGCGATTAGTTTTTTTTTTCTTTTTTTTTCCTTTTTCCTTTTTTTTCTTCCTAAACCTTGTACGCTCCTCTTTCCCTAAACCACAAAACATCAAAACCCAATTTTTGTGCAAAGGTGTTGAGCTGCAAACGCAATTTTGTCTCTCAAATTTTGGGGGCCACTCCCTTAGGAATTTTCCCAAAATTGGGTTCCAAAAATCAATTTTTTGAATGGTTTAAGCTAAGGTGCCACTTTTTTTTGATATCAGTAGATATTGAAAAGACAAATATTTTAACATAGTTTAGGGGTACCAATCTCCCAGAAACCCCCATATGGATCCCCAAAATTAAATTTTTGAACGGCTTAACCTAGGGTGCCAGTTTTTTTTTAAATGTCGGCTAACATTTAAGCGACAGATATTTTGACATAATATTTGGTTACCCCCTTTAGGAAACCCTTCCCAAATGGACCCCAATAATCAATTTTTTAAACAGTTTTAGTGAAGGTGCTAGTTTTTTTTGATATCAGTAGATGTTTAAGAAATAAATATTTTGACATAGTTTGAGGGTACCATCTTGCCAAAAACCTCCAAAGTGAATTTTTTGAATGCCTTAAGCAAGGGCGCTAGTTTTTTTGAAATCTGTTGATATTTGCGTCAGTCGTTCAATTGGATGGCTCCTCAGCAAGCTCACATCTAGTTGTTAATGATAAGATACTACTTGAAATCGGTTTTATTGAAGAAATGAGAATCACTACTTGAGGTAATAAAGAGGTGCTCCAAACCTTTTTCCACAATTTTTCTTATTCGAAAAAATACGGTTTCAGAAACGCGATTATACCAACTGGCAGCAGTGAGTAGCCTTTTTAACCAAATCTGAAAATTTGGTTACTGCGCTGCTACTGGAGCTGTGGCATGCACTAGTCCACCAGTTCCCATAGAGCCTGCAGACCTAGGCTACCAGCAGTATTGATTTGCAGTATGCCTTTTGTGATGTCAGAAAACTGTAAAATGCAGGATTGCAGTGAAAAGGAGTCAAACGGATTAAAACGTATTTTCGCAAATAAGGAAAATGGTGAAAAAAGGTTTTGAGCACCTCTTTATTGCCTCAAGAAGCAGAGGTGGAGTCGTCGAGGACTCATTTTGAAGTCTTTGGCCTTGGCCTTGAAGCCTCAAGTTCTCAAAAATTGCGCTGTCCTTGGCTCGAGGACAGCACTATTTTTTGAATGGTTAAAATTTTGTTGGAAAATGCCAGAAACCTCGCGGAAAATTTGCGGATACCACACTTGAGCCAATGTCCTTGGTCCTTGGCCTTGGCCTCGAGAAGGTCTGTCCTTGGCCTCGAAATTTTTTGGTGTCCTTGGCCTCGAGCCTTGTGTTCTCGACTCCACCTCCGTCAAGTAGTTCTCATTTCTTCAATAAAAGATAAAACCGATTTTGATCAGTAGCTTTTTAATTGCAATATATTTGTCATTTTGTATCAACCAATGACCGACAAGATGTAGTACTATAAACTCGAGCGCCTCCCAAAGAAGAACTTGAATTAGTGTGAAGTGTATTAAAAGTTAAAACGCAATCGAAAAATAACTTTCAAAAGATATATTTTGCGATTCGATATATAGCGATTTAGAGAATGAAACCTAAAATTTGAAAAATTTGTTCTCTTTCTCCAACTAGTTTTTGTCTTTTCGAGTTAAAGCGGTTTGAACCCCTGATTGGGTTTTCAGTTTTGGGCTTGAAAATCCGTATTACGAGATCGATTGTCCTCAAAATTTGCACAAAGATTTTTCCACCTATTCCCCACCTAAGTTTTGAATTTCAGGTTTCTATCTCTAGCGGCTAGCCGTTTCAAAGTTACTGCGATTTCGGGCTCTGGTTGCACAAAAAAACGGTTAAATTTTCCTTAGAAAAAAGGAATAGTATTTCCGATACGAAGTGTAGCGTAAATCCTAACTACCATGTTCGCCTTTTTTTAGTGGTTAAAAATTAAAAAGTGAATAAATAAATGGGGACAAAGTCGCAAATTGGCGTGCTGTTAAAACGCTCTTGCAACAAAATTTCAAGATTTGCCACTTGCGACTTTTCGAAATACTTTTAAAATAAAACATAATTTGTAATATTTTAGTGATTATGAATAAAATGAATTAGGTTGTTATTTGGACTAGGCTAATTGCTGATTTCGAAGTTATTTTTTGCTTTCAATGAGTACAATTATTTTAAGTTTCGCGCAGCGAATACATACGAAAAAAACAATAATTAGTGCCGATGATGAGTTGCAGACAAGTTTATTCCAATTCCACTTGAAGCGGTAAACGAAAAAAAAAGCTATTATCGATTAGCAGCGCGTGAATGGGCGCCAGCTGTCAACCACTTTAAAATAGAGGTCAGAGGTAGGCTATTCCATTAAGTGTCTTTCTCCAACAAGAAAACGTGAACTAAGCTAATTGTTTGCCTGCCTAATCCAGCATTAAATTGATAAATGGTAGGCCTATAATTCATGATGGTTTCTTGTAGGTTTAATGCAGGAATGTCAGATGTGCATTGTGAGGAGAGCAAATTTACAGTAGCCTAGCCTAGGCTTAAGCATTGCTAAAATTCTAGGCCTAGCATTACAGCAGCTAAGTCAGCCTAAACTTTTAAAGCCTGCTGTAACAACAATTTTGTAGATTGCTAGGTTAATAATGTAGGCTTATATACTGCTAGGCTGCAAATATAAAGCTGCAAAGTGATCATAAATCAACTTTCTCTTCACTGATTAGCTAGAAGCAGTTGTTGGAAATCAATATGCTTCATGAGTAATCTTATAATTTTCCGATTATGATTAGAGTTCAGGTTTGAGTTTTTGAAAATAATTTGGGTAGGTCTGAGATAGGCCTATGGTGGGGTTCCCACGCTAGTCTTGAAAGTATGGAAAAAAAATTTTGTGTTTTCCAGGCTGGAAAAGTATGGAAAAAAAAATTATTTTGGCATGTTAGTACGGAAAATGAAAATATTTTTCCAGACTTGATCCCATGTTTTGATAAGTAATATTCTTTGTACGTTTTTTTCCTTCATTTGTTTGATTAAGGTATGTTATTGAGAGTCTGTATTCTGGATAATAGCAACCTGCCGTTATCTTTATAGAATGCATAGTTTTGTTGTTCTCTATACCAGGGGTCTGCAAATACTTTTTGGTGGGCCCCCCAAAAAAATTGTCTTGAATTCACGCGACCCGAAAATTTCCTGAGAGTTATTTTTGTGGAACATTCTTTTGTTTTAATTACCTGCTAGCTATTAATTAAGTTAATCTTAATTTGGTTAAGCATTTTTCTGTTTCCGCTAACTTATTTGTTCCTGCTTTATCAGGCTGATTATCTGAAAGCTGCGACGCACATATACCCTCCCACAGATGCTAATAAAATAGTTTATAGTAAACTGAGACTACAGTGACTAGCATTAAAGATGTTGCAATTTTATATGTGGCGATTGATTTTCCCTCATCATTTGAAGCTATTGACACTTAAACTTGTGGCTCGAAAGACACAAAAATTTTATATTATGTTGTAAAGTCAAAAAGTTTTATAAAAGCAAAAAGTTCAAGTAGATAGCTGAAAAAAAATTGAAGTGAAAGGTGTTATTATGACAGAATGTTTAAAATTTTTGTTACCCAAACTCTGGGTAAAACTTATGGGTAAGCTACTTAGCTCTCTTTTCTCAGAGAAACCACTTGTTTCAAAATTACAGTTTGATGTGTGCAGTTTCGGTGTTACATTCATGAAAACAGCCTGTGATGTATATGTGCTTAAATGCTCATCTGTTTTTGCTTTGTATGAATTCAGTATTGACTTTTTTTTGGTCAGATTGGATCAGTTTTTTGCATCTTTCTAGTACACGCGCATGTGAGAACTTATGGGTTGTTGTTAAAAAAGTTCTTTTATTATCTCACGGTCAAGCATCTGTTTAACGTGGATTTTCCGTCTATAAAAATCTTCTTTCTGTTAACATGGAAGCCAAATCAATTATTTCCCGACATATAATTGTTGATCATGTGAGGCAGTTGGGGGAGTTGCAAACGTTGAAATTGATAAAGAGTTTTTGAGATATGTTCGTGGAGCTAGACTGCGGTATGAGCACTATTTGGAGTTGGAAAAGAAGAAGCGAGAAGAATCAGTGCGAACAAGGAAAAGAAACTAGCTGAAGAGGAAATTAACCAATTACAGATAAAAAGAAACCGCATTGAAACCAGTTGCAAACAATTGCTTAACTCTGCCGATCGATTAGCTTTGGAAGCAGAGGAAGAATGCAAGATGGAGCTTCTTGTCAAATCAAATGCCTTTAAAAAATCTGCTCAAGAAAAGCAAATTGAAGTAACTCAATTGGACAAAGATATTCAACAAAAAAGGAATGAACTTAAACAAATTTAAGAATTTTTTTTCTTTAGATTGCTAATAATTTGTTACTTCAGTTTTTAATTTGGTTTTTTATTTGCGAAGTGTAAACATATGGTTGTTGAGATGCTGTTATCTAGTACCTATGCCTACCACACCAACGTGAAAACTTCACACAGTTCCATCATGCTGAATGGAAGTTGCAAATACTATTTTTAAAAGTCTTTAGTATTGCAAGGCGGATGACACCCTTACCAGCATATCTTCGCATTGGTAAATTACAATTTCTTTGTGATCTTTTTGCAGCAAGAAAGCAGATGTCTCTATACAAATGTAATACTGCAACCATAGAGAAATTTGTGTAGGTATATTATGACACGTTATGTCAAGTGGTAGTAGGTAGATGATTCGTTTAATGAAAAACATGACTAGTAGGTTACTTTTCTGGCAGGGCTGCAGAATTAAAGGTTCTTAGGGTAGGTTAATACTTCAGAAAATTTGGAAGAAGCGTGAAGAATATTTACAGTTTAAGGTAGATCCGCACTGTAGGATGGTCTTACTCCTCGTATTTTGAAATGTTTTAGGCAACTTTGCACTCTTTTTTTAATTGGGGTTGCTTTGAACAATTTGTTTGGCAGTATAGTTCATTTATGTACCTTTATTTTTGCATTCATGTAATCTCCGCATATTTTCTGTACGTAGTTGATATCAAAAAGTCATTAAGTAGTTGTGTTAAGTTTATGTGCACACCAGTATTGAGAAAGACATTCTTTACTGAGGCTCTCATTTATTGCAAAGCTAAGCGTGTGTGTGAAAATTTACGTGCTCTGTGCTCTTTGTTAATTTGTTAGAACCATTAGTAATTCTTAGTTTCGTGGAAGCATCTGTAAACTAAACGAAAGTGGTAACTGCAATCTGTACTTGTTCTGCTTCATTTGTTGAAAATTAAGTCTTGAAAAAGTCTGGAAAATGAAATACAAAATTCTGTGGGAACCCTGCTATGGGTAATGTGTGTGTCAGGATGGCAATTCTAGATACTGGTTTGTATGTCGCATTATGGCTAATTTGCATCAAATAAAGATGATAGCTGATGAATACATTTCATTATGGTCATGTAAAAGCAGCCTTTACCTGATAAATACCATAACCCACTTATTTTTGTGCTTTATGCAGGTAGTAAAAAGTAAAAGAGTATTCTGATTTAGCATTCTATGTATTGTGTCTACTGGTTAATCCATTAATATGGTCTGAGGTAGCCTACTAATGAGAAATGGCTGATGTTGACTCTTTTTCTCAAAAATCTTATTTTGTATGCAACTTCTGAGCTGAAAAATTCACGAGTAAATTAAGTATTAAAAGGCATATTTTTTCGTCTCATTGTTTTGACAAAAACTTTGAAATAATATGTAACATTGGTGGTTGTACTAACCACCTTAATAGTGTTATATGTCTTCGCAAACATGTTAGCAAACACCACCATGGAATGTCATGGGAAATGCCAAAGAACTGGTATTGTGAGTTACATCCGGGTGCCATTGAGGACTTTAATAATTCTGCTGTAAATGCTAGTTGCAGCAATGGGCTTATTGATGTAGTACCAGTACAACCAGACTTGGACATACCACCATCATCATCAAATCTAGTCCTTGATTCTGAACTGAAACATAAAGACATTATTGATGCATCATTAATCTCAATACAAGATAATGACAACTCTGATGAGAGTATGGAAGAAGATAATAACATGTTAAGTTTTAAAAATACTTTAAAAAATCTCAACAAAAGAGAAAGTCAAACAAGCTTATCACTTTGTAAGCTCAAGTCTGATTGTAATTTAACTGAGAGTAGTTTGCTTGTCATTGAACAGTGGGCTGAAGGACTTTTGCAAGAGAGTATCAACACTGTCATTGGAGGGATCAAATGTCATTTAGCCAATGATGAAATCACACCAGAAATTCAAACTGTCTTTGAATTAGGACGTGGATTAGCTAATCCTTTTGCTAATGTGGAAACTGAGGCAAAGCGCAAAAATATGCTTCCTTGCTGTGTGGTGAGTTGATATGATAAAGTGGGCCATTCCAAGTAGTTTGTACATACATGTGTAATTGTGTATTGGTTTTTGGTTAGGTAGCTGTAGGTTTTGCCTTCACCGCCAACATAGCATGTGGCTATTTCTCCTTTAGAGGTAAAATTTTGTCACTAGTGACAAAATAGTATTTTTCTCCTTTAGGGTTAGGGGTATTTTTGCAGTGAAGGCAAAATAGCATTTGAGCTATTTTGCCTCCAGTGCCAAAATAGCACATGGCTATTTGCCACTAGAAGCAAAATAGCCACTGCCTAAAAATTATTTTGGGACTACAGTTGTCCTGCTGCAGACAAATCATCGCCTTGTGGCTCACAGGCCGATCAGTGGTCGAGTGGATAGAGCGTCTGCTACTGAAGCGGTAGACACGGGTTCGATTCCCGGTCGAGTCAAACCAAAGACTATAAAAATTGGTATTCACAGCTTCCCTGCTTGACGTTCAGCAATTAAAGGGACAGTGTGAAGCCTCCATCGTGTGTGGTAGACAGATGGGCAGGTGGCAGCTTGACTCGAAGACCGAAAGGTCATTTCGCTGTCTCCTGGCCAAGGTAACTTGGTGAATAAAATGTAATTACAATTACAATTAACAACAAAAATCAATTAACAGGTTGCGGAGCGGATTGTTTGCTGTAGACAATGCCTCAATTTTATTATTGCAAAGTAGGCTCATCTGAGATTATTAACAGATCTGAGTAGGTAGATTTTATCTGAGATTGCTGTAGGCATTGCTTCAATTTAACTAATGCAAAGTAGGCAAATCTGAGATTGTTAAGTTGCTATAGTATTTTCATTTCACTACTGCTAATTAATTATCATAGTGGCTACATTTACATAACTGCACTTTTACTTTCATTTTCCAGCTTTTTATGACCTTTGCACATTGATTTATATAGCGACAAAAATATACTGAAATGACTAATCATTTTAAGATAACTTTGTTCTTGAGTTTGTGACCTTTTGTACATTTGAATAGCCACCGGTTCGACATATTCTTTTGGAGACACCTCGTAGTGATTCCTCTAAAGGAGTTATTTCCCATTCGATGAAATATGTTCCTCTCCTAAAATTGCTAAGGACCATACTTGAACGATCAACGTTGTACCAAAAGGTAGGTGGGTATTGGGTAGATTAAAGTGTAAATTTGATGAAGTATTTATAAAGCACATATATATTTACCACATTTCATCTCTTGAGTTTATTTTTCTAGTACAAGATAACAATCAACAAGATATACTGGTACTGTAGACTAAAATGGCTTTAAATTGGTAAATTGTATTGGTACTATTTCTAAAACAGATGCAGGAAAAGAATGATGTGGACTCTGGGGTAATTGCCAATTTCAATCAAGGAGAATATGCCAAGAAACATCCGCTCTTTGGTCATGACAACTCTGCACTTCAACTTCTATTTTATTATGATGGTTTCGAAGTGGTAAATCCATTGGGATCGAAAATAAATGGTCATCACATGGGTAAGTTGTTCATGTTTGGCTTAATGGCCTAATTTTCTTTGGCAACATAAAGAATATTTTAAGCAATATATTCTGTAACACTGCGGTGCAAAATAACCATCAGCTTCTATGCAATGCTGTTACTATGTCAGATGAAGTTTCGTTGGCTGAGTGGTACAAGGCCTAGTTCTGGTCAAGACTTGCTGAAACCAATTTTTGCGTAGCGACAAGTCACTTGGTGGTGCAAACACGGTTTCAAATCCCTAAACTAAGAATTAGATTTTTGTGATTTAGTTTATAGTCAAAGATTTGAAGCATTATCAAGATGAAGTAATGAATGATATTGTCACATATAATGATTTTGAATGCCTAAGTTATGATTTTTTGCCAGTCTTAACATTGTCGTGACTGCTTTACTAGTTTAGCCACCTTTTTGATTTGGAATGTTCGGGAAAATTATTTTCCAGAATGTTCTACTCTCTTCTACAGTCACCAGATTACTTGGTTTCTTACAACTTTTTACTTGCTATATTTGGACTTAAAGTTTGTGACGCCATAATTTTGTTGCAATCTCTTATCGTAAGCTCGTATACTTTTCTTTTGTGACCTAGTTACCATTTTTATGGAATAATTGAGAGCTTTTGCCGTAGTATAAATAAGTGGGTGTTTCTATTCCGTTCATTGCAATAATCGAAGAATTCTAATAATTTTATCATACTGGCCAGTTGGTTGAGCGGTAACGCGTTCGTCTCTGGAGCGGGAGTTCTGAGGTTCAAATCTTGGGCTGGTCAAATCGGACAAAGTGTTGCCAACGGCTCGCCACTGCTGCGACATTGTTTAAAAGGAGCTGTGTTGCCTGCGCGCAATGACGCGGAAATGGGCCCCGCCAACTCGTTACACACTTTGGCGTATTACAGCGAGTATGATGAAAGATTTGATTATTTGATTTGATTGAGTTGTATAGGCAGTTTAGTAAATATTATGTATCTGTGATTGGCTTGAATAATTGGTCGATCGCAATAGGTTTTCGTGGAGTGATTTTGTTCAGAGAGAATTTCTTTTCTTATCAATCTTGAATAGTTAGTTGTTCAATTTAAGATTGGTGTGTTGCTTTTTGCAATTTAAGAAGTTAATGGAACTATCGACTGCTATTTTTGATTTGTTAATTAACATCTTAGTCGTTCTCTGGTTTAAGTCGATGTGGACTCTTCTGGAGAGTAAAGGTTGTACTCTATAGCGATATCAGAGGCACACCCAGGGGGGGGGGGTTCGGGGGTCGAAACTCCCCCTTTTTTGGAACTCCGTAACAACGTGATTTTGTTGATATAACGCAGTTTGTTACACTTGCTATATTTACTTTTCTTCAGTTAATCAGTTAAGTTGTTGTTAATCACTTAAGATGTTGTTTTAGCGCCGTAATTTGACCCCACAAGATATTTACCAAGCAATTGAGATTTTGGTCACCTACGACATTGCTAACAGAAACATGTATAACAATTTGCATTATATTGTACGGTGAAAGACGCCCTTTATAGGATAAATATATTTTTGAGCCATTATAATGAAAACAATAGCTTTGGTAAAAAAACAAAGAAACACTGTATACAAGGATGAATCATGACAAAAAAAAAGACTTTGAAGTACGCTTATAGCTTTGAGTTTCAAGTCGCAACCTCTCTACAGAAACTTTTACGTGACTATACCAAGATTGTTCCACAAATTTGTTGGCTGAGGGCGGGATTAAAAGCTTTGTTGAAAGTGGCTTCAGGGGCCAGTAGATGAAAGAAGAACGGCCTTGGGCAAGAAAAGGGAATCTGCTGTCATCGTATAATGTTGAGCACAAGCAGGATTTTGTAAATGATGAGGTTCCATGGCTGAATTAGAAGCAAAAGATTGCATGGGTATTAAGCTGGGTGGAAGATGGTCGTCCACGTCTTGGTCTTCTTGATGATCGTCCTGGTCTTCCACCCAGCCTAATGCCTTGTCATTTGGTTTTGATACAGTCATTTGACTTGATTTTTTGCAAAATCTTGTCTGTGCTCAACATTACGATGACAGAGATTCTCTATTCTTGCCCGTGCCCGTTCTTCTTAATTCCCGTCTATATGTGCTCTTGAATTCACTTCCATTGAAAACTTTAACCCTGTCCTTAATTTGCCGAAAAAAAAATTCCCGTACAGCTTAAAGATTGTGCACTATAATAATAAATAAGGCTTAGTCATTAATCTTTTTACAGCCAATCTCGGCTTTTTCCTGTGAATAGTCGTTTTTTTTTTTTTTTTGAGCGCTCTCCATTCTAACGATTTTTTTTGAACAAGTGTCAGACGAAAAGCTGCTTCGAAGACATGAACATTTTAATCAAAGCAGTTTTCGTTTTATGTGAAAATATACAAAAGTTATAATGCAACAATTGAATATATGGACCGATTTGGTCAATCGCTCATTTTAGTTATTCAGCAATAAAAAAAAAGTTTTCTTTGGGTAAAAACGCACAGTACTCAAATATAAATTTTGGGTAAATGTTTTCCTTACCCAAAACATGAATAGTCAGCCACCTTTGGGTACCATTAACTTAACCCAATCTTTATTGAGCTACCCAATTATAAGTATCCTGATCAAAGATTAATTGGGCTTTATTACTTTTTCCCAAATCGAAATTGCTGTAACAATTGGGCAAAAATCAACTTACCCAATTTAAAACTATATACATGCCTAATTTCAAGCACTTTTGCCCAATAATTGTTTTGCATTTTAGTGAATTGTTATTTGCCCAATAATCAAGTTTAAACAATTGGGTAAACTATAATGTTGCCCAACACATACCGAAAATGATATTGGGTAAATCTTCTACCCAATAGTTATTATTGGGCATTTATGGGTATAACCATTTAATTTGGTAAGAAACCCAAAATATTTGGGTAAACAATACCGTTGCCCAACATTCACTGAAATAATTATTTTGGGTAAAGTTTTTACCCAATGATTATAATTGGGTGTTTATGGGCACACCCAATGAATTTGGGTAAAGGAACCCAAATTTTTTGGGTCAACAATAATGTTGCCCAAATTGTACTGAAATTCTTGATTGGGTAAAGCTCCTACCCAATGGTAATTAGTGGGTATGTATGGATAAACCCAATAAATTTGGGTAGCGATACCCAAAATATTTGGGTAAAGTGGCTTTTTACCCTAGTTTCTTTCATTTTTTTTCATTTTTTTACCCAATAATTTTTACAGTGTTGTTGTGTCCTTGGGAAAGCATTTTGCACTTGTTTCATCTAAAAATGCTATGATTCAACCAGTATAACTTGCAGCTTGGTTGAAATAAATTGCCACTATAAAGTCTGTAATCATCCCACTCCAAAAAAAATCATAAAGCAGTGTAAAGCAGAATTTTTTGCAGAATTGTTTTTTCTTGTTGGTTGATTCATCTGCAATCGTTTCTTCCATTTGACAAGTGCTCTCGGTTACTTGTGTCTCCATTTTTTTGGTGTTTCTGTCCCAGCCATTTCTCAGTGTCTCCTTTCAATTCTTATCGGAATATTTCTTGTATCTATAACTTACAGATATATTGTATAATGCTGACAGTGGACAGCAAAAGGAGCTAATTCTCATACTTTTACTAAAAAACGATTGCCTGAAATTAGCAGAGTGCGATTACACTCTTGTAGTTATCAGAACCAGAAAATTTTGGGTTGAGGATATTTTTTATACGATTTTTCAACTTCGTGTGCTGTTAAATTTTATTGTAAAATAATAAAAAGTTGCGTATCAATTAAAGACACATATAATTTATTTATTGCTAATTTAACAGATTTCTAAACTGGCTTTATGTAGAGTGCTAAAAATTAGAAACCATATTTATCAGTCAAACAAAAAAAAACAAATTTTATTATGCTTGCTGCATTACACTTAAGAGTAACAACTTTTCGCGACCTCCTCTACGAGTCATTGCACTCAAGCAATATCCTGTAGCTCAGGAGTCGGCAACCTTTTTTGCTCTGCGGACCGGTTTCAAAATGATTTTTTTTTTTCGCGGACCGGTCTTCAAAATAACGCAAATTTACAACAATGAAAATTAACTGCAGCTCATATACTGTAAGGTCGTTATTTAATGTGAGCCGTGGACTTGGCTTGCAGCAACGAGACGCTCCCGACTAGGAATTATAGAACTCAATAACACCGGCAATGTATCTCTCACGTCCGATCTGTTTCGTGGCTTCTTCACCAACCAAGGTGACTTCACCAATCGCTTTAACAGTTGACTTTCAATGTCTGTTGCTAAATCCTCAAATCTTCTTGCAACAGTGCGAGCAGAAAGCGGAACTTGCGCTATCTTTTTAGCTGCTGATTCTCCTAAAACTTCACTGCAAATACCAGTATACGCAGGTAAAATCAATTCTTCTCCAATAGTAAATGGTTTATTAGCTGTGGCGATGTGGTGAGACACCAAATACGATGCTTTTAGTGCTTTTGTCCTAGGTGATGAAGTGTTCTTAACAATCGTTTTTCAGCTGCGTGATCGCTTTTTTTTCTTTTAAAAAAGTCCAAAGATTTATCTTTTAATTCGGGGTGTTTAATGTGCAAGTGCCAAACTAGTTTTGCGGGCTTTTTAGCGTCATTTGATAACTTGCGCTTACAAATTAGCCAGAGTGGATAAGGTGTTTCCAAATCAGAAATAGATATAAATCCGTACTTTGAATAAGACGACTTATATTGGCAATTAAAAGCTTTTTTATTTGTGGTTGTAGATGTAGACCCCTCGATTTCGACGTCAGATTTTTCAGATGCTGTTGGCACAGGGCCATTTCCAAAAAACATCATCATAGACATCTGTTTTGTACTCATTTTTCTTGGACAAAAATATAATTGCTAAAGCTTATAGAATCTGTAAAATTTTACCAATCAAGTTTTAGTAACAATTTCTTAAGTCCGACTAATATACCGAGTATCGGAATGAGGGCTATTTTACCAAACTTTAATCCAAAACCTAGTCTAAAACTATACCCCAATCCTTAATCCTAACCCAATTAAAGCTTCATTATGTACACTGACACTTATATAATATATTTGTCACTTTTTTGTGATTACTTTTACATGAAATATATCATTTATGTTTGAACTTCACCATTATTTTTGTTTAAAGAGGCCGCTTGAGTTCCAAAATCACATATTCAAAACTGCCTCTCGTTTAATCTATGACGTATCTGACACAGAGTTGTAAATCGGGCCGGGATTTTTGGGTCGGGTTCGGGTCTAAAGTTGACAAAAATTTCGGGCTTAATTCGGGCCTGAGACGTACTTTTTGTCTTTGGTGCACAAAAATATAATCAAAATAACTTGGCAACATTGCTAAATTTTTTCAGACCTAGTTTAACTTTCGGGTTTTTTCGGGCATGATTTGGGCTTCAAATTAGTTTTCGGATTTGGGCAGAGTTCGGGCTAATATTTTTTGGTTCGGGCCGAGTTCAGGCCTGAAGTAGTCAGCCCGTTTTCAACTCTGATCTGACAAGCTTCTTCTCTACGTGTTAACCTTTAGTCCTAATTTGCAAACATCACATCTCATTGTTGCATTTCCGTGATTATCATCACATGATAACATTTTTCTAGCGTTTTACACGTTTCTCATTGGATCTGGGATTATTCATTCTTTAATTTGGTATTGAACAGTGCGCACTACTTTATTTTTGAACGTTTCAATGCCTTTATTTCGGACGTCAGCCGGGATAATCTTAATAAAAATATGCTCCATTTTTTAGGTGGTCTGATTCAGGCGCGTAGCCAGAAATTCGCAATGGGGGAGGGCTGTCTGGGGGCGGAGCCCCCAGCCGCCGGAGGCCAATGGGGGTCTGGGGTTTGGGGGCAAAGCCCCCAGCCGCCAGAGGCACGGGGGTCTTGGGGCGGAGCCCCCAGCGCTCGAAACTTTAGCATTTTTTTGCAAAAATAACTTCATTTTAGGGCTATTTTGATTAAACAATAATGATTTTAAAACGTGGCTTAGAAATTGGCAGTGCAAACAAGATGAAACTGGTGGCATAAATGGGCTATTTGGGAGGTGGCTAATGGTAAAATGTAATTCTCTTGTTTAGATGCTGGTAAATTATAGAATCGAATAGTTCAATAAAACTCACACGGAGTAATCTATTTCGTATACAGTTTATAGAGAAAAATAATTGGGGGGGGGGCTAATGAAAGAGATTTGAGAGAAATGATTGGTACTTAACTAGTACTGAATAGCCCCCCCCCCATATTCCTTAGTTTATAGTATATTTGTTGATGACACCTATGTTCAGCATTTTTACACTTGCGATCAAATTTTATTGCTTATTTCTTACCATTTATTAAAGGTGTCATTTATTTGTTGGTTTTATTTTTGTCAAATTAGCCCCCCCCCCCCCTGGACATATCTTTCAAAAGATGTTTTAAATCATTATCTAGTCCACTCCAGAGCATAAAACAGTCTCAAAGTGCTAAAAATGTAGTGTTTTTCCCATTCTGCATTTTGGTTGACATGTCAATGGGGGGGGGGGGGGCTGCAGCCCTCCCGCCCCCCCTGGCTACGCTACGGGCTAAAAACGTGATATTTTCCTAATTCTGCATGTTGGTCAGCAGTTAATTAGTCCCCCCCTAAATAAACGTTTCAAACTATGCTTGAAGCACTTTTTTGTCTAATCCAGTGCAAACGAGATTCTTAGAAATGCTAAAAACGGGGTATTTTCCTTATTTTGCATTTTGTTCGGCAGTCTATTAGCCCCCCCCCCCTAAATAAACCTTTCAAACTATGCTTTAAAGCATTTTTCAGTCTAATCCAGTGCAAAAGAGAGTCTTAGAAGTGCTAAAAACATGATATTTTCCTTATTCTGCATTTTGGTCGGCAGTTCATTAACCCCCCCCCTCCCTTAAATAAACGTATCAAAATAGTCTAATCCAGTGCAAACGAGAGTCTTAGAAATGCTAATAACGGGGTATTTTCCTTATTTTGCATTTTGGTCGGCAGTCCATTAGCCCCCCTCCCAATAAACGTTTCAAACTATGCTTTAAAGCATTTTTTAATCTAATCCGGTGTAAAAGAGAGTCTTAGAAGTGCTAAAAACGTGGTATTTTCCTTATTCTGCATTTTGGTCGGCAGGCCAATGGGGGGAGCTATAGCCCCCCCCCCCCCGCCCCCCCCTGGCTACGCTACTGGTCTGATTTTATTTTTTCACACCATAACTTGGAAAATAAGCAGCAACAATTTATGGTCCATGCACTCGGACAGGATTTTGCAAGCTCAGCAAACTGAATGAAAAGGTAAACACCAAATTTGCAAACTCAGCTCTGAAAAATAAACTATGTAAAGTAAAAGCTCGTTATTAGCAAAACTTGAAATCTTTACCTTTTTGCATCATAAAATTTCCGCGTAATATTTGAACAGAACTTTTGGCTTCAGTTTAAACGTAGTCACTAAATTACATCTAAATCACTAAATGTAATATTTACATGGTTTAAACGTTTATATGCTTTGGTTTGAATAGTTTGATCTGTTTACCTTTTCTCTTTTATTTCTACTGACCCTGTGTGACCGTTTTTTGTTTTGTTTTTGATTTAATTCTTTTGGCCTGCGCAATGTGCTTGAGAGCTTGTTTTTAATGGTAGAAGACAAAAAAGATATATGTAAGTCGCATTACATTTCCAGGTTATATTTGGTCTTGGTTAATATTGTAATTACTGTATCTATGTTAGATAACACTGTCCTGAGTTTCATTGGAACGACCGACGATCGTGTCACGTTTTCCTTTGTTTTTGCTTGGGCATTTTCCAACTATCGAGTGCGAAGTTTCAGACTTTTTCTACTAACTTAAAAACAGTTAGATCTAGCTTCATGAAATATAGGTAGTAGTTTGAAATTTATATGCTGTTTGTTAGTATCAAATTTAGAGGTAATAGGTTACGTGACGTCGATTTTAGAGCTTGAAAACGGCCCAAAAAGTTTGGCGTGAATAGCGGTCTCATTAAGAAACGGCCTAAGTATGGCAGAAAATATTTCACTTGGTTATATGAAATTGGGAACGGCCTTTCTTCTGCAGAGGAGCAATTTGGCTGATGATGATGTAATGTCTTAAGATACCTTTTCACCCCTACCAACCAGTAATGTAGACGGAGAGAGGGGGCAATGCGCATTGCGCAATGCCCTACTCCTTTGGCCCTGGCACAATAAAAAAATATGTCACAAATATTAAAATCAGCATTTTGAGATTAAACTCTAGTATATGTATGGAAAAAGTTTTCGCTACCTAGCATTTTAGCATCATTTTAATCAGCTTAAAGGTGCAGATTTTAGATTTCGTTTTTGCCTAAGCCAGTTTTTTGTTGCTTTAAAAAGTTTCTTTTTTTTTGATAAAGACCGTCACATGCTATACTGTAACAAAAATACATAGCTCTATTTTGTAGCCAATAGCGTTTTAAGTGGGAGGGGAACTGCGCCACACGTTTCAGTTAGAGCCTTCATACAAAAAAGGCTGAAAATGTTCGATTCCGGTAAAGCAAAACATAACAAGGCTTTGTACGTTATTCTAACTTTCTCATCTGGGTCATGGCATTTTCAAAAACGGCTAGTCATGCAGTAACAAATTTAATCAATATCAAACAAATTTTAACAAAAGCTCATTGTATATTTGAAGTATAAAATACATGTAGCTACGAACACTTAACGAAAATTTTTAATTGGAGGAGGGCTTTTTAGGCGCGCAGCCACGATTATGCTAAGAGGAGGCTTAAGCCAAACAGTAAAGTTTTTTTTTCCGAAAAATATATTATGTTGTTGCCATGCTGAGCAAACTGGTTCAACTTAATCGTATCATAGCAAGAGGTTTGCCCCCAGTTGCTAGGCGATCTTTCGTAAAAAATAGCCATTTTTAGGCCATTCGAATAATATTTTGCTCGTTTTCAGAGCAATTTCAAAGAACTTAATTGCTCAGATTCTGAAGCTGTTCAAAAGAGTTAAATTGTCCAGCTCCTTCAGCCCCTCTCCTTTACGTACAGGTTAAGTCCAAGGCACGTTTAAACGCTTGCATTTATAGATTAAATTTTAAAATATTGTTTCGATCATTATCGGACTTATCTTTTGAATAATTTGTCGTTTATATTATTTTTGAAAATTTTAAAAATTATTTTGAAAATTTGGGTAGCCTTGAAAAAAGCTGTTGAAAAATTGATTCCAATTGTTTTCGCCTCGCCCGTGTTAAGAATCAACGTGAGAATATAAAAAAGTTGAAAAAATGTGAGTTTATATTATTTTGAGCTTTGTTGAAAACTTCTCCTAAGAAAGTTAATTTTCAAAGTTAAAGACTTGTTAATTTTCAAACTTCGCGTGTCCTTCACCTAACGACTAATTTCTGTCCAATTAGGACAGAATTTCGTATATTCACCACCTAATGACAAATTAATGTAAAAATTGCAGAGAATAGAAACAGAAAGCAAATCAATAAGAGGGGAAATGCGACCACCATTTCTTTTTGTGGTTCTTATACAAAGGGAGGCTGAAAATGTTTGCGTTTATTCTCTCTAGATTCTACATTAATTCGTCATTAGGTGGTGGACATACAAAATTCTCTTCAAATTTTTTTTAGGTGGAGTTTTTAACGTTTCAAAATAATATAAACGACACATTTTTTCAACTTTTTGTTATTCTCACGTTGATTCTTAACACGGGCGAGACGAAAACAGTTTAAATCAATTTTTAAACTGTTTTTTTCAAGACCACCCAATTCATTCAAAAGATGATTCCGCAGGCTTGTCTATGGTAATGGGATTCCCTTGCGAAATCCATTGAAAATGTTCCATGGGATGGGACAGTACACGTTGCATTTTTCATGGGGACCTATGGGACTGTAGCCATGTGATAGAACCCACTGAATTATCACTATCAGAAACAGTTGATGAGCAGGAAATTGACAATTTGCTGAATGAGCACAGCTGACTCGGAATATGTGTGCCAGAATGATAATGAATCGTAAACTCTTCTCAACTTTAAAGTTAACAAAGTCAATAAATTTTGTTGTTTTGTATCTCTCTTTGTACGTGTAGTTCTATCTCGTACACATTATACTTAAATTTTTATAATTTATTAACTTTTATTGAAATGGATTTTGATGGGAATCCCATGGGATGGGATGGGATAGGCATGAACTGCTATGGAAAAGGATGGGATGGGACAGAAAAATATCTCCCATGGACAAGCCTGTGAATCCGATAATGATCAAAGTAATTTAAAAATTTTGTACCACTAAACAGTAGACATGTTCATATTTTAACTTTTTTTGATTTTGATATGGCTTCGCAGTGTTTTTGAAGCAGATGTTTATACTGATCCCAAAACTAAAAAAAATTTTTGTTTTGTTGAACGGTTTCCATGTTATGCGATGATTTCCGACCCCCACTTTTGAAAAAAATGATTTTTTACGCTAAAGGGCGCTGTTTTAAAATATTCTTAAAACAGTAATTCAACTAAATGCTTCTCTGCATCTTACGTCTTTAAAAAAAAACTAAGCGAATTGGACTTCTGGTTCAATAGTTATGACCATTTTAGGGATATTGTTTGCAAAACTTCTTCTAAAGGCCAAAATGTAATTTGTTTATTTTTCAATAATTTTTTTAAAAATTTGTGTCTATTTAGTGAAAGAGACTTCAATTTTCAAGTTGATATTTTGCTGCAGTGCCACTAGAGGGAGTAATTTGCAATTTATTTCAAAATTGCGTATTGATTACAGTCATATATGCCACTTGAGATAACGCCACTGCAAAATTTGAATGAATTATGACATGGCGCAATTTTTTATAGTTTTTTTTTAAATATCGACCAATACCATGTGACAAAGCTAGCATTTAATGCAAAAATGCAGCAATAACACATGCTGTTTGCAGCCTAAATATAATTGCAATATTACTGTACACTTCTACAGTAGTGTAATATTTTGACTTAAATTCACAATGATCGCCCAGCAATTTCAATAAAGTTGAAAAACTCCTTTGATTAACAAAGACATACAATTCAAACCAATATTTGCAGATTATTATATTAAAACAACACAGAGTTATCAAACTACACCAACTTTCAAACGTTTCTAAACTAATTAAAAACAAAAAAAAAGATCAGATATTTTTTGAAAAGATTTACAGTCAAACTTCGATACTATGCCACCTCGCTACTATGCCACTTTTGATCGTCACCAACTAAACTCAATAGAAAATATATTTACTATGCCACCACTTACCCTCGCTACTATGCCACATGAGGTACAGTATTGCAGAGTATTAACGAAACAATAAACGCTACGAACGAAACAATTAAACGGCTGTGAAACGGCAAAAGTATACAGTATGTGCATGTAATATGTTCTCTCAAGTTATCTACTGTAGCTCAGCCCAAAACTCTGAGGAATCGTCAGCTCGCGCATGTTCTTTCTGCGGATTTCATGCACTTCGTCGTCTAGCCGATCGCATGCTTGCATCACACTGGCCTTCCCGAAACTACTGCGCTGTGCTGTACATTATACTGAAATACATGTAAATTATAATCGTACAATACAACGTGGCATTACATTGCTACATCACAAGGCTGTTTTTACAAATCCTTGTTACTATGCCACCCTCGCTACTATGCCACTTTCTCTCGGTCCCAAAGGGTGACATAGTATCGAAGTTTGACTGTATTCTGATGTGAAAAAGTTTTGCGTGTTTCTTATAGAACTTGAAGTATGCTTTGTCGTTGTGGTTCTGTTGTTGTTAAAATTTCATTGTTGTTCATAATTTCATTAATTCTTTAATTTATTTGTAAACGCCTTAAGTATTGCTCAAGCAAGCTTGATTGCGTAGTGTGCATTTTCTCAATGTTCACAATTTTGATGACCTCAACCTAAACTAATTTTATATGAAAATATTGCAGACATTATCAATATAAAATCTAGAATGGATTGCTCCAACAAATATTATAAGATAACCCGCGGATGAGCAGTTTCTGCTGTTCTTAAAAGCGAACAATATAATCATTGGTATAATATATTTTGCTGATGGGAACACCCAGAGAATCAAACCCATACCGAGGAAGTGCAAGATGAAGGCTTTGTGAAAACTTTCAGTAATGATGAAGCAATGAGTGTTTTCACAAAATCAGTCAATGATAATTCAAAAAACTACTGAATCTACTTAAATTTTTACAAAAAGGACAAAATAATAAAATCAATTTCGGTCTTAAAGGACAGTGATTAGTTTATAATTCAAACAAATTTAGTTGTTTTTAAGGATTATTGGCTAGTTTTGTGAAAACATTTAATGCTTTATCCTATCAGATATATTTTGAATTTTTTGTCTGCCAGCCATTTTTTCGAATATTTTCTTCTAAAGCTCGTTAGTTCTTGGATTAAAATTAGTCTTGAGTTGGTGCATTTTATCCCTGTATTTTATAATTGCTTGCGTTTTTCACAGTATAGAAATAATCATCTTAATGCATGTGAAACTAAAAAGTAAAAAACCTAATAAAGCATAAATTACGTTTACTTTGTCAAAAGGAAGTATGGATCCTAAGAAATATAAAACAATGGAAATAAAACAGTAATCCGCTATAAACACAATCAAGAAAATTAAAAAGTATTTTATGCGTTGAAATAAGTTAGTTAATAGTTCTTCTATAAACCACATCACAACCTCTATGACTGCAACTACAGTCAAAAAAATACACAAACTTACAAACAGAAGAACGAATTGCATACTCAATGAGGAAGTCTCATTAAACGCAATAATATGTTGGCCTATAAAAATAATCAGTTTGTATGCGCCATATCCCAGAAGAGTAACCAAGCAAAATAATAACACAATAAAACATTTAGTTGACACAGTTTCTGGCAAATAACTTATTATTTTTGGGATTTTGTTTGTTCTGGTTTTGGTTAGATTTTTTTTTATCTTTGTAATATATCTTGTCATAGAAATGTTTAGAAATCTTATTTTCTGGTTAAAGCATCTTATTAACAAATTTTCGATTAACTCGCGATCAGTTATGTAACGGAACATGATTATTGATGTACTATTTTCATCAACATGATGACTTCGAATTACTTTGAGCAACCATTTCAAAAAAAGGTGTATCAACCAAGCACAGTTAAAGCTAACTGATAGCATAAACCAAATATACAATATTTTGTCAGTGAATGATTCTTCAAAATCTTCATAAAATTTTTGATCGTTCTCCAATCTCAATGCAAGCCAAATGAAGCCTTGAATTTGCCGGCAAATGACAGGATAAACCGGGCGAATTGACTTTTTCTTGAGTTCAATGTAAAGGAAAGCTGCAATGGTTAATGAACATCCAATACCAAAGAAAATAAAATCCGTTTTCGAAAAAATTTGTAGAGTCAAAATCCCTGCAAAAAAAATTTGTGTTGTCATGGCAATATCTTAAATTCAAATCTTAAAATCCAAAATTATTGCTTAAAAGACAAAATTGGATTGCAAATAGAGATTAACGAATCTGTTGTAGACAAAGCTGCAAACTTTAATTATGTGGGCCATCATATTCAAAATAATTTAATTCGGTAATCACCAGGGCCATTTTTATTTTGACCAAAAACAAAATTTTTTTGGACTTCGTGATTGCTAATATTTGACTTTACGTATTTTGGCTTAGCATGACGTTTTAATGTACGCATTTTATAAACATGCCACAAGCTATGCGTGACAACATAACGTAGAAAAAACAAGAGACATACTGCCTACCGGTTACGCCTAAAAAACTGCCACATGTAGCTTATACGTATTAATGCCTCTACAATTTTTGATAAACATCACACAATCCAATTGCCAGAATTATTTATTGAAATACATTAACATGCAATTTTTGACATTTTTGAAATCGAAATTTCTGTCTTTTCCCAGCAGTTTGTTCAGCATTGAGCATGATCGCTCAACAGCAGCAAAGGTTGGTTGAGCTTTTTGCAACAATGAGTAGATGGTTGGAGCAATAGTCAAGTTGATACAGTCTATTATTGCTTCTAAATCAGAGTTAGATAGTCGTTTTTTGATGTAAGCTTAAATTGAGAAGGGCGCGAATCCCGTGGTCTTCAATATTGTTGTTAGTTACTGCTGTAAGCAAAGAATGCTAAAAAGAAACTGAAACTGAAGAAACAATAGACCTTTTTGTCACATTTTTGTCATTGGAGAAATTTCAATTGGTGGGGGGGGGCGGGTCCCCTGGGTCCTTTTCCCTAGGTTACGCCTATGCTCCAATAAACGAAAACAAAAAAGGTATTCGCGAATTCTCCGCGAGGTTTCTGGCGTTTTCCAACAAAATTTCAACGATTCAAAAAAATAGTGCTGTCCTCGAGACGAGGACAGGGCAATTTTCGGGGACTTGAGGCTTCGAGGCCAAGGCCAAAGACTTCAAAATGTGTCCTCGAGGACGTCCTCTAGGACTCCACCTCTGACCAGTACTTTTTGTAAAAAGTACTTTGGTACCAGTACTCGGTACGGTGCTTTTTGAAGATTTTAGGTAATTACCTGAAAAATCTTCGGAAAAAGTTTGTTTAAAAAACTTTTAATTTTTAGTTGAAAAAAGCACGACAAACCAAAATTACGAGCGCAATCATTTACTTAAAGAAAAATCAGCATCTCAAAATGATCGTCAATTTTTCATTTAACCCAGCTCTTTGGGTTTCAAACCTATTTTACGAGAGACATTTTTGTCTTCTTCTCGTTTTTTCGTGATAAATCTGTTCAGAAAAATGATTTGTTGAAAATCTACTTGACTTTGAGTTAAATTTTATCGCAAATGACCGAAAAAATTCAAGTTGCTGAGGTAACGGAAAGTTTTTGCAATTTCGAGGCGTCCCAAAGTCACATTCCAAAATCTGAGCTCTTTTTGGCCAATATTTAGCTTAAATGGCGCCATAAAACGTTTTGTGATGTAATAAACTTGACTTAGGCATTTTAAGATTCAGCATCAAAAACAAACTTATGTATAAATTTGAAACGCCTGTGATATTATTGCAAAAATGACGTCAGTTTTCGAAAATATGGCCAAGATGTGTTATAAACTCAGAACCATTTTTTCAAAAAAATTTTGGTGAACACCAACACGCACACCAAATTTGGTGTTTCCGTGACTTTTGGTTTAGGAGTTACATCAGGAGAGCATTATTGTTTCCCGGTGTAAAATACCGTTGGTCAAATTACCCCACGTAAAATAGAGTTAATATGTCTTTCCCTACAGAGAACACTCGTTCGACCGCTGCACTTGAAGGCTGTGCAGTGTTATATTTACATCAAATAAAGAGATTTTTCTGCGCACCGTTTTGAAAGTTAACCACAAGAAAGTAGATGTACTAGTTTGCCGTTGAGGCTTTTTGATTGACTGAACTCCAAAATCTTTGTTGCCTTGTCTCGGCAAGTGTTATTGTTTGTTTTATATAAAAAATCAAAAAGTTGATTCAAATGTTCACTTTCGTTCATACTGCTTCTCTCATCAGAATTATCTAGCACTTCCAACTTTTCTCGTAGCAAGTTAGTACTTTGGCTTTGACCGTTTGCTGCATTCCTTTATTAATACAATAAGGAGTTTCATCATTTTCGTCTTTGATCGTCATCATAGATAATACAGAAAAAGCCAATGCAGAGATATTGCAATTACATACTCATTGTTGGCACACTTTGAACCTTTATTTGGAGCGAACCAGAATGGTGTATTTCGGAGTTAAAAATTTATTAGCTCCATCCCAAACAGAGAGAGAGAAAGAGATAGTTTGATTTTTGATTGATAAGTGATAACAAAAACCTGAACATACCGAATACTTTTTCAAAAAGTACCGCGGTACCGGTTGTTCGGTACCATTTTTTAAAAGGTACCGTCGAAACCGATATCGGTACTAAAAAATTATCGAGGTAAAGCACCACGGTACATTTGTGCTCGGTTCTGCCCACCTCTGCTACTAATCAAAATGCAACTTAGAACTACCACAACTCTGGCAAAACCACCGAAACCAATCCTAGCTCAAATAGACTAGCCTATAATACGTACGGAAGCGGACAAAAGTGGAGCCGTTCTCTACTCGGTGCGTGAGTAAAATTTGCGGATGCGCTTTTGTCCGGCCGACAAAAAACCGGATGTATTATACTGTGTGCATATACGCATGTAAAAAAAAGCAGAAGCGTTTTTCGTACGTACAAAAAACGAATACTGCGTAAACCCACCTTAAATAATCCAACAGCTTGTATCTGTACCAATACAAAAAAATCTGTTTGACAACAAACTATTTCATTTTTTGGAGTCATAGGCGTAGCCAGGGGGGGGGGCCTAGGGGGCCCGGGCCCCCCCCCCCCCCCAATCAAAATACCACTAACGACAAAAAGTTATGACAACATAGCCTGGTGATGTTTAGTTGCAGTTTTTTTTTAGTAATTACGTACATAACAGTAATTAACAATTATATTAATGACAACAAGTGAGTCCCAGGGGCCCCCAACTAACAACCAGGGGGCCCTTACTAACAACTAGGGGCCCCTGGAATCCTTAACCGACAACCAGGGGGTCCGGGACCCCCTACTAAAAACTAGGGGGCCCATAACTGACGACCAGGGGCCCCAGGGCCCCTAACTAACAACCAAGGGACCCTTAACCAACAACCAGGGGGCCCCTTAACTGACAACCAGGGGGGCTCAAGCCCCTAACCGACAACCAGGGGGCCCCTAACCGACAACCAGGGGGCCCCTAAACGACAACCTGGGGGCCCCTAAACGACAACCAGGGGGCCTAAGGGCCCCTAACCAACAACCAGGGGGCCCCGGAGTGCCTAACTGACAGCCAGGGGGCCCTGGGGCCCCTAACTCACAACCAGGGAGCCCCAGGGCCCCTAACTAACAACCAAGGGGCCCCTAATTAACAACCAGGGGGCCAGGAGCCCCCTAACCGACAAGGAAAGGCCCTGGGGCCCTCCTAACTGACGACCAGGGGGCCCAAGGGCCCCTGACCAGCAACCAAGGGGTCCTGGAGTCCCCAACTGACAACCAGGGGGCCCCCGGGACCCTAACTCACAACCAGGGAGCCCCAGGGCCCCTAATTAACAATCAGGGGGCCTGGGCTCCTAACCGACTAGCAAGGGGCTACGGGGCCTCTAACTGGCAACCACGGAGCCCAAGGGCCCCTGACTGACGACCAAGGTTCCCGGGCCAGTAATGCAAATTTTTAACAATTTATATGCAAAACCTGTGAGAAATCTAAGAGTTTTGACCTAAAAGGGTCCACCCCAGGCCCTCGTTTAACGTTATTATGAACTTAATTATTTACTGCTACAGTATTGCAGGAGGCAATGTTCGTTACTTCCCCCTATAGACCAAATCACTTACAATTGAAATTTTACACCATAATGCAAGATTCTAAGCGTGTTTTGGGATTTAATTGCAAAAAGAGGATTGAACAACTAAATTTTTTCGATTGGCTTTCAAATGTTAAAAATCTAGTTCTTTGAAATGGCTCTGAACTCGTGCGAAATGTGATCCAATGGGATTTAAACAGCTTTTTTTTCAAAAACTTACAAAAATCGCCCAGCGGCTGGGAGCTTTACCCCCAGACCCCCATAGCCACCGGCGGCTGGGGGCTCTGCCCCCCGCCCCCGTCTGTGATACGTTTGAGTACACTAGCTTACACAACACGTCTTCCAAGTTAAACTTTTACACTTTTCAACAATTAGTTTTCGCCCTCTTCCTTTACCAAAATCCTGGCAAAGTGCCATCAGGCTACGGCTTCAGATCTTCCATTCTACGATATCTTTGCCCCTTAAAAAATTACTTTTTCGAAAATTTCTGATGACGTCATTGCGTGTGATTTGTGGTTTGGGCCCCCCCAATTAAAAATCCTAGCTACGCCTATGTTTGGAGTTAATGTTTGGAATGATCTGTCCTAACAATAAGAAGCATAAAAAGCTTCACAAAGTTCAATATCACATCAAAAAAGTCTTATTTAGAACAAACTTGGATCATACAATACTAATTTAGTGTACTATAACTGATTATAACTGTGAGTTCTTGGTTCATTTTCAATTGTTTTATTGTTTTAACGTACGCTACTTTTTTTATCTTCAGGGCTTTTGAATCACTGCAATGTTTTTGCATCTGGCCAAAAACGATTGTTCGGCTTCACAAGAGTCCTGGGAGCACCTCACAATTATCTGATCTTACATTTTCACTGTTCTGTTTAATTGCGCTGAAATACAGTACAGTACAATGTCATTCGCAAATGCTTTGGAGTTTCATCTCTTCAAATCTATTGACTCTCTAGTTCAGCTGACTAATTAATACTATTTCTAAGCAACGCATTAAAATGATAATTTTCTATGCGCAAAATAACATCATTAAATAAATGCAGTTTCTCAGTAAACGCGTTTGTTTCGATATAAAAGCCAGTAGCAAAATATCACCATGTTTCCGAGGTGCGCGCTCTAAAATGTAAGCAGTAAGAAGTTAAAACATAATCATAACCAATGTTTATTGTTAGAAAAGTGCGCTGGCCTTTTTAAGAATAAAACAAGAACTTGCAATTTTTCATAGAAGTTACAGGACGTGACGTTTTATAAAGCGTCAGATTAAAAATCGAAAGATTATTGGCTGCAGATGCGATTCCCGAAACGGCATTGCGTGTGCTTTCGAGAAAACGTTTTTTGCTTATATCAACTAAACATTTTAGGATTCAATTTATATACCAAACTTACAGTTTTGTTGAAATAAATAAAGTGCCAATATTATCAATCCACTCCAACAAAATTCATAAACCAATGAAAATAAGAATTTTTTGCAGAAATGCTTTTTTGCGTTGGTTGATTGATCCACGATTATTGCTTCCATTTGAGGAGTGTTCTCGGTAACTAGAGGTTCCATTTCATTTGATGTTTCGGTCCCAGCGGTTTCTTGGTATCTCCTTTCAATTCTAGTTGGAGTATCTCTCAAAGCCATAACTTACAGTTATACGATGCTGACAGAGTTCCTCAAAAGATGTTACTTTATTTTCAATAAGAAGTGATTCTCTGAAATTAGCAGCGCATGATTACGCTTTTATAGTTATAAGTTTGCTCTTTTTGTTAGGGTTCGCTATAACCAAAAGGCTCTAAACTACTGAGTTATTCCCTACGCTAGCTCAGTCACGATAAACCGAAAGCCTTTAGCTCAGAAATTTTCAGGGAAATTTATTTTAATGTAATATAGTAATATTGCAATACATCTGACGCTCACTCTGATCTGCTTATAATCTCGCATGCAATGTTTGAACTAGTATGTGGAGCAAAAGTACAAAAATTCTGAAAAAGCTCAATTATCAAGCTCTCATTTTCAGACAGCCTTCTCTTTCAATTCATACGCTATACAGTGAGCTACTTGGAACAGAAAATTCTATTGTTTCGCGTACAACATGTTTATTTCATATCAACATTTGTAAAAGTTGAACAATGAACAAGTAAAATATCTTTTGTTTTTGTTTTTTTCAAACAAAAATGCAATTGTTTCAAAGATCTTGAGAAATTGCTACCATTGTTCTTTTCGCAGCTCCGACAAAGGTTTATTGTCTACGGACAATAAAGGTTTTCCAAGTGGCAACGGGAAGGTCCACCGGTAAAATTATCGCGATGTTTGAACTAAAACTATTAAAAAAACAAGATTTTTCACTTCCTTATTGTACAACTTTTACAAATTCGTTAAATTTGATTTTTAATTTCAGTCGTTAAATCAACACACATTTTAAAATTTCAAATTAAAATAGTTACTGACGCTTGAGTGTGGTAAATTTTTGAATGCTTGCCCCTATTATACATGGGGGTAGGGGAAAGGGCGTAACGCAGGGGGTTTGGGGGCTCAAACTCCCCCATTGGGCTGTCGACTAACATGCACAATAAAGAAAATATCACGTTTTTAGCACTTCTGAGCCTGTTTTTTGTTTTGCAATGACATGGACTCCAAAATGATTTAAAGCAACTTTTGAAACCTTTAGTTTCTTAGTGGGGTTAATTTGTCACAGATAAAACTCACAAATCAGTAACAACTTTAAAAACTTGCAAAATTAGGAAATTTAACCGCTAAAAATGCTTACCATTGGCTACATCAAAAATATGGAGATGGGGTTTCAGTAGTAGTTAAGTTAATCGGGGCTCGTGCTAGCGAGCTCGTAAAGGCCATTCTCGCTCGCTAAAAAGCGCTAACGAACAAAAAATCTTCGCAGACAAACTGCCATATCTCAGCCGTCTCGCCCGACACACGCTAAAACTGCTCACTAGAATTTTTTTGCGAGATGTTCGTAACGTGTGTTAGTACGTAAAAAATATCTCATTGTGACGTCAGATGTATTTCTACATCAAAATTATGCGTTCAAGCGTACTCTATGCACTGGATTGTTATGGAAATAAATACTATAAGTAGGCGTTATTATTCTAAGCAAGCAAATTCCTCAACTGATAATAATTAGTAAATGAACGCAGCTTAGATTGTGCTAAGTTATAATTCAAGGTTTTCAAGCGATGCATACTTACATAATTTCTGATTTAAAAACAACACCAACTGTTTTTGATAAAGTCGAGCTTAATTTGGCTATATGAGCTTTTGACTATAAAAGTATTCATCGTGCATGCGGAAAGATTGCGTGTGAGCGCATTACATCTGGCGACAACGTAACTAGGAACTCGTTCAAGGAGAGACTTTAAACCAATAGCTAAAATGCAAAAATATCTAAATTGGGAGAGGTGTTTGAGTAAATAAGTGTACTGTAATTCAAACGTATCACAGACGTGGGTCTGGGTGCTGAGCCCCCAGCCGCCGGAGGCTATGGGGGTCTGGAGGCAAAGCCTCCAACCGCTGGGCAATTTTTCTTAATTTTTTGAGAAAAAAAAGCTATTTTAATATCATTGGATCACATTTCGCACGTATTCAGAGCCATTTGAAAGTTGTAGATTTTTAACATTGAAATCGCTCAGCTGCACTTCTATAGGCTATGTAGCAAACGTAGGCTACGAGTAAGCAAACTGAGCAAAAGTGAGTTGAGTTCACAAGCCCATGTCTTAGCTTAGCAACTCAAACCATACTGTATTTCGTTTGGGATCTTGTTCAGCAGTATGAGTAATCGTTTTGCAGAAACTCTGAGCTAACAGAGAAGCAGACTGCATTCCTCCTCCAAATCGGAATCCATTGACCATTTCCCAGGATTAAACTAGGATAATTTAAACAGAGTAGACTAGGCCTCCGCATTATTGAGCTAAATTCTGATTACAGCTCTGAGAATAACCTACGCTGAATACCGGCAAAATGTACCGGTACCTATTCTGTTATTTTACAAAATTGCTTTGTAGCCCGTTGTGCAATTCCGGTAACCGAACTTCCCATACCTTAGTGAAAAAGAATTGGCAAGAGCAAGAATAGGACTGGTAGAAGAGGTTGGATTTTATAGTAGGCAATAGCTTATAGTGAGCTTACAAGCATTGGTATAAGAAGCAGTAGCGTAGCCAGGGGGGGCGGGGGGGCTCGAGCCCCCCCCATTGGCTTGTTGAATTTCCGAGCTTTCCGAGACATTTCGTCTCAATTTTCGGACAAACCGTCTGAAACTTATTCAAGATCCATGAAAATTCGAGTCAAGGTCGTTTGCACACTTCTCACTCTTTCAAAATAGCCCCCCCCCTCCCCCCCTTTTCCAAATCCTGGCTATGCGCCTGATAAGAAGGTTGATTATTGGATGTTGGCATTAGACTTGAAAAATTAATTGATGAATGTTGGTAGTAGACTAGGAAAATTGATTGAAAAATGTTTCCGTAGCATTACGGTAGGCTAGCAAAACTGATAGATAAAGGTTAGCATTAAACCAGGATAATTGATTGATGAATGTTAGTATTAGATTAGGAAATTGATTGATAAATGTAAGCATTAAGCTTGGAAAATTGATTGATAATGTTACATTAGAGGAGGTAAACTGAAAATATTACCATTATTAGACTAGGAAATTTGAGTAATAAGTATTAGCAAAGGCCAGGAAAATTGATTGATAAATATTGGTATTAGGCTAAGAAAATGGATGGATGAATGTTACCATAGCATTACGCTAGGTTAGGAAAATTGATGCAAAAGGTTAGCATTAAACAAAGAAATTTGATTGATAAATGTTAGCTTTAGGCTAGAAAAATTTAATTGATAAATGTTAGTATTAGACTAGGAAAATTGATTGATAAAGTTGGCTGTGGAGTAGGAAAATTAACTGATAAATGTCAGCATTAGACAAGAAAAATTAATTGTAAGCATTGGCATAAGAAGGTAGATTATTGGCTGTTGGCATTAAACTAAGTAAATTGATGTATAAATATTAGCATTAGGCTAGGAAGTTTGATTGACAACAGTTAGCTCTTAAAAGGAAAAATCAATTTATGAACGCTTGCATTAGGCTAGGAAAATTGGTTGACAATTGTTAGCACTTGACTAGGAAAATCGATTGATAAATGGTAGAAGTAGACAACGAAAATTAATTGATGAATTTAAGCATTGGTATAGGAAGGTTGATTATTGCATGTTGGCATTGGGTGGAAAAATTGATTGAAAATGTTAGCTGTTGGCCAGAGGTGGAGTCGAGGACACAAGGCTCGAGGCCAAGGCCAAAGACAGCCTTTCCGAGGACAGACACTCTCGAGGCCAAGGACAGGAATGCTCGAGGCCAAGGACCAGGGACACAAGCGCAAGTGCTCTCCAAAAAAAAGGTCTTCACAAAAACTTTTCAAGCGATCTCCAAAAAAAAAAAGGTCTTCACAAAAATTTTTCAAGCGGATATCCACAAAAAAACGTTTTCAAGCGCTTCACAAAAATTTAATAATTCAAAAAATACTGCTGTCCTCGAGCCGAGGACAGGCCAATTTTCGAGGACTTGAGGCCTCGAGGCCAAGGCCAAGGACTTGACCTTCGAGGCCAAGGCCAAGGACTTCAAAATGTGTCCTCGAGGCCAAGGACGTCCTCGAGGACTCCACCTCTGCTGTTGGTGAAGAATATTGATGGATCAATGTTAACGTTAGGATTGCACTCCTATCTGATATTTAGACAATGGCACTCTAATTCTTGCTAAAAAGTGCAAAATGCGACTTCCCCGTGACTCCAGTCTATGAATTGCAAGGCTGGTTTCCGGAGTGGATTTGTTTTACCTGTGTAGGTGAATAAGTACAGTCGTGGCCAAAAGTGTAAGACCACTAAGTAAAATAGTGATTTTTTGTTATTTTTATCTGACGAGCAGCATCAGGGTGGCGTAATGATTTACCAATTCGTTATCATTGCTTTTGTTGGCCAAGAAAAGTAAAATAATACTTTTACTAATGAATTTTTTTGTTACTATTTTTATTTTTGTAAAATTCGTCGTCTTATTATTGAAGTTTTAAGGATTAAAAATTTTTAAAAATGAGCAAAAATGTGCCACTTTCAGAAGTTCAACGGGCTCGAATTGTGGTTCCACATAAGGAGGGGTACTCGGAATGATTAATAAGTGAAAAAATGAAGCGTAGCAAGTCTGCTGTTCACAATGCAGTTGTAAAATTTCAAAACACGGGCCTTATTTAACTGGCAAAAATTCTGGTAGACCACAAAAAACCACCCCAAAAGACGACCACGTCATTCATAAAATAGCAGTTCGGTCTCCGATGAGTTCTGCTAACAAAATTCAATCTGCACTGCCGGCAAAAGGTACAGAAATTAGTTGGAGGGCTGTCAGCCGGCGCTTGGTGAATGATTTCGGCTTAAAAGCTCATAAGTCTGCACGTAAACTTCGCTTAACACAGGCTATGAAGAACCAGCGCTTGGCTTTTGCCAAGAAGCATGCAACATGGACAAAACAGCTGTGGAGCAAAGTAGTATTTTTGGACAAATCAACAGTACTGCAGTTTACTACTCGGAAGCGTTACGTCCGTAGAGCCATCGGAAAGCGATTTCATGAAAAATACACAATACAAGCCATGAAGCACCCCCTAATGTCGTGATTTGGGGGGGTATGTTAGTCAATGGGACAGCTGAACTATTTTTTTTTGCCTGTTGGAACGACCATGAATGCTCAACGATACGTTGATTTATTGAAAAACAAGTTGGAACTACACATGACCGTTCATAACTGTACAGTTTTCATGCAAGACGATGCACCTTGTCACCGAGCCAAAATTGTCTCTCAGTTTTTAAAGTCAAAGAAGATTCAAATCCTTGACTGGCCTGGAAGCATTCCGGATCTGAACCCAATAGAAAATTTATGGACAGTTTTGAAAGACAAAATTTCCGAAAGACAACCGACTAATGCAAAAATGTTGGAACAAGCCCTAAAAGAAGTTTGGGTGCAAGAAATGACAACTGAGTACTGCCGAAGTCTTGTAGAGAGCATGCCTAAACGTTTAGAAGCTGTGATCAAAGCCAAGGGTTGTCCAACAAAATATTGAATTTATGCATAAGTTTGACGTTAACATGTGTTATACTTCTTCAAAAAATGTTTGTTGTTTGCAACACGTACTTGTTGTGCCGTTTATTTTCACTTTCCACCAACAACAAACGCGATGTATTAAAAAATCAAAAATTTTGAAGGTGGTCTTACACTTTTGGCCACGACTGTATGTTTTTTTTTTTTTTAAGTTTTTTAATTTTTTATGGTATATCATGTAGTAGGCTTAGTATGGCACGGTAGGCATAGTATGGCAGTGTAGACAGTATGGCATATAGTAGGCATAGCATGCCACAGTGGGTGCCGCAGCTTAGCACAGCATTGTAAGCGTAGCGTGATACCCTAATAGGTTAAGCACGACATCCTTGTAGGCATAGCATGACACTCTAATAGGTTTAGCATGACACGCCTGTACGCACAACGTGACACCCATATAGTAGGCTTGTTATGGCACAGTACGCATGGTATAGTGTAACACTAGGCGTATGGCATAATTGAATTAAAATGGATAATTGGGCACTGGAGGTTAGTATGTCATAGTAGGGATAGTATGACACCCTAGTTTGGCAGAGTATGGCATATAGAAGGCTTGTTATGGAACAGTGGGCATAGTATTAGTAAGTATAATATGCCACGTATGCACTACAGGCTAGTATGACATTGTTGGCTTATTATGGCAAATAGGCATTTAGTAGGCATATTATGGCACAATAGGTATAGTATGCTGATTATAGCACAGCAAGCATAGTATGCCACTGTGGGCACTGTAGCTTTGTAGGCATAGTATGGCATACTGTTGGCTTATGCCACAGTTGGCACTGCAGCTTAGTATGTCATAGTAGATGTAGTATGGCATTGTAGACATAGTATAGCATACGAGTATAGCATGGCATATACAGAAGCAGCCTTATGGCACATTAGGCATAGTATACCACAGTAGGCGTAGTATGTCATAGGAGGCTTAGTATGGCACTTTGGGCATAGTATGACATAAAGTAGGCTTATTATGGCACCCTAGTAAGCATAGTATGTCACAGTAGGCACTGTGGCATAGTTGGCTTTATATGGCACAGTAGCCACTGGTGGTTAGTATATCATAGTTGGGATAACAGGACACCCCAGTAGGCAGAGTATGGCATAAAGGGGGCTTATTGTTGAACAGTATGCATAGTATTAAAAACCATAGTAGGCGCTACAGGCTAGTATGACATTGCAGATATCGTGGGCTTATTATGGTACAATAGGTATAGTTATGCTAGATTGTAGGCTCATTATGGTACAATAGACATAGTATGCTGATTATGCCACATTGGGCACTGTAGCTTAGTATGATTAGTATGGCATATAATTGGCTTATTATGGCACAGTTGGCACTGCTTCTTAGTATGTCATAGTAGACGTAGTATGGCATTGTAGACATAGTATAGTATGCGAGTATAGTATGACATACAGTGGTAGCCTTGTGGCATATTAGGCATAGTATACTACAGTAGGCGTAGTATGTCATAGGAGGCTTCGTATGGCATTTTCGGCATAGTATAACATGAAGTAGGCTTATTGTGGCACCCTAGTAGGCATGGTTTGTCACAATAGGCACTGTGGCATAGTTGGCTTTATATGGCACAGTAGCCACTGGTGGTTAGTATATCATAGTTGGGATAACAGGACACCCCAGTAGGCAGAGTATGGCATAAAGGGGGCTTATTGTTGAACAGTATGCATAGTATTAAAAACCATAGTAGGCGCTACAGGCTAGTATGACATTGTAGATATCGTGGGCTTATTATGGTACAATAGGTATAGTATGCTATATTGTAGGCTTATTATGGCACAATAGACATAGTATGCTAATTATGGCACAGTAAGCATAGTATGCCACAGTGGGCACTGTAGCTTAGTAGGCAAAGTACAACATCAGAGTATGACATATAGTTGGCTTATTATGGCATAGTAGGCATAGTATCCCACAATAAGCACTACAGCTTAGTATGTCATAGTAGACGTAGTATGGCATTGTAGATATAGTATAGCATGCAAGTATAGTATGGCATATACAGTAGTAGCCTTATGGCACATTAGGCATAGTATACTACAGTAGGCGTAGTATGTCATAGGAGGCTTCGTATGGCATTTTCGGCATAGTATAACATAAAGTAGGCTTATTATGGCACTCTAATAGGCATAGTATGTCACAGTAGTCACTGTGGCATAGTTGGCTTCAAATGGCACAATAGGCACTGGAGGTTAGTATATCATAGTTGGGATAACAGGACACCTCAGTAGGCAGAGTATGGCATAAAGGGGGCTTGTCATGGAACAGTACGCATAGTATTAAAAACCATTGTAGGCGCTACAGGCTAGTATGACATTGTAGATATCGTGGGCTTATTATGGTATAATAGGTGCAGTATACTATATTGTAGGCTTACCGTATTTACTCGTTTTACCGCCCGATCTTGATTAAGGGCCCGTTTGAATAGCCGCCCGTGTGAGCAGAACAAAAAAATAAATAAGGGCCCGTGCTTTAATACCCGCCCGGTGCAAAAGCTGATTTTTCAGTGGTAGAGAACAATAGAAAATAAGAAGCTGCTAAGAAACACTTGTGTCACAACGCTGTTGAATTTTAAGCGCTAGTAGACAACAGTCACGCCTTAGCCGTCCAATTGCATAACAGATAGCATTGATTACGTTTTGGTGTTGATGTTCATGAGGATGATGGTGTTGATTTGTGTTTGACGTGAATAAATCATATGGAGAAAGATTAAATGTCGTGAAATATTTGTCTTCAACGATAATTTTTTTTGTAATTTTACTTTGAAAATAACAAGCGCCCGTGCTTAAATAAACGCCCGTTTGAATAGGGGCCCGGCAGTGAGTAAGGTTGAAAAAAATAAGGGCCCGGGCTACAAAACGAGTAAATACGGTATTATGGCACAATAGACATAGTATGCTAATTATGGCACAGTAAGCATAGTATGCCACAGCGGGCACTATAGCGTAGTAAGCAGAGGTGGAGTCGAGGACACAAGGCTCGAGGCCAAGGCCAAGTACACAAAAAAATCCGATGCCAAGGACAGCCTTTCCGAGGACAGGCACTCTCGAGGCCAAGGACCAAGAACACAAGCGCAAGTGCTCTCCAAAAAAAAAGGTTTTCACAAAAATTTTTCAAGCGATCTCCACAAAGAAACGTTTTCCAAAAATATTTCAAGCGCTCCACAAATTTTTAACAATTCAAAAAATACTGCTGTCCTCGAGCCGAGGACAGGCCAATTTTCGAGGACTTGAGGCCTCGAGGCCAAGGCCAAAGACTTCAAAATCTGTTCTCGAGAACTCCACCTCTGGTAGTAAGCATAGTACAATTTCAGAGTATGACATATAGTTGGCTTCACTATCTTGATGTCCTTCATGGTCGACTCCTGGGAAGCCTTGTCAACTTCCAGCTCGAAACAGCGCTGTCCAGCTCTGTGCATATAGTTGGCTTATTACGGCACAGTAGGCATAGTATTCCACAGTAGGCACTACAGCTTAGTATGTCATAGTAGGCGTAGTATGACATTGTAGACATAGTAGGCCTATAGCATTCGAGTGTAGTATAGTTGGCAGCTTGGCCAAATGTGTAAAGGCTTATTGTTTACGACGACCCTGATTGAATGATCTGGGTTCAACCCGCACCCTGGTCACGCTCTTGCGTCCTTGGATAAGACGTTTTACGATAATTATTTCTGCTTGGTGGCTTCGAACAAGCAGCAAATTTCGTGGGCAAGAATTTGAAGAAATGTACAGGAACATTAGGACATTGGAAACTCCTAAGCCGGTGCGGATTTCTCTAATCACGAAGTAGTGACTGCAACAAAAAGTGTGCGAATCGTCCAACAAGTTAGCGTCTTATGCTGTCTGGTGACTGGAGGATAAATATGCGCTACAACAACAATATACTGTAGTGGGCTTATGGCACAATAGGTTAGTAGGAGTACTATGTCATAGTAGGCTTAGTATGGCATTGTTGGCGTAGTGTAACATGACGTAGACTTGTTGTGGCACCCTAGTAAGCATAGCATGTCACAGTAGGCTTGTAGCTTACTATGGCACTGTAGACATAGTTGGCTTATTACTGCACAGTATCCCACAGTAGGCACTGCAGCTTAGTATATTTCAGTAGGGATAGCATTACACCTTAGTAGGCAGATTATGACATACAGGAGGCTTGCTATAGAAAATAGGCATAATATTAGTAAGCATTGTGTGCCACAGTAGGTGCTGCAGCTTTAGCATGACATTGTAGGCATAACATGGCATACAGTAGGCTTATTATGGCGCAACAGGCATAGTAGGCCACAGTGGGCACCGTACCTTAATAGGCATAGTATGACATCAACGTATGACATATAGTTGGCTTATTACGGCACAGTAGGCATAGTATAACATAGCTCGGCATATTAGACCTACAAGGCATAGCTTTTCCATGAACTATAACCGTAACGAGGTGGAAAAGTCTATGTGCCTCAATGATCTGCAGAGCTGTACTGGCTGGAGATTCAATTCTCCTGATAGGGTTACCCATGCCAGATAGGTCTGATGGTAGAAGCGAGACGAAGTATAGTTCAAATCAAAATAGTTGGAAAACTAATTAAAACAAGGGTTGGTTATGCCCATCAGCTGTGGTAAACATGTAACGTAGGAGAAGGACAACTCTGATATAAAACCTCTCCGCAGTTAGGTCAAACCAATGACATAAAAGTAGATCATCGGAAACTGCGCGAATGCGCTCATTTTATTCTCTGCTCGGTCACGCTTGGCTGCAGGCCCCACTCTTCTGCTTTTCTCTGGCACTGGCGATTAGTGCACAGTTTGAAAAAGGTTGTTTGAAGCGCTAATAATGGGCTTGCAAAGTAATTGACGGTGGTTTGAAGTAAACTAATCGGTATTCATGTTTATATCATTCAAGTAAAAGCAATATCTTGAAAATTGGAGCTGTTTCTACAGGTCTTTGATAGCATATTCAGGGTAGGATCGTGTCCGTTTTTAATCGTTTAAAGGGTGTGAACGAAATAGTCCAAGTCTTACTCATCCGCACCAACATTTTTTATAGGTCATGAACTTTTGCTGTAGTCACTCGATCGATCATTCGTATGAACCAGGCTCTTTGCGTCTGTCTTACCATATCAACGCCTAGCACAGGCGTAGCAAGGGGGGGGGGGGGGGGGCAAATTGAATTGCTACCAGTGATAAAAATAACGACAACAAAGTCTTTTTCAGCTTAAGTTTATTTTAGCACTTTTGCATTCACCTGTACAATATAAATATCCAACCAATGTTAACGTATTATCCGGAAGAAGCTCAGGCTTTTTGTCCTAAAAGTTGCAATCTCAGTCCCTCATCTAACCTTTTTGTGAACATAATGCAATAACATGACTCGTAACCATCTTTTGTACCAACTTTGAATAACAATTCATCTCCATCTCAGCAGTTTTATCGCGACAAAATACTTTTGAAAAAAAATTAGCTTGGGAAAATGCTTATTGAACAAATTATTGAATTTGAATTGAGCGAGCTTGGGTCCTGGTCATTTATGTACTCCAAAAACTGGCTATTTTTATGATAAAACAAAAATCTCCGAGGCAAATCTTTGAGTGAATTATTATTTACTAGCTGCTAAAAATATTACAGAAGGCAATGCATCTTGCTTCACCCTACCTTGACCAAGCCACTTGCAAAATTTAACCTAAAAAAGCAACATTTTAAACGTGTTTTGGACTTGACCTGCAAGTAAATGGAAGTTTGAACAATTTAATTTTTTCAGTTGGCTTTCAAATCTTAAAAATTTAGTGATTTTAAATGGATATGTATTATAAACGTACAAAATGTGATCCAAATGGCCTAAGAATTGCAATTTTTTCTAATACATTACAAAAAAAACATTACAAAAAACATTACAAAAAATTTCTAAAACATTACAAAAAACAGGGCAAAGCCCCCAAAACCCTACTCTGTGATACGTTTAAGTTACACTAGTTTACTCACCATCTCTCCCAATTTACAATTTTTTGAAAACGTTTCAAGTTTTGGTTCAAGTCCTGACCCCCTTTAGCAAAGTCCTGGTTACATGGTAATTCAGGTTTCTGCTTCTGATCCTCCATTTTACGGTATCTTTATCCCATTAAAAATTTCTTTTGAAAAGTTCTGATGACGTCATTGCTTTTCGGTTTGAGCTCCACTAATCAAAAATCCTAGCTACGCCTATGACGCCAAGCACTTTTTTTGGTTCTGTTTGCAAGTCTTTCCTGTTGCTGAGCCTCCACTGCGGGTAGACTGCTCGGCCCTAATGGGAAATATGCGTCAGGTGTCTTTCCCAAGGACACAAGGACGTATTGCGGTCACTAATTCTGAAAAAAAGATACGTTGACGTTTTTTCGCAAGAAGTTGGTAAAATATATGAATCTTCAAAGGTAGAGGGGTTTAAGTAAGACATCAGACGACATTTAGAGTTTTGATCGTATGCTGTAGCTGATGATTTATTTTTGCTTTATCCTGCTGTCACGAAACAACGGTGGCGCTGTATATTAGACAAAACTGCATCTGATTTGGAGTTTCTCTGCGATCAATTTCAAAACATAACCGTGATTTTTCACTAAATTATTTTGATGAATTCAAATTTTTGTCACCGAAACGTCTCAAAATCGACGGTTTTTTTAATGAAATAAGCAAAAATTTCTTAAGCGGCGACCCTCCAAAATAAAATTTGCAACCAAAATTTCACGCAAAAATATTATAAAATCAATCTTTTTTGTAAAAAAACAAGGTTTTTCAGCGGCAAAGACTCCGCATTCCAAAGTAGAAGTTAATCTTTTTTACAAAGATACTTCACCACAAGATAACATATCTTAAAAAAAAAAAGCAAAAAGGCACAAACTAACTGAACATACACTCTTTTCTACAACAATTTTATAAGAACACTAGACTCATTTTTGCTCAAATTTAAAAAACAAATGAAGAAAAATTCCAGCCTCAGCAGCAAAAATAAATTATAAGGACAAATGAAAAAGAAAAAAAATTCAAATTAATACGAGAAACTAAATTCTGTACTGATTCAAAACGACAAATTTTCAGTGGTTTTCTTGTATTTGCGAGCAAAATTGCAACTGTTACGAGATTAAAGAATGCTGTTGCGCTCTATTCGAGTAACTGAAAAAATTTTTGGCAGTCGTTCAAGTCGAAAAAAGAGTAATTTTCCGTTGCGGCAAAAGCAGTAAAAAAATGTTCACTCAAGCACACAAAGCTTTGGGACTAAAGACTAAGTTTTACAAATATGATCGCTAAAACTAACATCTCAAACAGTTGTACAAATGTGGTCGCTAAGATTTACATCCGTGTTTTCAAAATTTAAGAACAATTGAGGCCAAAATTCGGCAAAAAACTACGAACAGCAAGCCTTAACTTAATATTTATTGGTTCTTATAAAAAAAAATATATACTATACGCCGTAAAAAACTACGGCACGTTTTTTTGACATCATTTAATTCAGTTTATTTTTGCCATTTCTGGCATGGAAGCAACGAAAATTAACGTACGCTCTTGGCTCTTTAAAGTTCAATGCTACCATAACAACAACACAAAATGAAACATAAAACTCACTCTTACATATTTAGAGTAGTTCAATTAATTCAGTGTGAAGCATTTAACATATTTTGACTCGAAAAAGCAGAAGAAATGAGAAACCACAACAATAAAAAAAAAAACAGAACACTTTTCATATTTACAGTTCAGTGATGTCGTAACATTAAGTTGCAATAGCACGTTGATATTTACGTATTTTACGCAGCACTAACTCGAAAATTGGATTTTAGGAGGTAATTTAGTAGTTGACAAAACTTAACGTAAATTACGCAGAGCCACAACTTCCAGAGACAACGATATTTGTAATAATTGCTACCTATATTGTTAGTTGAGCAAGGCTAAGGCTGTACAGTACAGTCACTGTCAGCAGTTTAGCGCGGGCAAAGACAGAGCAAAATTCCGCACAATAAAGAAACAAAGAGGAAAAAGAGTTGCGTATCATCTAGTTTTATGTCATTGGTCAAACGATAAAACAAATCATGATGAGCACAAATAATGAAAATTACGTGAACAACGTTAATGGGGCCACCTTCACAAGTGGAACCTCGTCCGGCAGGGGAGCGCCTAGGGACTCCCAGATCGTCATTCACCGAAACCTCTATGGCGTTCTAGTCTTAGGAAGAGGGACTCGTTCGAAAAATAAGCAACAATCTCCACCAGCCAGCCCTAGTGGCAGCTCCACCAATGTGCCCGCTGCACGTTTGAAGAGGCGAATGGAGGTAGTGCAGAGTATTCGTACTCGAGATAATGTCGCACACTCACGGGTCAACCATCACCAACTGCTGTTGGGCAATTGGAATATTCTCACCCTCACAGGAAAAGAGCTAGAATTGGTTGAGGAAGCAAAGCGGTATCATCTCGATATTATCGGAGTTTCTTCAAGCAAACGACGTGGCTCTGGAACTGTGGATCTGGATGGCGGATGGAAGCTCTTCGATTCTGGTGCTGATCCTAGTATGTCTGCACAAGCAGATGTGGGGATTCTCACAAGCCCCCGTTTGTCAGACTGTGTGTCAGATTGGATTCCTTTGGGATCACGGGTCTGTTGTTGAAACTCAAGGTATTGGATCGGTCATTGTGCCTATTGCAGGTATATGCCCCCAATGCCATGAGTGAATGTCAGGTTTTTGTGGATGAAATAAATGATGCTCTTCTACGAGTATCAGCTACTGAATCTACAGTCCTTATGGGAGATTTTAACGCGCATGTTGGAACAGACACAGATATATGGAAGAGTGTAATCGGAAAACATGGAGTCACTGGACTGAATGAGAACGGAAGGTATTTATTGCAGCTCAGTTGTAGCAACGGACTCTGCATCATAAATACCTTTTTCCATAGGTGGGCACAAGTCCGTTAATCGTTAATCCGTTATTAACGAAGCTAACTTCTCTTGAAATCGTTAATCCGTTAAAAAGTTTTTTCATGTTAACGGACTTAATTAACTTCCATTAAGTTCTGTTAACTTTCGTTAAGGTTTTTATCGTTAATATTTTGCACCATTCATTCATCGTACCGGTACAAACCAATTTGCACTGGTAGCACTTGTTGCGTATTAGCAAGAGTTTTTTGGAAGAAAGCAAAGACAGTAGATTCTTTTTGAGGCAATTATCGCTGCAGCATCAAAGTTCTAATAACTATCGCTGTTTGCGATTTTCAAAGATTTTCCGATCGCAGCTTCGTTAGAGCATTTGAACTTATTTTTATTCTGAAATTATATTAGACTGTAAAATGTAACTTCCTAAACACAAACAGACCACCCTTACAGTAAATATTTCCTTACAATCAGCTCTACAGTGTCAATACGTGTTCTAGAAGCAAGTGAAAAAAAGGAAATTTAAATTACACGCAAAATGTTAACGAATTAACGGACTTTATTAACTTCCGTTAATTAAAGCTGAAAATAACGGATTAACGTTAACGGAGGTGTGAAGTTTGTTAACGGACTAGTGGTTAACGAAGCTAACGTTTTGCACTAACTTGCCCACCTATGTCTTTTTCCAGCACAGAGAGGTTCACAAGTATACATGGTATTGACCTTGTATGGATCAAAAATCTTCGATAGATTTTTGCATAGTTTCGTCAGATTTGTTTTCTGATGTGCTGGACGTTTGAGTGAAGCGAGGTGCTGAATTGTCAACTGATCACCATCTGGTAGTATGTTCCTTACGACTTTCGAAACCTTGGCCAAACAAGAGATCCAACAGGTCGTATGTGACCTACCGGATCAAATGGGAGGCTTTGGAGGACGAAGAAGTAACAAAACAGTTTGCATCCAGGATATCATCTAAGTTCAGACAACTTCCTGATGTATCCGAAGACATCGAGAGGGAATGGCTGCTGTTCAGATCAGCAATCATTTTATCAGCTGCTGAAAGTTGTGGGCAAAATTGGCTTAGAGTGGCGGGCGATAGTGAGAAAAGAACACCTTGGTGAAACTAAGAGGTTAAAGAAGCTATTCGAGCAAAGAAAGATGCGTTCAAGGCCTGGCTACAGGACAGACCGTCATCTGATTTGTAATCCCGGTACAATGAGGCGCGAAAAGCGGCAACTTTGGCAGTAAAGAAATCCAAGGAGAAGTCATGGGAAGAGTTTGGTCGTCGGTTGGATTTCAACTATTTTTCGGCAAACAAAGTATTTTGGCAGACCATCCGCCGTTTACGTGACAAAAGATCGAGTATCAAAAGGTCGACAAAAGAAGTTTTCACTGCAGCAGAAGTGGCAACGGCAATTAAAGGGATAAAATCTGGAAAAGCTGCTGGTGAAGATGAAATCAGACCCGAGATGTTGCAAGCGCTGACTGGAGAAGGAATTCTCTGGTTAACGCGAGTGTGTCAAGGTGCGTGGAAGCTTGGCAAAACTCCCAGATATTGGCAAACAGGTGTGATTATTCTGATCTTCAAGAAAGGAGATCGCAAGCAATGTACAAACTACAGAGGGATATCACTCCTTAGTTTACCAGGGAAAGTATATGCCAAATGCCTTGAAAGGAATTGCCGAGAAATAGTGGAATCAAAATTGGAAGATGGTCAGTGCGGTTTTCGTCCGGGTCGCAGCACCACGGACCAAATCTTCACTCTGAAGCAAATCTTCGAGAAATCTTGGGAGTATGGCAAAGATCTCTTTGCATGCTTTATCGATCTTGAAAAAGCATATAACCGAGTTCCTCGGGATAAACTTTGGAAGGTTTTGCAGGAGTATGGCGTTAATGGTCAATTGTTACGCGCTATTAAGTCATTCGACTGCAGACCAGATGCTTGTGTTCGGGTAAATGTCAAGCAATTAAAGCCGTTCCATGTGGGCGTTGGACTCCGGCAAGGGTGCGTTTTGTCACCTCTCCTGTTTATTGTTTACATGAATTGGATCGACAAATGCAGCCAAGCTGATGAGTATGCCACGATTGGAAATTGCAAGATCAGTCGTCTGCTATTCGCTGATGATTTGGTTCTGCTTTCTTCCACAGAATCTGGTCTCCAGCGCGCATTAAATAGCTTTGCAGATGCATGCTACACCGCCGGAATGAAAATAAGCACGACCAAAACTGAGGTTCTGCATCTTTCAAGAAACCCTAATCAGTGCGTATTACAAGTGAATGGAGCGACACTGAAGCAGGTAGAGAAGTTCAAGTATCTTGGGGTTACATTTACGAGTGACGGAAGGCAAGACGAAGAACTGAATACCCGAATAGGCAAGGCTAGTGCAGTAATGCGAGCTTTGCACTATTTGGTTGTAGTGAAACGAGAACTGTCGAAAAAGGCAAAGCTCTCAGTTTTCAAAGCAGTTTTTGTCCCCATTCTCACTTATGGTCATGAATCTTTGGTAATGACCGAAAGAATGCGATCACACGTGCAAGCGTCCGAAATGTGGTTTTTTCCGAGGAATCGAAGGAATTACGGTACACTGTTTAACAAGGTGCGTAGCTCTGAGATTCGAAAATCTCTTAACATCGACGAGATTTTACTTCACTTCTCCGAATTGAAAGATCTCAGCTTAGATGGTTTGGCCATGTAAGCAGAATGCCTCAGGAAAGATCAACCCAACAAGCTTTACTTGTCAAAGCAAATGGAAGAAGACCAGTTGGACGACCTAGAACTATATGGACCGATTACATTGAGGATCTTGGATGGAATCGCTTGGGACTTGACCCAAGCGATATGATGGAGGTGATGGAAGACCGTGAGGTGTGGCGGCTCAATCTTGAGCAGCTGCCCCCGGAACCCTCACGGAAAAGCGGGCAATGAAGAAAGAAGAAGAAGAGGAAGAGCTTTGCAATCTAAGCATTTATCTATCCGCACTCCCAAATACTTGTATGTATTGGTACTTTTTGTCTCCTCGTTGTCTACATAAAGCCTAATGGGATCTGATTTTTTTGCTGTTTGGGAAACCACCATGCTTTGAGTTTTTATTGTAGTTATGGAGAACTTTTTTGCAATAAGCCAATTATTTAAGCAATTTAACTCTCTGTTGATGACTGTTTGGAGTTTAATCATAGATTTATCGGCTGTATACATCACAGTGTCATCAGCGAACAATTTTGTGCTAAAGTTGATGTTTTTTGGCAGATCGTTGACATTTAACAAGAACTTAAGAAATAGCAGTGTTTAGCTTTTGACCAAAGTATGATAAAACAAAAGCAACTTTTATCTTTTTTAGTTTGTGTAGAATTATTAGCCCAATCAATAACTGTAATTACAAAGTTAATTTATATCAACTTAGCGTGGAAGTACTATTACGAGCGTATTTAGGCTCTTTTCCAATGTAATTTTTTAACGTAATTCAAACGTAATTTTCCAACATATACTAACATGCTAGTACCAGTAGCTGTTTCATTACTTATCTTTCACGATTAAATCTGTTCTAATATGCTTTTGATAACTACGACCAAAAATTGTAGAGCTTTGACCAAAAGTAAACTTAAATAACCTTTATTTTTTCCATGTAACGTTATGTACACAAAACTATCGAAAGCTATAGTGTGAAACTCTACTAACATTGAGATGACAGCTTTTCGTTGTGACTATTTACATCAATCTTATTTTTACATCATAGAGTACAAGTGAAGCAAAAAACGTTTATCGAGTTTAACGAAATGATCCTTAGCAAAATCACATTGCTCGCAAGCGCTAACCATTCGGTGCACAATGAGACAAACAAATAATAAAAATTAGATCTTTCATAATATTCGCTTTATACGTCAAAGCGTGTAACGAGTTGGCGGGCCCCATCTTCTAGTCATTGCGCCCGGGCAACACAGGTCCTTTCAAAGAAATGCTCCATAGTAATTTTGTGTGAAAATATCGCAGAAAATATCAATATAAAATCTAAAGCAATGTGCTGCAACAAAGACTAAGATAACTGCAGATGTGCAATTTTTGCTGTTTTTGAAACCGAACAATGTAATTATTGGTATAATGCAGGAGTGCACACATACGCGTAGCCAGGGGAGTGGACCCAGAGGGCCCGATCCTCCCAATTGAAATGCCATCAATGTGAAAAATGAGACAAAAAAGTCTATTGTTTCTTCAGTTTCTTTTAGCATCTTCGGGTACCACAATACACGCGAACAACAGTAATTAACAGTAATATTGATGTCCAAGGGGCCTATGCCCCCTTAATTCAATTTTTGCGTACCAATTTAAATGTATAACCCGGGTGATATTAGGGGTTTTTGCTCTGAAAGTTGCTACTTCAGGCCCACGTCTAATCTTTTTATGAACGTAACGCAATAACCATGGCGGGATTTACCGTACAGCACAGTGCCAGGGGCCCCGCGCTCAGATGGTAAGACTTTTTTGTCTTCATCTATATTTGCCTGGAAGATGTTGCGAAAATCCCCAAAGAGCCGGGGCTACGGGCAATAATGTGGATAGTAAAGGTTTCTATCTTTTGTTCGATTTTTCAAAAACAATTCTTTTCCACCAAGCCAGCTTTATGCGATAAAAATAATACTTTTAAATACAAATTAGCTAGGGGAAATGCTCATTGAACAAATTATTAAATATGAATTGAGGATTTTGGGCTCCTTGGCCATACATGTACAGTACTGTACAACCAGTTATTTTTATAACAAAACAAAAATCCCTAAAAAAATCTTCAGTTGGATAGTTATTTACAGCTAAATTATTAAAAAAGGCAATGTTTTTTTCTTCCACCCTACCAGGGCCGCCAAATCAATTAACAAAATTTAACCCCCAAATGCAAGATTTTAGACATGTTTTGGACTTAAATTGTTAGTAAAAGGATGATTAAAAAATTGGCTTTCAATTGTTAAAAATCTCGTTCTTTCAAAAGCTCTACAAACGTACAATGTGATCTAATGGAATTAAAAAAGCTTTTTTTTCCAAAAACTTACTAAAAGTTGCTCAGCGGCTGGAGGCAAAAAAGCTTTGCTCCCTGACCCTCGTCTGTGATACGTTTGAGTTACGCTTTTTTGCTCGTACACGCTTTCCAAATTAGACATTTTCACTCTTTCAACTATTGGTTTAAGCCCTCTCCCTTTAGGTAAAATCCTGTTTAGGTGCCTAATACAAGACACGACTTCTGATCTACCATTCTACGATATCTTGATCCAACAAAAAGTTACTCTTTCTAAAATTTCTGATGACGTCATTCCTTGTGATTTGTGGTTACTCCCCTCCCCCAATCAAAACTTCTGGCAACACTAATCGGTGCAAAACCTGCGGCCGTGAACGGAATTTTTTGCGGCCGTGAAATTGTATTTTAAAATGCACGTTGTGGCGGTTGTGCATTGATTAAAATGTTTTGCTACGTAGCTGTTGAAAAATAACTGTTAGAAACAGTTGCAATTTACTAACTGTACAGTTAAAGGCGGTGAATCATCCAGCCAATACCGGTGGTTTACAATAGCTAAAATTAAAGTATAATTTTTGATAGTTTTTGGTTTAATTTTGGGGCTGCGGTTGCAAAAATATTCAACAAATACAAAAAGATATCCCCCGAAAAAAGTTTTTGGAAACTTTTAGTTTTGTTCTTCCCGCCAAAACCACAGTTCTCTAAACAATTAATCTTACTGTGGTTTAGGTGGAAAGAACAAAACTCAAACTTTCCAAAAACTTTTTTCGGGGGATATCTTTTTGTATTTGTTGAGTGTCTTCGCTACAGCAGCCTCAAAATTAAAATAAAATATCAAAAATTATAGCTCAATATTAGCTATAATAAACCACCGTAATTGGCTGGATGATTAGGGCGTCCCAAAACAACAAAAGTTTTGAAAGTTCGCTCCGTCAGCGATTTTGGGATCACATCACTAAAATAACTTTTCCCAAAAAGTTTCAACCCAATCGGATGACGTTTAGGGGCGGCACCATCCCCCTTTTTAACAGCACTTACCGCAAAATTTGATGATCGGTCATTTTGAGATAAATATGTGTTGTCACCATTTATTTTCAATGACTTTTGATCAGCAATCCGATTATATTGTTAAATAAGCTCCAATGTCAAATTTTATTTTACCCGATTTTCTGAGATAGAGCAGAAAGGTTCTATGATTGAGCAAAAATGTCCTGTTTTGGCATATTTTTGCTGCTCAACTGAAACTGCAGCCAAATTTATTGAAAGAAGTACATTATGCATTGGAAGCACATGCTAATTTCCAGAAAAAAGGTTGTGCTAGAATTACCAAAAAACAAAATCATGCAATATCAGTCGTGCATTTCAAACACATCACAAATAACCCAGTAAGCCCAGCAAAGTACACAGGCGCGTAGCCAGGATTTGAAAAAGGAGGGGTTTTTTTGAAAGAGTGAATAAAGTGCAAGCGACCTTGACCCGAATTTTCATTGTTCTTGAATCAGAATCACACGGTTTGTCCGAAAATTGAGAGGAAATTTCTCGGAAACCTCGGAGATTCAAACGTTTTTCCGCCCAAAAACAAGTGATCTCAAAAAAAAAAAAGAGATCTTCACCGAAATTCAGTCTGCATTTTCGCCAAAATCGGAAATTCAAGCGCTTTTTCAGACCGAATCACGACATGTACTTAACAACTTCTTCACAGCTTCGGCACCCAATTTCCTTTGGGGGGCTGTTTTCAATTTTTCACCAAAAATCGGCCTCAAAAGCACCAAAAACGTGCGATTTTGCATACTTCACAAGCCAATGGGGGGGGGGCTCGAGCCCACCCCGCCCCCCCCCCTCCTGGCTACGCTACTCAAAGTACAATATTAAATTTACAAACATTCAAGTACTCGGGATATTAATATTATGAGCAATTGAGCATTTGGCATTATGCTCAGTGTACATTTACGTGCTTCTGTTTGAAGGCGAAGCTCGCTGCAATGCGGTGTTTACAGCTACTTTGAAATACATCAACCAGGTACCGGATACAACAGAATCAAGACAAAAAAGCTCATACCCATCTAGTTTCAGAATAATCACGCGCCTACGGTTAGCGTTCGATTGATTATTCTTGACTGCGAGCTGATTAAAAAATCAGCATTGCACGCAAGTTGCTTACGATTCACTCGATTGCAATGTTCGCTAGGCTAGATAGGTCCTGTAAAGGTAACCTTAACTTGTAGGAAATTATTTTCAATCAATTTGGTAATTTTTTTTCTTTTTCATATTTACTGTAAGTCATTTAATAATTGATTAGCTGGTTTGTACAACGCCTCAGAGCTGCTCACTGTACATAACTTACAAGCTGGAAGATTTGAGAGTGACATGTGTAAAGATAAAGATCAACACTAGAACTTTTGCAAAGAGCAGAGCATATGCCAATATCACGAAAACATATAGCAAAGATCATAATAAGCCGACATGCTATCAAAGCATTCATCAAATGCCTTAAACAACATGGTTTTCTTTTTCGTATGAACAATTATATCTACTTTCTGATATTTTTCAAATTTAAGAATTAATTTGTTGCATTTGATTTTCTTTTTTTAATATAAAGCAAAGAGCCAAAACGTGAGCGAACATTTTTTACTAAACGTTTCAAGACATTACTGGTCTCATCATCAGCAGATAAATGATATAGGCAACAGCAACTTGTCACGAGCAAAGCACAGAAAAAAAAAAGCAAAGCAATGACGCATAAAATGGAAAAAAAAAGGAATTAAGCGAGCGTAAAATTAAAAGCAATTATTGTTTTCACACGTTGAATAAATATAATGGAATTGAAGCTTTGTCGGAGTTTAGATCTGGATTTCTTTGTTGAATCATTAAGGTTTCTTTGATTAATTGGCGAAAATTATTAATCAAAGAAACCTTAATGATTCAACAAAGAAATCCAGATCTAAACTCCGACAAAGCTTCAATTCCATTATATTTATTCAACGTGTGAAAACAATAATTGCTTTTAATTTTACGCTCGCTTCCTTTTTTTTTTTTTTTCCATTTTATGCGTCATTGCTTTGCTTTTTTTTCCTGTGCTTTGCTCGTGACAAGTTGCTGTTGCCTATATCATTTATCTGCTGATGATGAGACTAGTAATGTCTTGAAACGTTCAGTAAAAAATGTTCGCTCACGTTTTGGCTCTTTGCTTTATATTAAGATTACTTAAACGTTCCAATCATTATGCTCCGATGATTTTCTTTTATTTTAACACGAACACAAAATAATACTGCATATCATTTAATGAAAGTAATGTTTTGGTTTCTGAATTTTCCTCCAAGCTTACGTTTGACTTTGAACATGAGAGCTGACAGGCTAAGTTCATGGCAAAAAAGCATTCAAGAAGAGAATCTATCAGCTTCATACCTATACGCACTTCCATTGTAATTGTTCAACCAATTGCCTAAATTTGCTAATTACTGTAACCCAGCCATAGAGTGTATTTTAATTTTTTAAATGTTGACATAATTCCATTACTGCATTTTGTTACTGTTAGTTAGTTGCTGTAGGCTTACGGATAATGCAGCTAAATCGGTATCAGATAAATGTCTACTTAGCACAGCAAGATTAAATGTGATAGATTTGCAGTTCAACATGGTTCAACACTAACAATGCCTAATCAACAGTTACTGAAATTGACAAGCCATTTCATTCATTTTTTAAATCCACTAAAATCAAACTTACAAATGATTGCAGTTTCGGTCATAGATTGGACAGGCCATATGATAGGACCGTATGTTCATAGCGAGATGCGTTAATGGTTCAAACGGTACTTAGAAATATTCAAATAGGGCTCAACTTGTTGCGTACACAATTAAGAAGACAAAAAATAAAAAAATAACCGTCCTCGGCAAAAACTTGGGCCAATTTTCAAACATGAGGTAGAGTTTAAAAAAGCTAATCCTAGGCCAAAGTAGGATATACAGTATTTTGGTTCTAAGATAATCGGAGACGTTATTTATAGCTAGTATGGCGTGCCACTAGACCAGAGATGGAACTGGTCAGGATTTTCTCGACCCGACCGGTAAATTTCAAAATCATTGCCGGTTGACCGGCCGGTCGACCGGTTTCTGACCGGCCCGGTCGACCGGTTTTTTTACAGAAGGTTTTTGTTCACTGTACAATGTATCTAATAAAAAAGTTTCAAAAGACGGGGGGGACATGGGTGAGGTGTTAAAATTTGTGACTTTGGACGGGGGTCTCAAAAAAAAAACGCAAAAAAAACTTGTGCGTTTTTTGCAAAAATGACTCAATTTTAAGACCTTTTTTGGTTAAATTTCGGTTTGAATGACCTGCTTGGAGCAGCGCAAAACGTGCACAAAACAAGCATACAAAGCACTGGAGGGCACAAGCTAAATTATTAGACGTTCTTTCTAATGATATTTTGCAAAAGGCCAAAAAATGAAGCTACAATTTTTTAGCTATTGGTGACAGATTATTTGCAATTTGCCGAGCAGCAAACACTAAACTTGTTTTCGGCAGTGCTGCCTTTGCAGTAACAAAAAGATAAATACGAAAAAAAGTAACAGCAAAAGATAGGTAACAGTAAAAACATTCGAACATCACAATACTTGTACTATTGCACCCAAAAACATTAAAATGATGGAGCAATAATGGTATATGATGTTGAAAATCACGTCACTAACAGCGTAAAAATAAGGTATAATGAAAAATTATGTCACTAACAGCGTGAAAAAAAGGAATACTGAAAAATTATGTCACTAACCGCGTGAAAAAAATTAATAATATTCATAACAACTAGGCTTCTTCACTAACAGTTTGAAAAAGTATGAAAAGGATCTATTGCAAAACATTATGTGCTGAAAAAACTTTTTAGCTCCACTAGTATATACGGACGGAACAATTAATATAAATCTCTGTGGAGCTATAAAGCTTTTCCGGCACATAATATTTTGCAATAGATCCTTTTCATACTTTCTCAAACTGTTAGTGAAGCAGCTAGTTGTTACTAATATTACTAATTTTTTTTTACGCGGTTAGTGACATAATTTTTTAAAAGTCCTTTTTTTTCACGCTGTTAGTGACATAATTTTCAATATTGTATGATGTTATTGCTTCATCATTTTAATGTTTTTGTGTGCAATGGTGTAAGTATTGTGCAAAGATGGAGTCCTTGAGGACACATTTTCAAGTCCTTGGCCTCAAAGCCTCAAGTCCTTGTAAATTGCCCTGTCCTCGGCTCGAGGACAGCACTATTTTTTGAATGGTTTAAATTTTGTAAATCGCTTGAAAAATGTTTTTCTAGGCCGTTTTTTTTTTTTTGAGATCGACGGAAAAAAATTTTTAAGACCTTTTTTCTTAGGAAAACACTTGCATTTGTGTTCTTGGTCCTTGGCCTTAGCCTCGAGCATTCCTTTCATTGGCCTTGGCCTCGGATTTTTTTTTTTGTGTACTTGGCCTTGGCCTCGAGCCTTGTGTCCTCGACTCCACCTCTGGTATTGTGATGTTCGAAAGTTTTTCTGTTACCTATCTTCTGCTGTTATTTTTTTCTCATTTATCTTTTTGTAACTGCAAAGGCAGCACTGCCAAAAATTGTTTTAAAGAAGCTTCGCGGTTTAGGAAGCGAAAAGTCAAACCAATAAATAAACTCATCGGCAGTACGAAGTCGTTATAAATAAGTATACAGATGAACGCAACGCGTCCGTTATTTTCATTGAAAACACTAAACTGTTATGACATTGGCTAAAAAACATTCAAATATAATGTGCCCCAGCACTTTGTAGAAATGCTGCTACTTCAGAACAAGCCATGGTTAGTTAGATATAACAAAAAGGGCTATGTCTTTTTTGCCCAGTGTAGAGTGTGGTAAATTTAAGTTGAAACAAGCTTTTCAAATCGGCAAGATTTTAGCATGTAGTAAAAATCTGAAATCTGCGCCACTTCTACTCTTAAGCTGATTAAAATGATGCTAAAATGCCAGCCTGACATTTCAGATTTTTTACTACATGCTAAAATCTTGCCAATTTGAAAAGCTTGTTTCAACTTAAATTCACCACACTCTACACTGGGCAAAAATTATTATAGTCTGATTACGCGATTTTAACGTACATTTTGCCCTTTTTTGCTTTGTGCCGTGGCCCAAAATCGGGAGGTAGGGCACAATACTCCCACCCTAAATACGTCCCTGGATGTGCATGTCTTAATGGTCACAGCATATTAGTCACAGCTTGAAACCACTCAACAGTGTTTTTGAAAGGTATGGTTTGTTAAAATTGAATTTTTATAAAAAGTTTTATTGATGGTAAAATATGTAAGTATATTTCGGTTGGTGCTTAGATGTCTTTTAGTTGCCAGAAAGGAGAATTCGACCGGCGTTTCAACCGGCTTGACCGGCCGGTCGAAGAATCTCGACCCAACCGGCAACCCGACCGGCCGGTCGACCCGACCGGTGCCGGTCGACCCGACCGGTTTCCATCTCTGTACTAGACAGCACCACCATCATGTGAAAATTTTCAAGACAGGGCTCAAGTTTTCCTGCTTGGCCATCTCCTCTGGGTATGGGCTTGTGATAGGAGCGGTCTAGAGAGCACTGAAATTGAGTGAATTGTAAGCAACTTGCGTGCAATGTTGATTTTTTAATCAGCTCGCACTCAAGAATAATCAATCAAAGGTTAACCGTAGGCGCGTGATTATTCTGAAACTAGCTGGGTACATAGGCGTATCCAGGATTTATGATTGGGGGGGCCCAAACCACAAATCACACGCAATGACGTCATCGGAAATTTTTGAAAAAGTAATTTTTTAAGGGGCAAAGATATCGTAGAATGGAAGATCTGAAGCCGTAGCCTGATGGCACTTTGCCAGGATTTTGGTAAAGGGAGAGGGCGAAAACTAATTGTTGAAAAGTGTAAAAGTTTAACTTGGAAGACGTGTTGAGTAAGCTAGTGTACTCAAACGTATCACAGACGGGGGTCTGGGGGCGGATCCCCCAGCTGCCGGTGGCTATGGGGGTCTGGGGGTAAAGCTCCCAGCCGCTGGGCGATTTTTGTAAGTTTTTGAAAAAAAAGCTGTTTAAATCCCATTGGATCACATTTCGCACGAGTTCAGAGCCATTTCAAAGAACTAGATTTTTAACATTTGAAAGCCAATCGAAAAAATTTAGTTGTTCAATCCTCTTTTTGCAATTAAATCCCAAAACACGCTTAGAATCTTGCATTAAGGTGTAAAATTTTAATTGTAAGTGATTTGGTCTATAGGGGGAAGTAACGAACATTGCCTCCTGCAATACTTTAGCAGTAAATAATTAAGTTCATAATAACGTTAAACGAGGGCCTGGGGTGGCAACTTTTAGGTCAAAACTCTTAGATTTCTCACAGGTTTTGCATAGAAATTGTTAAAAAGTTGCATTAAGGGGCCCCTGGCCCGGGAACCTTGGTCGTCAGTCAGGGGCCCTTGGGCTCCCTGGTTGCCAGTTAGAGGCCCCGTAGCCCCTTGCTTGTCGGTTAGGAGCCCAGGCCCCCTGATTGTTAATTAGGGGCCCTGGGGCCCCCTGGTCGTGAGTTGGGGACTCCAGGACTCCTTGGTTGTTGGTTAGGGGCCCTTGGACCCCCCTGGTTGTCAGTTAGGAGAGCCCCGGGGCCCCTCGTTGTCGGTTAGGGGGCTCGTGGCCCCCTGGTTGTTGGTTAGGGGCCCCCTGGTTGTTAGTTAGGGGCCCTGGGGCTCCCTGGTTGTGAGTTAGGGGCCCCGGGGCCCCCTGGTCGTCAGTTAGGCACTCCAAAACCCCCTGGTTGTTGGTTAGGGGCCCTAGGGCCCCCTGGTTGTCGTTTAGGGGCCCCCTGGTTGCCGGTTAGGGGCCTGGACCCCCCTGGTTGTCAGTTAAGGGGCCCCCTGGTTGTTGGTTAAGGGTCCCTTGGTTGTTAGTTAGGGGCCCTGGGGCCCCTGGTCGTCAGTTATGGGCCCCCTGGTTTTCAGTTTGGGGTCCCGGACCCCCTGGTTGTCGGTTAAGGATTCCAGCGCCCCCTAGTTGTTAGTAAGGGCCCCTTGGTTGTTAGTTGGGGGCCCCGGGACTCACTTGTTGTCATTAATATAATTGTGAATTACTGTTATGTGCATATTTACTGAAAAAAACCTGCAACTAAACATCACCAGGCTATGTTGTCATAACTTTTTGTCGTTAGTGGTATTTTGATTGGGGGAGACCCGGGATCCCTGCCCCCCCCCCCCCCCCCCCCCCTGGCTACGCCAATGGCTGGGTATGAGCTTTTTTGTCTTGATTCTGTTGTATTCGGTACCTGGTTAATGTATTTCAAAGTAGCTGTAAACACCGCATTGCAGCGAGCTTCGCCTTCAAACAGAAGCGCTCGCTGCACGTAAATGTACACTGAGCATAATGCCAAATGCTCAATTGCTCATAATATTAATATCCCGAGTATTTGAATGTCTGTAAATTTAATACTGTGGATATTACTGTACTTTGCTGGGCTTACTGGGTTATTTGTGATGTGTTTGAAATGCACGACTGATATTGCATGATTTTGTTTTTTGGTAATTCTAGCAAAACTTTTTTTCTGGAAATTAGCATGTGCTACCAATGCATAATGTACTTCTTTCAATAAATTTGGCTGCAGTTTCAGTTGAGCAGCAAAAATATGCCTAAATAGGACATTTTTGCTCAATCATAGAACCTTTCTGCTCTATATCTCAGAAAATCGGGTAAAATAAAATTTGACATTGGAGCTTACTTAACAATATAATCGGATTGCTAATCAAACGTCATTGAAAATAAATGGTGACAACACATATTTATCTCAAAAATTGGTCAAAATGACCGATCATCAAATTTTGGAGTAAGCGCTATTAAAAAGGGGGATGATGCCGCCCCTAAACGTCATCCGATTGGATTGAAACTTTTTGGGGAAAGTTATTTTAGTGATGTGATCCCGAAATCGCTGACGGAGCGCAAACTTTCAAAACTTTTCTTATTTGGGACGCCCTACTGGATGATTCACCACCTTTAATTAAGACGATAATATGCCAATACTGTTTTTACCAATGCGTAACTGTTTACCGCTTAGAGTCGGCCTAGCCGAGTCCTTTCTAAATCGTTCCAATTCGATAGTTGCGTAACGTTTCAACGTGACGGTTATTTTAACTAGTTTATTTCCAAAACTTAATCTTTGTTATTTAACAATTACGCTAGTTTAATGCCGTATACAAATTTCTGACAATGACGTTACAATGGTATGTTTCTTACGACAGAGTTAGCTTTTCTTAGATTTTTCAGGATTGTTCCTTTCGCCTATAAATAACGTAAATATTCTTAAATTGCATTTCAAGTATTAGCTTACTACGCCGCTTAGGATTCAGTTAATGCTAAGTTAAGCAATAAAAATATAATAATTCTGTTATAACTCTGGAGTATACTGAAGATATAAGGCTTCTTGATCTATGTCTTTAGCCAGTAGCCAGGGGGGCTGTAGCCACTCCACCTCATTGGCTTGCTGACCAAAATGTAGAGTAAGAAAACTACCACGTTTTTAGCACTTCTGAAACTGTCTTTTTGCAATGGAATAGACTTAAGAAATGACTTAAAGCATATTTTGAAACGTTTATTTACGGAGGGGGGCTAATTTGTCAAAAATAAAACTCAAAAATCAAAATATTTTGAAACATGGCCGAAAATTGGTATTAAAATTTGATCCCTTATAAAAAAAAATGCTTAACATAAGTTGCATCAAAAAATATATAAGGTCAGGAATAGGATAAGGGGGGCTATTCGGTACTAGTTAATTACCAATCACTTCTCTTAAACTTCCTTCCATTAGCCCATCTAACTATACGTTTTTCGATAAAATATTGACAAAATAGATTACTTCTTGAGAGTAATTATTGAAGGATTGGTATAGGATTTTATAATTTACCAGCTTGTAAATAAGAGAATTAAAATTCTAGCAGTAGCTATCTCTTACATAGCCCATTTATGGACCTAGTATAGTTATGTTTTTGCACTGCAAACTTCTATGCCCCGTTTTAAAAGCATTAATTTTTATCAAAAAAAAACTAAAATTAAGTTATTTTTGCCAAAATTGACAAAATTTTCGAGCGCTGCGGGTTCCGTTACCAGACCCCCGTAGCAGCATCCCCTCCCCCCCCCCCATTGCAAATTTCTGGCTACGCGCCTGCTTTTACCTGGCCAGTAACACAGTGTAATACTCAGTTCACCTTTTTCCCGTCTGTTTTCGGGTGTTAAAATAACATGAATAAAAGATGTTCAGCAGTTTTTTTTGGCATATTTTTTTCAAAATTTAAATCCAGTATACGTATTTCAGTTTGATCTAGCATTTTTGAGCGTATATTTTACCATTTCTTTTTTTTTTTTTGGATCTAGCATTTTTGAGATTTATGATTGAATAAATTCTCCAAACTTGAAAATTTTTGTTTTTTTCTTTCTTTAGCATGTGTAGTTAATTTGTAACACTTGAAATTTAAATTCATAGAAAATGACCATAACTAATGTCGGCCGTTAGTGAATTTATAGAATGTTTTGCCGCCGGCAGTAGTGAAAACGTTGTGCACCCCTGCTATAATCTATTTTGTTGATGCGAACATCCAGACAACTTTTTGGAAACGTTCAGCAATGATGAAACAATGAATGTTTTCACAAAATCAGTTAATAATAATTCAAAAAAAAAACTAAATTTACTTGAAATTTCATAAAAAAGATAAAATAATAAAATTGATATTGGTCTCAAAGAACCATGATCAGATTCTTATTAAAAAAAAATACTTTTTTCTAAGAATTATTGGCGTTCAATATATTTCATCACATCATATGTGTTAAACATTTTACTTGCCAGTCGTCAAGTTAGGTCTGCCGCCATTTTTTCAAATATTTTCTTCTAAATTTTTGCTAATTTTTGGATGAAAATTAATCTACGTTGGTGCATTTGACCCCTGCAGTTTATAATTGCTTGCTTGTGTTTTTCAGAAAAGAGAAATGATCATTTTAATGTATGCGAAACTGAAAAACAAAAAACCTATTAAAACGTACATTGCGTTTGTTTTGTCAAATGGAAGTATGAGTCCTAAGAAATATAAAGCATTGCAAATAACATAGTAATTCGCTGAAAATAAAATCAAAAAAATTAAAAAGTATTTTGTGTGTTTAAATAGCTCAGTTACTAATTTTACCGTAAACCAGCAAGCCATAACCATTGCAATTGCAACTGCAAAAAATCCATAGAAACTTGCAAGGAGAAAAACTATAATTCCTTTATCAGCTATTGAGGAAGTCTCATACTCACTAAATAGTTGGTATGCTACAATACCGAGAAATCCAGGAAGAGTAACCAAGCAAAATAAAAACACAAGACGAAATAAAAATAACAATGCAGTTTGTAGTTGCAGATAACTATTATTCGTGCTGGCTTCGGTTAGAAATTTATTTATGTTGATAAAACTGCTCAGACATCTTACAAGCAACTTTTCGATTAACTCGCGATCAGTTATGTAACGAAGCATGACTATTGATGTGCTGTTTTCATCAAGATAATGAATCGAAACAACTTTTTCTAACCATTTCAAGAAAAGGTGTATAAACCAAGCACAGTTAATGCTAACTAATTGCATAAACCAAATATACAATATTTTATCAGAAGATGATTCTTCAAAACCTTCATAAAATTTTCGATCATTTTCCAACCTCAATGCGAGCCAAATGAAGCCTTGAATTTATAGGCAAATGACAGGATAAACAGGGCGAATCGACTTTTGCTTGTGTTCAATGTAAAGCTAGGCTGCAATGGTTAGTAAACAGCCAACAGCAAAGAAAACTAAATCCGTCTTCGAAAAAATTAGTAGACTCAAAATCCCTGAAAAAAAAGGTTCTAACGTTGTAATGACAAAATTTTCTCAATTTTAGAATGCAAAATTAAACCTTAAAAGACAAAATTGGAGTGCAAATAAAGATTAATGAATCTGTCGTATCGTAGCTGAAGTAACAAACTTCAATCATATGGGTCATTAATTTTCAAAATAATTGAGTTGGTAATTACACATGCAAACAAAAATGTCAAAACTGCGTGTTTGCTGTGATATAAGATATGTAGAATTTGATCGTCAACTTCTGATTCCTGTCTACTTGCTGCTCCACACAAAGCACGAGCAACAAATTATGTTAATAATTATTGTACCGTCACTTGGCACGATAAAAATGCAGAATTGCGGAATTAAATCCAAAAACAGTGTGCATTATATTATTCAAAGCGTTTTTCATTACGACAAATTCTCTGAAGTAGAGTTGTAAGTCTGGCCGGGCTTTTCGGGTCAAGTCGGGTTCGGGCCGGATTCGGGCCTAAAGTTGACAAAACTTTGGGGCTTAATTCGGGCCTAAGATGTACTTTTTGCCTTAGATGCACAAAAATATAATCAAAATAACTTGGCAACACTGCTAACTTTTTCAGACCTAGCTTCCACTTTCAAGTTTTTTCGGGCATGAGTTGGGCTTTCAAATCAGTTTTCGGGTTTGGGCTTATCTTTCTGAGTTCGAGCCGGGTTCATGCCTGATTTAGTCGACCCGTTTACAATTACTCTGCTCAGAAGTCGGTGATTTATACAAAAACTATGGTACACTAGATTTGTTTAAATTTCATGTCGCATGTTTCGTATACAAGCATGTCAATAATCAGTTGCTTCCTTTGAAAATGTTTTTCTTTAAATTTGCAATGTTAAATCTCGTCAAACTGAACAATTCAACAGCTTATATCTGCCCCTATACAAAAATTTTTTTGCCCATAAGCTACCTCATTTTTAAGAGTTAAACTTTGAAATGATCGGCCTCTAAAAATCCAAAGCATAAAAGATTCACCAAAGCTCAAAGCTCATTCACAAAATTTTTATTCAAAACAAACTTGAATCTTATAGTAATTTAGCGCACCAACTGATTAGTGACAACTATGAGTTTTTGGTTTGTTTTCTTTCGTTTCATTATCCTAATGTACTTTTTCATTTCTTGCTTCAGGGCTCTTGAACCACATTTGAAATGTTTTTGCATCTGGCCAAAAGCCATCGTTCGGCTTCACAGGAGTCGTGGGTGCAATGCGTAATTTGTTATTACCAGGTCTTATGTTTTTCATTATTGTTTATTGCGCCCAAATACAATGCAAATTTGAAAATATTTTGGAATTTCCGATCTTCAATCCATTGAATATTTTTGATTTAGCTGACTAATTAATACTATTTCTAAGCAGCGCATTAAAATGATAATTTTCTATGCCCAAAATGGCATCACTAAATGTAGTTTCTTAGCAAGCTTGTGAAATTTTATCGCTTCGATATAAAAGCGAAAATATTACCCAGTTTTCGAGGTTTGCACACTAAAATGTACGCAGTAAGAAGTTAAAACATTATCATAAATCAAGGTTTATTGTTAGAAAAGTGCGCCAATCTTTTCTAGAACAACACGAAAAATTGCAGTTTTCGTACAAACAACTAGATGCGACGTAACATACAGCGTCAAGTAAAAATTGAAAGAATACAGACTACCGGTAAGATTCCCGAAATGGCAATGCGTCTTTATGCTTTTAGGAAGATACTCTGTGCTTATTTCAAATAAACATTTTAGAATTCAATTTCTCCTACTTACAGTTTTGTTGAAATAAACAAAGTGCCAATATTATCAATCCACTCCAACAAAATTCATAAAGCAGTGAAAATAACAATTTTTTGCAGAAATGCTTTTTCGTGTTGGTTGATTTATATGCAATGATTTCTTCCATTTGAGGAGTGCTTTGGGTAACAAGAGGTTCCATTTCATTTGGTGCTTCTCTCCCAGCCGTTTCTTGGGGTCTCGTTACAAGTCCCATAGCCATAACTTACACTTTACAGTGCTAACAGCAGTGTACAGTAAAAAGTGCTACTTATTTTTAACAAGAAATGATTGGCTGCAAATGCCAGCATGCGATTACACTCTTTTTGCTATAAGAACCAAAAAATTTGGGATAAAGTTTTTTTTTTTCAGTTTAATGAATTTTTAAAAAATCATGAGCTCTTATAATTTCTTCTTAAACTTTTTTGGGTAACTAAGTGACACAAACTCATTCTAATTTTCTCTGTACATTGTTCTAAATAAACTCATTCTTAATAAACTTTACTGTCCACAGGCCATAATTGCACAAACTTTTCGTTACTATGCGGCACGATATAACAAAAATTGAGTTTCAAAATCAAATCAAATCAGTTCTTTTATTATACTCGCTGTAATACGCCGAAGCGTGTAACAAGCATGCGGGGCCCATCTCCGCGTCATTGCGGCGGGCAACACAGCTCCTTTCGAAGAAATGTCGCAGCGGTGGCAAGCCGTTGGCAACACTGTGTCCGATTTGACCGACTCGAGATTTGAACCTCAGACCTTCTGCTCCAGAGACCAACGCGTTACCGCTCAACCAACTGTATAAATTTAAAATTTGCTCGTGTAATTTTTAATTATTCTTTATGATAAGGCTGCCATTTTTCTCGACTAATTTGTTTTTAAATTTTGAAAAAAATAGAGTCTCGTGTTTTTATAAAACTGTTCTCATACATAAGTGTATGCCAATTAATACATACATGTAACGTAAAGTGACAAAAATTTAAGGTCAACCATATCATATATCCAAAAAATCAATTTTTTATTGTACTCGCTGTGTTACGCCGATCGTGTAACGGGGCCCATATCCGCGTCATTGCTTTTCTTAAAGACATGTCGCTGCGTTGGTTCAATTTGACTGGACCAAGATTTGAACCTCATACTGCTCGTTCCACAAGCAAACCTGACACCGCATGACTTAATGGCCGGTTAAGAGCAGCAATATACAGCTGTTCAAATTACGAGGCCTATAATAATAAGTTATAGACAGTATACAGAGTCTTATAGGTACAATCAAACCTTTGATTAACAGCCTATAAGACATACGGTTTCGGAATCGAAATTCGTCTTTTATTCCTCTTCAGAATAGCTGGGACTACAGGCATGAACATGAGCGTAGAAAGGCAAAGAATCGCAAATTAACCACATCATGACACAATTTTTTTTTCCAAAAATAAATAGTAATCCCACTATTACAAGAGATAATTCTAATACTTCAATGCAAAATAATTTCCAATACTTTCGCCCAATCTCAGGGCTCATCAGTAAGGCTAGCAAGGCCAAAAGGACAAATATCACCAGTGATAAAAATGTTCAAAACAAGCATCTTTACCAATTTATCAATCAATGAATAAATCCTTACCGATTACGTTTATAATACATAAAAGCCTATAATCTTTTTTAACTCAGCGTTAATGGCGCCAGAAGTTGCAAGCAATGAAGTCAAGGTTCTGATTTCATCTCCTGTACAAAGTTTTGTCTAGAAAAAAATCTCGGAAAACGTGTTTCTAAGTTTAAGTGATTGGTAAACACACAGTAACATACATTAGTCATAAATTAGAAAAGTTTTTTTTTGCACATTTCCAAAATTTGAAGTTTATGTACAAAAGTGAGATATGCCCGAGCAGTCGGGTTAAAAAGAATGAACGGTGCTGCAAAAACCAAACTACAGGATTCGTCGCTAATGGCACTAACGGCTCCAAATTGGTACAAATGCCGTTTTGCTTCGGCTATTTTAGAATCAAAAAAAGCTTTTCTTTAAACTTTGGACTTTAGGAACAATTTTTATAAAAATAAAAGAGATTTATTTTGTTTGTTTTTTTCGTTTTATTTTTACATCAACTACATCCTGAATAATCTTCAATGTCGTGTGCTGCTTTTTAGCGAGGACGACGGTAAGTAAAACGGTAAAACCATCATTTTTACGCTAACCCTTATTGCATAATCTGGTTTCAATCCACAATCTGGTCACATGGTTGAGGCCATGGATAACCTGAATCTTCGAACGATTAAATCTCTTCAAAAAATTTTTATAAGCTTACTGCGTTAATTTAAGGACGTTTTTGAAAGCAATAATGCCACCAAACTGGAGAATAATAAAACATTTGTGTGATTTTGAAATTGCCCCTTGCGGAATATTTCTTTTCTATTTTTTTTTTTTTTTTTTGTGCAGTTGCATATTGTTTACAACTGAATTAGTAAGTCAAATTCTAGTAAAATACAAACCCTTTTTTTTGTTGAAACCATACATTCTATGTTGTATGGTCCATGGTGAATTACACAATAGAAATTAGAAATAGAAATTTTTAACCCAATAGAAATTAGCTAGCTCGGATGTGGTTAAACAAACAGAGTGTTAGAGTTTAAAAACTGACAACTATACCGTACAAAAGCCAAACGTTTAAGTAAGAGCATCCATCAAAACCTTATTCAAAAGTAATATTGAATAAACCTTTTAGTATAATTTATTTTTGATTGAAAATATGCGGTCTTTTGGAATTGAAACGCTATGCTGTTATTATTAAACATAACACCCCTTGCTATAAAGACTCTTCCTTTAGCAAATATTATCAAAAAGAATATTGCTTTTGTTGGTTGTCCCTATGAATTTAGATTCCTTATTTATTGACTTTTGTGCTATTGATGATTTTCTTTTCATTTTTTTTTGTTTTTTTCTGACAGATATAAATGCCATTATTAGGATTTGCATACTAATAGGTCTTGATGGGTTTTGGTCGTTAAAAATAAAAGATTCCAAATATGTCGAATAATCTCATTACAAGCCTGATTGAAAATCCAGAAAAATATTTTAATTAAGCCAATGCGCATGCTTATACTTTTAGGAGTGTATGCACCAAGATGGTCGGCTTTAATCCGCAGATTATCAAAACTTTTGGAAAAAATTTTGGAGAAATAGCCAAATAATTAATTAATCCATGTTTATCCTACACTCACGAGAAAGCGATGGTGGCGCTTTTATTTATTCCAAGCTTTCTGATTGACGTTTAACTTTTACCCTCGTAAATTTGCTGCTTTTCCAAGCCATACCAAGCACAGCGATAATTGAGCGTAAGCGAAAAATTGCAGCTACGCTGATGTACGCTAGGGATACGTTGCAAGGAAGCAGGCTTACATTGGTATACGTTGGCCTACGTTGCGCATACGCAGAGAGCAAACAAAGTTACACACATGCTTTTAGCTTTTCAGCGTATGCTAACGTATGAAATACGCGTTGCGCATACATTCAACATACGCTGAATCAGAGATGGTTAGCGTGAGAAATAAAAGTTGCGCCGCATGCGCAACTACTCCAAAAATCTTGCACCTCAAGCGTTTCTACAAGCCCAAAACATAATTGGGTCGCAAGCGAAACCGCACACGCGAGTGTAAGGTTTTGAAAAGTATAATTCTAATTGACTCGCTGCTCAAACTGCGCTAGGCTGCGTTACGAAACCAATATTCAAAACAAAGTATGCTTGCTACCAAATGGTAACCAAAAAAAGTATTGATTTCTTTTGAAAGATACAAGCATTTGAAAATGCACATCATTCATCATTTTTTGCGAAGAACGTCTTTATACGTAGTGAAAAAAGAACCTCAGCACCCGCACTTATTTGAATCGAGGTGTTAAAAAATTCCACCGATAAACTCTTCATGTGGTAGTAAGCGAACGACTTCGGAGTTAGTGTTTTTTTAATGGCTCGTAAAGGAAACTCTTTATAAACTTCAATACATATCTTGTGCTTAACTGGAGAAATTAGCATCACTCTTAAACGAATAGAGCACGCTAAAAAAATCATCCTGATTTTGTTTTAAGGGATTGAACCATCTAAGTATTGCTTATAAGAGCAATACCAATGTTGTCACTTCTGTTTGCAATATCTTTCAAGTTTTACCGGACTAGCAAAAAAGTTGTAATTAATGGTTTTTGTTGTTTCTTGTTTTTGAATTACGGTTAAAACATCAGATTGTTGCGATCCAGAAACGCGTTTAATGCCCAAAGTAAGTTTAAGTTTTATTTAGAAACGAGTAGCGTATTTCTAGAAAGACAACTAGAAAAATAATTTTTTATTTTAAATTGAATTTTACAATCATTTTTTAAATACTCAATTGGAAAATTTATTTTAAGTAATCAGCAAAAAATATTTTAGCAAGAAACGTTTCGGCCAAAAGACCCTTGCTGTAAATCCAGTAGAAGTTTTGCAAGCAGTAGACGAATGGAATTTCCCATGACAAGGCTTTTACGAATCTACCTCGCCATAGGCGTAGCCAAAAGGCCGGGGGGCAAGAAGCCCAAAAGAAAATTAGCTAGGAAAAATGCTTATTAAAATTATTAGCTGGAGAAAATGCTTATCAAAATTTTTAAAAATCCAGGGAAAATCCAAAGGAAGAATATTCGCTAGGGAAAATGCTCATTGAACAAATTATTGAATTTGAATTGAGGGGGCCTGGCTCCTCTAGACCCCTAGTCGTACATGTACTTGAAACTGGTTATTTTCATGACAAAACAAGAATTTCCCAGGCAAATATTTTAGTGACTACTTGCTGCTAAAAATGTTACAGAAGGCAATGTATCTTGATTCTCTCATCTGGGTCAAGTCAAATTTAACCCTCAAGTTCAAGATTTTAGATGTGTTTTGGACTTGATCTGTAACTGTAAGTAAAGGTAAGACTGAACAATTTAATTTTTTCAATTGGCTTTTAAATCTTAAAAATTTAGTTATTTGAAATGGCTCTCAAAACGTACGAAATGTGATCCAAATAGCATTAAACTAAATCTCAAAAAATTGCTTAGAGACCGGCCCCCTGATTCCGTTCCGTGATACGTTTGGGTTAAATTAGTTTGCTCCCCACGTCTCCCAATTTAGACAATTTTCGAAATCTTTTAAACTTTTGGTTCAAGTTCTTTTCCTTTTGCAAAAATCAGGTCCCCTCCCCATTGGCCTGAAAAGTATGCAAAATTGCACGTTTTTGGTGCTTTTCGAGACAGATTTTTGCTCAAAAAATGAAAACAGCCCCTCCCAAAGGGATTTGCGTGCCGCGGTTGTGAAGGAGTTGCCGTGATTCGGCCGGAAGAACCGTGTGAATTTCCGATTTCGGCCGAAGAGTCTGTCTCAATTTGGTTGAAGACCTTTTTTTTTTTTTTGGAGATCACCCGTTTTTGGGCAGAAAAACCGTTCGAATTTCCGATTCCGAAAATCCGTCTCAATTTCGTTGAAGACCTTTTTTTCTTTGGAGATCACCTGATTTTGGGCGGAAAAACCGTTTGAATTTCCGGAAAAGCCGTCTCAATTTCGGATAAACTTCTTTGAATGTGATTCAAGAGCAATGAAAATTCGGGTGAAAGTCGTTTATAGTTTTCTCACTCTTTCAAAAAAGCCCCCTCCCCCCTTTTCCAAATCCTGGCTGCGCGCCTGGGTTACATGCAAACCCAGTCTCTGGCTTTTGATCCTCCATTCTGTGGTATGTTTGCCCATAAAAAGTAATTCTTTTCGAAAATGTTTGATGACGTCATTGCGTGTTATTTGCGGTTTGGCCCTCCCCCAATCAATAAAATCCTGGCTACGCCTTTGTACCTCGCCAATGATTTTTTTTTAACATTAATCGCAGTTGATTGAAAAACAATCATTCCTCATCGTATTTGAATTGATTGCGCTCAAAATTGCTGAAATACTTGCTGCGAAAACGTTAGTGCAAGTAAAATAGTTGCACCCCAACTTTGCGCCGCAATAATTGCGGCACAAGTGCCCAACTCTCCGCTAAATACGCTAGAGGTTTGCTAAAGGTACGTTAAGGGTTAGTTCAGATATCAATATTTTTGACTTTCCGGATAGCTGATATATCCGTATAATACGGAATTTAACTAACCGGTTAGCCGGATAATATCCGCTAAGAGGCCTACGTTAGCCATTAAGAGGCCTACATTTGCACGAATTAGTATTGTTTAGAAAATCATTGCACAGTATTACTGTGCATATACGCACAAGCGTTGTACGAGTGAACATCACTCAGATTAAACGTTAAGGGTTTCTGCAACGCATGAAACTTGGTTTTGAATGAAACTGCATAAAACGCAAATCGACTTCGTTCACAACGCATTCTCGTGGACGAGTGATGAACTTAAAACGTCCAGTGTGCACAGGAAACTCTTCTTTAAAACTTAAACGGCCAAAATAATTAACGTAATACCAACTATAAAACAAAAAGCTGTTTATAGAAAAAAATTTGGGGAAAATTTGGCAATAAAAAAGTTTGAAGTGTGGCAACATAGTCAGCTTATATTTATTTGAGAGCCTTTATCAAAAGAGTCACATTTAGCTTGCGTGCCATAGGTTCCCAACCCCTGCTTGCAGACTTGACCTTGCCATGCGAATACGGTCTTGTGTGAAGATAATCAATCCCTTTGCTTTACATTTGTGATGTAACAATAAAGTTCATTTTTGCATTTACATGCAGTTGAAAGCAAATAAGGTACCTGCAGGTAATATGGCCATGCTGGTAATATGGCCCACTACTACGATTTACGGATCTAAAAAAAGTAAAAATTTTCTGTTTGCATGCAGTTGGAGTATGATCTATGCTAGTATTGATTGGAGAGTTTGGGTTGGATCCGTGCAGTAATGAGTTCGCTACAGCGAAACAAAGTTTTAAAATCTTGAAATGGAGCCTTTTTGTTAAATCTGGGATTTTTCACTTTCCAAAAACGAGATGTATCGTTGCAGAAAATTCAATTTCTTGTTAGCAGGACAGGAAAGGATTGTTTCACAGTTAATTTACGCGGTTTTGTTTGTTTAGAAATATTTCAGCCTGAGTGTAATTGTTATAAAATTGTTCGAGAGCCTTTGCTGGTAATCAGGCTCAAGCACTAATATATGTGTGGTTGTACGGTTATACTGGTCCAATCACGTGAGTACTAGTCCATTCACGAGAGTAGTAGTCCATTTACTTGAGTACACCTGATTTTTTTCAACTGAGCTTAAAATGTGATTGCCTAATTTTAAATTTAGTTGCATACAGCATAGTAATGCATTAATTTAGGGTACATTTGCCTGCTGATTTTTTGATCCCTAAAAATCAACCTAGTGCTTAGAAATGAGTTCAAGACCTCCTGTTAATGTTCCTTAGCATCTTCATGCTTGATTTAATGCAATAATGCCACAAACAAAGCATTAGTTTTTTATCAAAATCTTCTAAACAGCTTGACAATCTTGAGCCTTATTACCTGCATATGCATCTAATATGGCCCAAAAAATGTGTTTTTTAAAAATTACCTCACGGAAAACCTAAACTTCATATGATCTTTATTGTTTGATATATGATCTCTATCAACTCACACTACATCCCCGGAAAGTTTGATCTGAAACCTTCAAGTAGTTCTTGAAAAACGTGAGAAAGTTTTTTAGGGTGGCCATATTACCGGCAGGTACCTTATTATACGCTAATTAAAAATGTGAATAAAAGGTAGTCAATCTCCACTATCCACTTAACAAAGGAAGTTCAAACTTAATGCAACGCGTAAAACCGTGGCAAAACGCATTAGCAATGATATTCTCTTATCCAGTTAACCACAGAATTATATCCGAATATCAGATAGTGAAAAAAACTCCCGGTTAATCGGTTAACCTGCAATCGATATCCGGATAATACAACCCTAGTACGTTGCTTATACGTCTAGTACTGTACTTTCCATTTAGGTTGAACCGGGTTTTGAAAAAGCTAGTCTAAATTGTGCAAGTGCTAATAAATCGAATTATTATGGAGACGAAGGTTGCTTTGCTACAACTGCAATATTTCGCTGCATTGAATTGTCGCGTATTAATCCGCTATGCCTTCTATTCTTTGGAAATATGCGTATTGTATGGCTTCTTGCTTGACTGGCTTCACTGAATTTTGAGCAATGATAGGCCTGCTGTTTCTATGCTCGCGGTGTGCGAGTGACGAAAGCGTGAGTTTATTGACTTACAGTACGACTATCTCGTCTTCAGCACTTCGACTGGATGTAAAAATTTCAGCAACAATAAACGCCTTTATAATCCATGACCAATAATAACTAGGGCCCATTAGACTCAATAAAGTCAATTTTTTTCAGGACCTTGTTTCATCATCAAACCTATGTGTTCTAGTATTGGTTTTAAGTTTGTATCGTGCAAAACGTTAGCTTCGTCAACTACTAGTCCGTTAACAAACTTCACACTTCCGTTAACGTTAATCCGTTATTTTCAGCTTTAATTAACGGAAGTCAATAAAGTCCGTTAATTCGTTAATCTTTTGCGTGTAATTTACATTTCTTTTTATTCACTCGCTTCTAGAACACGTATTGACGTTGTTGAGCTGATTGTAAGAAAATATCAATTGCTATGGTGTCTTTTTGTATTTTGGAAGTTATATTTTACAGTCTAATGTAATTTCAAGATAAAAATAAGTTCAAATGCACTAACGAAGCTGCGATCGGAAAATCTTTCGAAATTTTTAACAACGATAATTGATAGACTTATGAGGCTGCAGCTTATTATTTGCCACAAAAAACAGCTCCTTTCTTTGCTTTCTTCTATAAAACTCGTGCTAATGCGCAACAAGTGTTACCAGTACAACTTAGTTTGTACCGGTACGATGAATTAATGGTGCTAGAAATTAACGATAAAAACCTTAACGGAAGTTAACAGAACTTAACGGGAGTTAATTTAGTCCGTTAACATGAAAAAACTTTTTAACGGATTAACGAGTTAATGAAAAAGTTAGCTTCGTTATTAAAGGATTAACGATTAACGGACTTGTGCCCAACTATGATTTAAAGGGCTTAGCAGTCTGCTTCGATACATTTTAAAGGTCAAAATAAAGTCAAAATTTTGAATGAGGTCAAAATTTGTCAAACTCGCTTTTTTTTAATTTCGGAAGAAATTACTTTTTTGATTTATTTTTCTGAATTTTTAAGCGGCTTTTAAAATTTCATGCACAGGTCTATATGTGTTTTGGTAGTTTTGCAATTCAAGCTTTGTATTTCAGTAAGTGTTAACGCTGCCGTCACAATAGCTAGCATTCCATAAGCGTAGCCAGGATTTTTGATTGGGGGGGGACCAAACCCAAAATCACATGCAATGACGTCATCAGAAATTTTCGAAAGAGAGGCATTTTGTGGTACAAAGATATTGCAGATTAGAAGATCAGAGGCCGTGGCCTGTGTGTTGGCACATAACCAAGATTTTGCTGTAGGAAGAGGGCTCAAACCCTTCCAAAAAGAGTAAATTGGGTTGAGTAATGAGCAAACTTGTGTGTCTCAAACGTATCATAGATGGGGATCTGGGGGCGAAGCCCTGAGCCTCTGGGCGATTTTTTGTAATTTTTTGGAAAAAACTAGGTATTTTAATGCCTTTGGGTCACAATTCGCTCGTGTTTAGAGTCATTTTAAAAAACATCGATTTTTGTTTGTCATAAAAATAAGCATTTGTAACTGTAATAATACATGTACGATCAGGGATCCCAGGCCCTCTCAATTCAAATTCAAAAATTAGTATAACGAGCATTTCTTCCCGCTAACCTTTTTTTTTTTAACAGTACTTTGCCGCAAAAAAAATGTGGAGGTGGAGATAAATTGTTATTAAAAATGATACAATAGATAGTTACGCCTACTAACCGTGTAATTGCCCGGGCCGGATTTACATTGCGCCGGCACTTAACACTTTGGAGATTTTCTCAACATCTTTCTGTTAAAAGTAGGTGAAGACCAAAAAAGTCTCACCATCTGAGCCCTGGGTCCCTTGCAGGTTTTGCCATAGTTTGGTAAATCCGACTCTGATCATTACATTACGTTCATAAATAGGTTAGATGAGGGCCTGAGGTAGCAACTTTTAGGATAAAAACTCTTAATTTCGCCCGGATTATGCGTTAAAATTGGTTTGCAAAAATTGAAATGAGGGGGGGTCCGGGGGTCTTGTATGGTCGTCAATGTTTTCGTTAATTACTTACTGTTGTACGCGGAAAATGATAAAAGAAACTGAAACTGAAAAAAATAATAGAGTTTTTGTCATCAAATCAAATCAAATCTAATCTTTCATTATACTCGCTGTAATACGCCGAAGCGTGTAACGAGTTGGCGGGGCCCATCTCCGCATCATTGCGGCCGGGCAACACAGCTCCATTCGAAGAAATGTCGCAGCGGTGGCGAGCCGTTGGCAACACTGTGTCCGATTTGACCGGCCCGAGATTTGAACCTCAGACATCCCGCTCCAGAGACGAACGCGTTAACGTTCGACCAACTGGCCGGTGAGTTTTTGTCATATTTTTGTCATTGGTGACCTTTCAATTGGGTGTTGGACCCCCTAGCTACGCCTATGGGGCCCTGGCACTGTGCCATATGGTAAATCCAGCCTTAATTGGTTATTGCATTATGTTCATAAAAAGGTTAGATGAGGGCCTGAAGTAGCAACTTCTAGAACAAAAACTCTGAATTTCACCCTGATTGTACAGTACATTTAAATTGGTTGACAAAATTTGAATTGAGGGGACCCAGCCCCCCTTGCTGTCAATATTATTGGTAATTACTGTTGTACGCGTGTACTGTTGTACTCGAAAATGCTAAAAGAACCTAAAACTTGAAGAAACTGGCTTTTTGCCACATTTTTATCATTGGTGGCATTTCAATTGGAGGGATGGGGGCCGCCCTCCTGGCTACGCCTATGTAGCATACAATTAAGTATGCCAATTGATGTTGAAAATGTGTATAGACAGAAACTATAGTCTCTAAAGTACTGTTTTAAATCGGTTGAATTCAAACCGAATTTCGTAAATTGCGATTTATGAAATATATTTATTCAATATTTGTACAAAAAAAAAAGGTCATAACAGTTTAATCAAACTTTAACTAAAATTAAAGCCAAAAACAAAATTTTTAGGTCAAAATAAAAATGGCCCTAATTATAACAATTATTATTTTAACAATTACCGAAGGGTTGTGGTAAAATTGCTTAAAATAAGCAAACTTGTTTTACGCCATAATAGAGTCACGACTACATCAATGATGCCACTACAGCAACTCGACCACTGTGACTGAATATAAAACTTTCAGCAGCAACGGAAAGACTGTTGTGGCGTCAATTTACATTCTTTCATCAATTTACAATGCCTTGCATCAGTTTACAATCAATAATTGCTCTGAAATTGCTTGAAATTAGCAATTTTTTCAGGTTATCATGACGTAATAATATACTCACAATCACTTCATACATGTTTCAAGCCGATTTATCACTTTAAAGTATGTTTTTATTCAATAGGAAATGCTGGCAATGAAAGTAACCATCAAAAAACAAAATATAAACTTTAACACTGAAAATACTTTAGCGCTTCGTAGTGTAAAAAAAGTTGCTTGGGTTTGTTCACACTACGGACCAACGATTAAAAAGCGATTTACCAGTTAACAATTTAAAGTTTTGCAAATTGACAAATCACTCAGTATAAACCCAATTCAATATATCTAAATCAAATTGAATTGGCATAAACCCAATTTGATATTTATAAATCAAATTGAATTCCCTTATACTCATTTCGATTCATATAAATCAAATTCAAATTTCATAAATCAATGTTGATATGCCATAGCAGTAATTCATTTAATAGCTTTTTCCTAAATTGTTTCTTTAAAATCAAAAGCAAATTCATAGTTATACATTTTTTTATGTTTGTTTAAGCAGTAAACAATCCAGAATTTGCAGTTATGTTGATCGTTTTACAGTGTCTTTCGCGAGCAGAATGGTGTAGTACGTTTTGTAAAGTGCTGGATTTAATGTTTTTGTTGATAGAAAATACCGGTAACTGCTGAAGCAATTTCGAATTCGAAACATTTAGTATCATTAATGTTTGTGGTTGAAGCTTGACTTGCTATACACATACACCCCTTTTTTATAAAAACAATTTTAAAATATAAGAACAGAGTATTTAGTTTACTGCAATTTAAATATTATTACGCCGTGGATTTTCAATCGAGCTAACGTTAAATGCTAACGTTAAATCCCAGGTAATAGCATAGGAACAATTTTATAAGAATACAAGGTTAATTTTGCTTAAAATTTAAGAAGTTAAGAACAATACCATTTGCGTGATAAAAAAAATGGAAGGAATACATGTCAAATTTCAAACACCGAAATCTATTTCAGTTAGTGTACTACTGTCCCCAGAATTGCAAGTCGGGAAGAAAGTTTCGAGCCGAGCTCGGGCTTTTAGGTTGACAAAATCTCAAGCTTAACTCAGGCTCGATACTGCCTGGTGATTTAGGTGTACTATAAAAGCATGATCATATATCTTTGCAAAACTAAATGACGTCTTCATTTCAACAACAATACAGATATTAGTACACAATGGGGTAGGTACTGCTGTGCGTCCACGTCGTCCACCCTGGGTAGCCCTAAAGCAAACAAAATCAGTACCAAAACTACCCAACAAGTCATGAAAAATACATTGTATCAAATCTATCTTCAAAAATTACAGAAAAAGCTGCTTCAAACCGTCCTTTTCAGGGCGAGAGACTACGGCATCTGGCTATGAATCTTTTGTTATCTTCCAAATGAGAGATGTTGCAACGAATTGCTTTTAAACAGAAAGCAACAATCATACTGGTACAGAAAACATATTAGATTACTGCAGAAAGACTTAAAATAGCTGGCCACACCTAGGCTGATTATGTTCCCGGCAAGGATCATGGTATAGTCACCTTTGTTTCTATTTTGGTGATGTTTACCCACATTGAAAGCTCAAAAGGCACCAACCCCACTCAATGCTGGTCTACAATAGAAGTTCAAAGTGTCAAAATTACGAGCATCTACCATCTTCCATCTGCTTCTCTTGTTCTTTCCAATTTATCCAAAATCACAGGACAGACAATAATATCAGGTGATTTCAATTGCAGACGTGAAAATTGGGGATATACAAGTTCAAATGTAAACGGAGAAGTACTGGCAAAATATCAACAACCTCCAACTGCTTTACAGTCCTAAAAAACCTTCATCTTTTCAATCAGGCTGATGGCACACAGCAAAAAGTCGGGATTTAGTCTTTTGCACAACAATCAACGAATCTACACCAAAGAGGCAAATTTTGGAGAGGTTTCCTCATTCACGATACTGCTCCTCAAACATCCGAACTTCGCAATCGACAAAACCAATCCATTATTCTCCTATCCCAAGATGGAATTTCAACAAAACTGATTGGACTAAGTATGAATTATTGACTGCAGTATTCCTCGTATTTGTGCCCGGGCAGTACAGCTCCCTTCGAAGAAATGTTGCAGCGGTGGCTAGTCGTTGGTAATACTGTGTCCGATTTGACCGGCCCGAGATTTAATCTCAGGCATCCCGCTCCAGATACGAACGCGTTATCCCTCAACCTAGTGGCAATCAATTTAATTACGACAACGTTCGAATAAACAAAGCATTTTTTACAGCAAACAGTCAAAATTGCGATAAATTCGCTATCCGGATTAAGAGCATATTTGCTCTTTAAGCGCATGCAACACAAAAATTTGAATAAAATAAGCGACTAATCTAACTTAACGATGTACAATGGGATTAATCAAATAAAAAGACAATACCAAACCTTGGCATAAAATACACAAACTTTTAAAAATACGCGGTTAATTCAACATCTTTTCCATGTTCATAATTTTGATGATCTCAAACTAAACCAATTTTATATAAAAATATCGCAGACAATATCATTATATGAATGTAAAATCGAAGGCGAACTGCTCCAAAAAAGACTAAGATAACTGCAGATTAGCAGTTTTTACTGTTCTTAAAACTGAGCAATATAATTATTGATGCAATATATTTTGTTGATGGAAAAATTTAGAGAATCAAACCCAGACCGAAAAAGTACAAGATGACTACTCTATGGCAACGGTTTATTGATGATGAAACATTGATTGTTTTTACAAAATCAGTCTGCAATAATTCACTAAAACGGCTAAATTTATTTAAATTTTTATAAAAAGGATAAATATTAAAATTGATGTCGATCTTAAAGGACCTTGATCAGTTTCTTATTCAAAAAAATTTAGTTTTTCTTAAAAATTGTTGGCTGGTTTTGTGAAAATATTTAATGTTTCATCACATCACATGTTTTGAATTTTTTATTTACTTGCCGGCAAGTTATGTTCTCCGTCCATTTTTCAAATATTTTCTTCTAAAGTTTTGTTAATTCTTGGATTAAAGTTAATCTATGTTGGTGCTCTTGACCCCTGTAGTTTATAATATTGCTTGCGTTTTTTATAGTATAGAAATAATCACCTTAATGCATGCGAAACTGAAAACTAAAAAATCTATTAAAGCATAAATTGCGTTTACTTTATCGAATGGAAGTATAGACCCTAAGAAACATAAAGCAGGGGAAATAACACAGTAATACGCCGAAAACATAACCAAGAAAATTAAAAAATATTTTATGCGTTTAAATAACTCACTTAATAATTTTAATATAAACCAAGCCACAACCATCGCGATTGAAACTGAAGGAAAACCACACTCACTTGCAAAGAAGAGAATTTCGAGAGTACTAGTTAAGGAAGTCTTATCAAACAAATTAGATAGATTGCATACCGCAGATACGGGAATTCCTATAGTAACCAGCATGCACAATAAAAACACAAGAATTTCAAGGATTTCAATTATACCGTTTCTAGCTCTTTTCGTGGCCGCTGTGTACCGGTTCAACTCTATTGTCTATTCAAAGTCAATCAAAACAAAAATTATTGTGTATTAATATATTCACAAAAAAATGTAAGCATACATTACAGTCTGCTCTTTAAAAATTATTGGTGGCTACTGGCCAAACAACGGTCGAATTGATAGGCTTATGCGAGTGGCTGCTGCTCACTCTATGAACTTGCTGCCATGCTACTTGACTGGAAGACCAAAAGGTCTAATTGCAGTCTCTCTCCTATGCCAATTTAGCTAAGTATGTGACTTTTAATGTTTCATTTCATTAAAAAGCTTCCGAAACTGTTGAAATGTGCTAACAAATAAAACATTGTCGACGTCAGGTTCGATTTCCGGTTACGTCAAAAAAGACTAAAATAGACGTTAAAAGTTGTCCTGCTTGACCTTCAACATAGCGGTCTTGTAAACGTCTTCTGGAGCAATAGGATCTGATGATATGACTTGAAGAGGTCCAGAGTAGTGAAGACAGTTGATTCTGCCTACATCCTAATAAAATCTGTCAAAAGAGGAATTGAATGTTTGTCTGCGATTGCCTGCTCGTTCAACAAACGAAAATCACCACTGATGCAAAATTCTCCGGGATTATTTTTTGGTACCAAGTGCACAGGGGATGCATATAGAGACTCAGGTTCTTCAATAACCCCCACATTGAGTAACTTTTGGAGCTCCAATTTTAAAACGTCATGTTTCTCAGGGCTCAAGCGTCGAACTTTGGAGGAGGCAGGCAGGCCTACTGTTCGAATTTGATGAAGTGTGTGGTGTCTGGTGGAGCGATGGAAGTTGTCCACCTCGAAAACTGATGGGTACTGCTAAAATAAGTTTTGCAAAGAAGATTCAGTTTGAGATGTGGGGATCGGTCGAAGCGTAGAATAGGCTAATTCTCTGGTATGTGGCTATTTGACTACCCTTGGCAGCAGAAAGATAACCAGAAATTCATGGGTCATCTGCTGATGGCTGGCATGATATTATGCATCCATACTTTCGGAGTTGATGATGAATGCAATGTTAGTATTGGGGTCACGGACAATCCTTTGGGTGAATTTCCCTAGTGATGATGCTGATGTGTGGAACATTGGGGTTGCGAAATGCATTCCGGTTGGTAACTCTCTAATCACAGTTGCCATCGCAATTTCTGGCTTGATCGCCACATTTTTGGTGAATGTGACAGATAGATGATTGGGGATTTTCGAACCGAGGACAGGACATTTTCGAAAACTTGTAGGCGTCCAGGCCAAGGACGTCTTTTAGGATTTCACCTTTGTTGCTTTTTATCTCATTTTTTTCTTTTTTATGTGTTTTGCTCTGTTTGATTTTAATATCGTTTCGTAATTATTGTTTTTTGGGTTCTCCTCCACCATTGCTGGTGCAAAAGAGAAACTCTATTATATTTAGATTTTTGATTTAGATTTTTGTTCGGCAACTTCATTTGATATTGTTGAGCAATGTAATTTGGTATAGCAACTTTTTTTGAGTGTTTTGAGAGCCAAAACATAAAAATTTGTAAACCGAAACGTACTGATATATCTTCGGTTTTGACTGTGTGCATTATATTTGAAACTATACGAGCGTGCTTTTCTTCTCTTGCAGTTTCCTTTAGAAACCGGGTGAAAATAAATTTGTCCAAATTCAACCCACATTTTGGCCGTCATATCTTTAGTGTTGCCATGATTGAAATAGTTTATAACCAATTTTTTCGTTAGTTGGATCCAAAAAAAGAGATTAAAACACTCAATCCGTTTGGGGCAAAATATAGACGTTTGTCAGCAATAAATGCAAGTATCAAAATACACTTTACTAGCAGGAATAATGTTTACATCTTTATTCACCGAGTTGTTTCGGCCAGAAGATAATGCAGAAAGCTTGTCGTAGTTCAGTCAAGCTGCCACCTTCTCACCACTTGGAAATTAGGCTTTCAAACGCTTAGCTAAGGGTCTTAAGTCAGCTGGTAACACCTTTGCCGATTTATGCATGAAATGCTACGGGTAGTGCCTATTGCTTTGTCTACATCGATGATATACTGATCTTTTCTGAGTCCGGGGAAGATCATTGGAAGCATCTTTCTGAGGTTTTTTACCGCTTAGAGCATTACGGCCTTCTCTTTTTGACTTAGAGATTCTCTTTTTGACCCCGAAAAAAAGAACCAAAAAGCCCGTACCATGGAGAACGACTGCTGATGTAGCCTTCCTCGCTGCGAAGTCATCCTTTGCACAAGCTGCCAGCCTTGCCTTTCCCGTTTCAGGAGCCAAGATTTCTCTTATGACAGATGCATCTAATATAGCAGTTGGGGCTAATTTGTGACAGGAAGCCGATGGTCAACAACAACCATTGGGATTTTTCTCCCGGTCCCTATCCCGTGCCCAAAGGAACTATTCCACATTCGATCGAGAACTACTGGCCATTTACCTTTCTCTCAAGCACTTTTGCTACTTTCTGAAAAGCCGCTCTTTCACCATTTAATTACACAGACCATGCTCTCCTTATTCACGCCATTTCTTCTCCTCTTAAGGATGCACCAGGACGATGCTTTCGCTAGCTCCAGTTCATTTCGGAGTTAACTACTGACTTTTGCCTCTTAAAAGGCACAAATATTGTTGTCGCCGATCTTCTCAGTCCCCCTCCAGAAGTGAGCGCTCTTTTCAAGGGTTTCAAGAGATAGATCTGGAAATTCTGGCCCGAGGGCAACTTCAGGATCCAAAAGTGCTTGAGTTTCGCCGCTCTAACACAACATCGCTTTGCCTCAAAGAACACATCGTACCAGACTCTCCTTTGCTGCTTGACACCTCTCTGTCCATCCCCTAAGTCATTGTACCACACCGCCTCAGGAAACACGCTTTTGACGCTGTACATTCTCTTTCTCATCCGGGAATAAGAGCTTAGTGGGACCTGAATAGCGAACGTTTTGTCTGGGAAGGGATGCAAAAGGATATACCTGAATTTACAAGAGCCTGTGTCCTATGTCAGCAGTCCAATCCATCGTCACAACTCTGCCCCGCTGCAATCATTTCTACAACCAGACTCGCGATTTTCTGCAATACACTGTGACTTAGCGGGTTCCCTTCCCGAAAGCTGTGGCTACACTTATCTGCTCACCATTATAGACCGGTTTACCAGGCACCTCAAATGTAACCCACTCCGTGAAATAATCGCCAAGGTGTGTGCCGACGCTTTTGTCCTCAACTGCTCAGCCAGATTTGGTTGTCCAAAAGTCATGACATGCGATAGGGGCGCCCAGTTCAGCAGCCAGCTCTGGGCAGAACTGTGCAAATTTCTTGGCTGCAAACTAGTCCACACCACAGCCTTCCATCCTGAGAGCAATGAATTTTTGGAACGCCCACATAGAACGTTGAAGGCCTTCCCAAAGGTAAAGAAAACCCTCGCGATTGGTTTTGCAATTTGAGGTTTGTCCTTTTAGACATACGCTCCACTTCGAAATCTGACTTCGAGGTTTCCTCCGCACAGCTTTGTTTGGTAACTTTTCTACAATTATCATAGCAATTCTTTGAGCCCTCTACCGAGACACTTCAAACCGAATACTGCGCTCAACTTTGCCGGCTCATGTCGACTCTCAGAGCTCCACCCCCACACCATCATGGCACACCACGTTTGTATGTAGAAAAAGCATTTCAGACCTGCACACATGTCTTCGTCAAGAACGACACCGCCCGCTTCTTGTTTGATCGGCCTTACAAAGGCCCATGCAGGGTACTGAACAAAGAGCACAAATTTTTCACACTCGATTTGTTCCTTGCCGAGACGTTGTTTTCATTGACCGACTTCGAACTGCTCATCTCACACTCAACAATGAGCCAGAGACACAGCAGCCCGTTGAAGGACGTTCTTAAACACTTCCAATACCGCCATCCCAGCCAGAAGCTTCTTTCCACTTTTAAGATTAGCAACCGAAATCTGTTTTGCGAACTCGTCATGGAAGAATAATTCACAAACCGAAGCGCTATGTACACTTTCTTCTTCCTGCGCGCTAGGAGAGGGGTCCTCACCTCCACCGTGTCTCAACGGGGAAAGAATAGTGAGATTGCCCATTGAAGAGCAGGGCATGTCGTAAAAAGCGACTTCAAATTGCTCAATCCTTCTTACGCTACTCGTATTTTTTCACACCACATCAAATACATAAAATGTTGAAACTTCTAAACTATACGTGAGTGCATTTGGGTTTTCGGCTGCTCTCTATTATATGGAGCAATTTTGGGGGGGAACTTCGATTATTTGCTTGCATGGAGTGACAGTGTTCGCCTGGCCAGCAGCATCACGGGCAAGAGATGTTTCGAAAATCACGTTTTTTTCACAGCACGTACGCAAAGCGGTAGGAGCTCGAGATCCTGGTCGCATTTGCTTGTCTTTTTGGTAGCTCAGAGGGATCACGCCTACACACTTCAATTGCATGACACAATACTTTTTCACATCACCAAAGCGTTTCAAAGCTAGGGCACTCACATTGCTATACACACATCGTAGACATCACCCTTACACCATGTACATGTACATGTTTTTCTTTCCAAGCCTTCTCTTAGTGTTTCTGTTTCATCATAAATGTTGTTGCTAAAATTCTGTTTCATCATAAATTTAGCAAGGATTTTGCTCCTTTTTATGTCTTTTTGTTTGCTGAACTGGTTTTTATAAAAGTCCGCGATTACGATAGTCAGGTGCTCATTAACTTTCGTTTGCTTGATCATCGTCGTAGATTTGAAAATTTCAACCTCGAACTAATATAGTATTTATCTCGCTGGACACCGAATTCAGCCTTTTTAGAGAGGACATGAGTTTTTTTTGATTGATTTTTCTCAGGGATTGCGGCATTCTGTTTTGCATACTGGAGGACTTTTACGTCCTGCTTTTGAACCTTGCTCTGCTCTTAGCAGCGCGTGGAGATTTTCACATCGTTCGCTCCTGAAATAGATGTGGTGGACATTGTTCGCGGTTCCTCGTTGACATTCCAGCACTGGACGCTTTCGTGAACTGAACATTGAACGGTTTTGCATTCTAGCACTGCGTATGTTTGAATTTTGATGTGTATACGTTACCCTTCGCTGCGCGAACCGGCGCGCTGAACCGTACTGAACGAACTGAACATTTTGTTTGCGAAGGCCTTTTGTTACTGACGACGTTTTTTTTTGCCATTTTGAGCTACTGCATTTTATTTTCCACATCGCACGCTCCAGCCGGCAGCTTCTCCAGCACCTCCATGTAGAAGCCAACAGCCTAGCCCCTGCTGGCTCAGCCGCCATCTTCGCCTATCCTTACCCCCGCCTGAGCGTCACTCTTGAGGTCTACTTGTTTCTCAAACCCTTGTTACGATACTGCATCACTTCCATCACACTTTTCTTTCATTCTCGTCTAAAACACGCATGCTCGCGTTCCTTTGTTCTTGACTTACGCCTATTTTATTTTGAAGGGAGAGGCTCTGTAGCGATAGCACTCATTGCCGCTTCCATAATTTGCTTGATTGTTTCTAAGCCACAGCGCACCAATCAAATTAGCCCATTCGTTTTATCACTGTGACGCTCTTGACTTGACAATGATATACCAATGGCGGTTGGTATATAACGCTGGAGGAGCCGGCTTCAAACCAGCACCGTCGCTACGGGGGGGCCAGGGGGGCCGTGCCCCCACTTACGACTGCATGTGCCCCCCCCCCATTTTGGTTTACTCAGAATACTTTTGTGGAGCATCACGTAACGACACGACAACAAGCAATAATGGAAAAAGAAATACTTAACGTTCAAAGATAATTAATTCTCTTTTGAAGTTTTCTCGATTCTTCACGAAATTGCTGGTGACCAACTGTTGTACATAAATGTGACGAAATAATTTTAGGAATGTAGCCAGAACGGAATTTTGGGGGCAAGCGAAATTTTGAGGGGGCAATTAAAGAGCCGATTTGGTCCTCAAGACCAAAAAAAAAAAGAAAAGGTTTTTACTGAAATTAAGCCGCATTTTCTGGCCAAAATAAGGTGAAAACAAAAAAAAGTCTTCAATCAGATTGAACTGCATTTTCTGGCCAAAGTAACGTGAACATCAAAAATCACCAAAAAATCTGACTTTTGACATTTTGCACCAAATCCTTTGGGGCGGCAAAAAAACGAACTTTGACCTAATATGCATAAAATTTTCTGAAAAATTGAATTTAACTGAAATTATTTGGGGGGGTAAAGCAAAATTTTGCTCCCCCTGGCTACGTTCCTGAATTATCCGCCTTATAAATGTGTCGCGGAATTGGGATGTAAGCCTACAGAATCGTTACCGGTTCTTCGTTAGAAATTTTGACCTGACACAATAGGTGAAAACGTTTTTTTAAAAGAACAGCTGTTTTTGTTTTAGAGCACACTCACTATTTTTTTTTAGGTCGCAGTCTATTGCGCAACCATTGGATAGGGTCTAAGGGGGCTTCAGCCCCCTTCAGCCAAGTCATTGAGAAAATATACCCCAAAAAAAACAAGTGTTCAAGTGTTTTGGACTTGACCTTAAGTATAAAAAGGGGCTAGGCAATTCAATTCTTTCACTGACTTCTGAATTTTAGCAATTTACTCTAATTATTCATTTGGCTTCAAAAACGAGCGAAATGTGATTGAAATGGCGTTAAAATCGCTATTTTTTGCCGTAAAATGACAAAAGTCATCCAGCGGATGGGGGCTTTTTCCCCAGGCCCCTCTATGATTCGCCTAAGTTGCATCGGTTTGTTCAGCGCGGGCCTAAATCAGACAAATTTTGCACAAAAAAAATTTACTTTTGGTTCAAGCCCCTTTTTCCTAGCAAAATTATTGTTGTGTTTCTGGTCGCATTATGGCTTCAAACACGTGCAAAATGTGATTGAAATGGCGTTAAAATTGCTGTTTTTTGCCGCAAAATCACAAAAATCATTCTGACGCAAGGGACTCTGCCCCCAGGCTCCTCTGTGATACGCTTGAGTTGCATTGGTTTGTTTAGCACGGTGCCTAAATTAGGCAAATTTTGTGCAAAAAAAGGTAACTTTTGGTTCAAGTCCCCCCGTCTAAGCAAATTCCTGGTTGCGCTTCTGGTCCCAATTACCGCAGCAGACAGATTTTTCCAGGAATTTTATGGACCGCTAATAAACGCTGCTAAGCTTATACGTCTCTTTTTTTAACGTGAATTCAAAATTTTGGAAACAGCGCATAATTTGTAGCCCTAAAATACCAGTTTTTATATGCAAAAGTTCAGTCCATTTTAGTGCCCCCCCCCCCACTTTCGGCTAGTGCCCCCTCACTTTAGTTGCTCTGGCGACGGCACTGCTTCAAACGCACAGAGAATTCGTAACTTAGTAGTTGTAACTAATAAATTAACTCAGTGGTTTTAACAAATATGGTCTGCTCGACATATCACTGCACTATAGAATAGAATCGCTAAAACATTTTTACAAATTTTGTAAAAAGAAACCGTTAACCAAACAGTTAGGTTTGTGTTTGAGAGACTATTGAAAAAGTGAGAATTCATAATCAGTGAACGTTTGCACCTTGGCCCTAGCTAATGAAGTTAAGACCTTAAAATTGACCATTTGCACGTTTAGAATTATACTCAGTACTTAAACTGTAAAATTTTGCATGGGGGGACGCTTGTGCAGCCTTGACCAAACGCATTCGGAATGCGAATGAAGTTTAGTAAAAATTATGACTCAAGTTGTACTTCTTTCTCCTCAATCAAGCATAGACCAAAAAAAACAGGTCTTCACCGCAATTTGGCACTATTTTCGGCCGGAACTCGTTGGATTTATTCGTGCTAACAGGCACTTTTTCGTCTGATCATTTAGCGCTGAAATCTCGATGGGGGGACGCTAGATCTCGATAGGGGGTGCTAAATCTCGATGGGGGAACGCTGACTCTCTATGGGGGATGCATCCCCCCGCGTCCCCCCTACAATATAAGTACTGGTTATACTCATTCGCGAGTTACGCCTTAGTTGTTTCATTACAACGACACCACTAAAAATCGCCATCAACAACCAATATTGCTGCTAACGCGTAAAATTTCAAATAGAGATTCATTATTTTTAGACCCTACAATTTCGAATTGTCATCAAAAACTTAACAAAACGCAATATCTTGAACACTTTCGCGTTTAAAAACACTGGAAACATACATGTCAACCATAATTTTAAAAAACGGTGTCCTTGGTCTTTGGTTTTGGCCTCGACCATTCTTGTCCTTGGTCTTGAGAGGGTCTGTCTTAGAAAAGTCGAACTTGGCTATGGCCTCGGATTTTTTTGTGGTCATTGGCCTTGGCCTCGAACGTTGTGCCCTCGAATCTACTTTTGGAAAACAACAACAGTTAAAATATCAAAAGAATTACACGTGGGACAAAAGAGCGTGAACTTAGCAGCAAAGCGACTAAGGTGAGAGGAGCAAAATAACAAGTAGGTCACAAAGTATATACCATGTGCATATATGTAGGATTAATAGAATTTTTTTTAATCTGAAAGCTACAAATCACTATGCGAAAATAATAATTGGCACAGCATAACACCTACTCTTATAATCATTATTCCAAACTTGCATGCTACTACAGCTATACCTTGAAGTACGACAAAGATAAACACAATATTAACAAACACCAAATACAGTAAATAAACTCACGTATAATTCGACTAACATACACTTATTGTCTCGTACAAAAGTATACTAACTACGCAATAAAAGTACATTATACTCGCAAGAAGAATCAAATCTTAAATTAGCTGCGCGAGGTCAGTATAGAAATTTTAAAAAAGGAATTAATGAATTCTGTATTCAAATCGGTACTCATAAACTTCAAACTTATTTTCCAAAAATTACGTGAATATTTTTATCGTTTGTCCAAAAGCTTGATATCAAAGACTGGACTATTAGTCCAAACTAAATTTTTGTGAGGTAACTTAATTTGTTAGTGCTGTTTTAATAATTTTTTCAGCTTTGCCATCATTCAGTCTCCGAATTCTTAACAAAATCACGACCATGAGCACTTTTGCTTGGTTTTTCTCCCAAAAAAACTTTGACAGATATGAAGACCAACCATAGGCGTAGCCAGGGGGGGCTCAAGGAGCACAAGTCCCACCTCCCCCCAATTTAAATGCCACAAATGAAAAAGTGACAAAAATGCGTATTGTTTGTTCAGTTTCTTTTAACATTTTTTGCTTACAACACAGATGAACAACAATATTGACAACCAGGGTCACCGAACCCCTCAATTCAACTTTTTCTAACCAATTTAAATCTATAACCTGGGAGAAATTGAGAGTTTTTGTTCTAAAAGTTGCTACCTCAGGCCCTCATCTAACCTTCTTATGAACGTTATGCAATAACTCCGGCCGGATTGACCATAATATGGCACAGTACCAGTTAGGAGCCCAGCGCTCAGATGGTGAAGCTTTTTTTGGTCTTTACCTATATTTGGCTGAAAGATGTTGCGAAAATCTTCAGAGTGCCCATGACCCCGCGCAATGTAAATGAGCTTCAAAACCTTAAAGCTTAAAGGACAATTTTTGCGAAAATTCCACATTCTGAAATTTCTGAGAATTTCAGCCAACCATGTAGCCAAAACGTCTAGCATGTTAAATTTTGAGTTTAATTTAGGGGCTAACATTTTAACAAGGCATCCATAAGTTTTGTCATGTTTTCTTTTTTTTGATACCTATCCATTTATACTGAAAGTTTTAGCTACTAACGCAAAGCAGTTAAAACTATTTATATTTTGGGCAATCCATTAAAGAGCAAAATCTTCAACGTGGCACTTTTGTCATGTTTCATCTTTTTTTTTTTATTTACTTCCCGTAAAAGTTTAAAATTTTCAATTTTGGTGGCCGATTTGCAGATTCTACTTAACGAGGTACCCTGAAATTTTTTTAAACGTTGCAACCTTGAATTGCGTTAAAGATAAACTCTGATTATTTAGCATTACTAATTGGCTGAGCAATTACTAAAAAATATAACATGTGTTGTTTGCTATTTTTAACAAAATATTAATTAAATTTGCAAAATAATGCAAATAAACGGGTTTCAATTGCCAATAAGCGAAAATTTTTTCTATGTATAGTTGAAACCAGAGTGTTGGAGCCGGAGCCCCGGAGCAGGCCATTTTTGCCGGAGCTGGAGCTCACATTTAAATTCAGGTGGAGCCGGAGCCGGAGCTGGAGCTGGAGCAACGTTACTGTAGGATAGCTACCTGCTCCAGATCTTCTTAGTTGCCTATTGCTTTTCTTTATCACTGTTTTTAATTTGAGTGTAACTATACAAAATGCAAAGTCAGAAAATGGCCTTGTAAAAAGTTTAAAGGGAGCTTTTGTTAGATAAAACTAAAATCAACTATTCTAATTGTAGCCATTTGCGTTGCATCTAACAAGATTGATTGTTGTTCTTTCATCCAAAGCTATTGCGATCAAAAGATTTTTTTGTCCTAAATGGATGGGTCATCTGTAAAAAAAACTATGCCTGTATGCTTAAAATTGCTGCATTTAACTCTTGCATTATTTAATTACTGTTTTTTCTAGTATTAGCTACCGCTTAGTTCCTACGACCTACATGTCCTTATATTGTGCGCAGCCATGTGGTTCAAAGGCGTAGGCAGGGGAGGCCCGGGCCCCCCACCCCCTAATTGAAATGCTACCAATGATAAAAATGTGACAAAAAATCTAATTGTTTCTTCAGTGTCAGTTTCTTTTAAAATTTTCCGTGTACAACATACGTACCTACCACAGTAATGAACTATAATATTGACGACCAGGGGGCCCGGGCCCCTTAATTCAATTTTTGCCCACCAAATTATATGTGCAACTCGGGTGAAATTAAAGGTTTTGTCTTAAAGGTTGCTTAATTAGGCCCTCATCTAACTTCTTTATAAACGTAATGCAATAACCATATGCGGATTTACCATATGGCACAGTGCCAGGGCTCTCGTGCTCAAATGATAAGACTTTTTTTTGGTCTTCACCTATATTTGGCTAAAAGAGTTTGCGAAAATCTCTAAAGTGCCAGGAGCTCTGAGCAATGTAAATTTGGCTCTGTCCGGTCAATAACATCGCCAGTAAGCGTAACCATTTGTTGTAATATTTTTCAATAACAATTCACCTCTACCTTGCTAGTTTTTACGCGACAATTTACTTTTCAAAAAAAAATTAGCTGATTGAACAAACTAATGAATTTGAATTGAAAGAGTCTAGGCCCCCTGGCCGTATATGCACATACACAACTGGTTATTTTCATGACATGACAAATTAAAATCTCTAAGGAATATCGTTGAGTGGATTATTTTATTATTTACTGCTAAAATATTGCAAGATGCATTGTACCTTTCTTCCCCCTATCTGGACCAAATCACGTACAAAATTTAACCCCAAAGTGCGAGATTTTAAACGTGTTTTGGACTTAGATTGTAAGTAAATGGAGGATTGAACAAATCTAAACACATGTGGAATGTGATCCAATGACATTAAAAAAGCTTGTTTTTCCAAAAAATTGCCTAGTTTTTGGGGGCCTAGCCTGTGATACGCTTGAGTTAAACAACTTTTCTCAACACATCTCCCAATGGAGACATTTTAACCGATAACGTTGGTAAATCATACCACGGCTACTGGCCATCATCCAATCTACGATATCTTTGTCCCACAAAAAGTTCCTCTTTCGAAAATTTCTCATGATGTCACTGCATGTGATTTGTGGTACCCAAATCAAAAATCCTGGCAACGCCTATGTTTTGGTTGTTGTGTTTTTGAGCAAATTTTTTTTGAAATTTATTTTAATTGATAAAAATGTGGGTGGGCTATAATGACAATGTAAAACTAAAACACTGTAACAATCTGAATAATCCCGGAGCTGGAGCCGGAGCGGAGCAGCTCTTTTTATTCAGCTCCGGAGCTGGAGCCGGAGCAATGACAGGATAGCGAAGCGCTCCGGAGCAGGAGCTGGAGCACCTTCAAAATTTGCCCTGCTCCAACACCCTGGTTGAAACACTATTAAAGCACAATTTAACCTTGGATGACGTCATTAAACCCCCAATGAGGCCATCGATTGAAGTAAAATAACTTTGTCGACTAGAGAGATATACTCCTCAACAAAAAGACATATTTTTATCGTTTTTTAAAAGAAAGATAAGGGCGCGCCCAAATAGACACAACCCAGTTAGATTAGATTGTAAAATAACCTATTGAAAAGGGTGGCGAAAACAAAAAGTTGGAGATGGAGATGAAAACATCGTTTAAAAGTAATAAAATTTTAACAGAATTTTTTGGTGAAAAAGCAACTTTTGGCATATTTAGCTAAGTAAACATCGATAAAAACATTTTGAATTACACATTCCGCTGTCATTGTCAAAATCAAGTTTGCTTTTCTGATTTTCTGCAGAGAAAAAATAAGCCAATGATTGTGAAACTGAAAAAGAAAAATCCAGTTAAAAATGAAAAGCTTTAGTTGCGGAAAAGTGGAGAATGAAAACCAAAAGATATAAAGCGGCAGAAATGATGACGTAATAAGGTACAAACACAATCAAGAAAAAAAATAAGTTTTTTGATTGTCTGTATAATGATTTTCTGACTGATTTCCATTTCAATTTGGAAAATGGCAATTGCGTGAATCTTAATAATAAAATGGCAAAAAGACTAAAAAACATAAAAATGATAAACAAAATTCCACTAATTTTAAATGTTGATAACCAGCTTTGGATATTAACGTATTGGAAATAAGCTGAATCAATCGCTGCAAAATTTAAATTAGCTAAATTCTCCGCTGCAAGAGTTAAATCACTAATATCTTCATTCAGAGTAAAAACACTAACAATAACACAAACTATTAATGCAATTTCCACTGCAAATAAAACTGGTAATATGCAAACTAGGAAAAGCGTATAAAATACATATATTATGACAAGCATAAATATAAGGATCCCAATATATAATGTAGATAACCCAAACAAACAGCAACCTAAAATACAAAATAAAAGAAAAACTTTGATGATAATAATCGAAATACTCTTTTTTGAAGTATTGTTCAACCATAGTATATTTGGTTCAAGGCCATCTTTTAGACATTGTATTATCTTGGTACCGCATTTGTGTAGCAGAAGTTCGATCAATCTCAAATCAACAACAAAGCACAACAGCATAATTTTTGAAGAACTGTTTTCATAAAGCAGATGAATTTGATTTATCTTTTGCAGACACTTTTTTAGGAAAAGATGTAACAGTAGAGCAAAAACTACGCTAAATAATTGCGTAATCCAAATGTAAATTATTCTGGTCTCAATGCTTAGTGTTCGAAACTCATCCTTAAATTTGTCACTGGTTTGCAATCTTATTCCACACCATATTAAACTCTGAATTTGTAGACAAACAACCGGGTATATAGGCCGCACTGATTTTCGCTTATGCTCTACAACAAGTAACATTCCAATGGTAAATAAGCAAAAAATAGCAAAGAAAACAAAATCTTCCACTGAGAAAGCTTGCAGACTGAAAATCCCTAAAAAATACAAAATGTTAGATTAACCCGTTTTTATTCAGAGGGACAGGCAAAAATGCCCCCTTCTAAGTTTTTCGTGATAAATTCCTCCATAAAAATTTTTTTTTACTTTAAAGTAACTTAACTTTGAGTCAAATTTATTTGCAAATAAACCCAAATATTTGAGATTGCTCAAATAAGAGAAAATTTTTCAATTTTAAGACTTTGCCGAAATCATCTCCGGAAATCTAATCATTTTTCGGCCCATGTTTAGTTTAAATGACGTCATAAGAGTTTTTGCGACGTAATGATTTTGGCTCAAGTATTTCATAATTTTAGGTTTTATAAACAAGTCATACACAAAATTTAAACTGCTTATGATGTCATTTTTAAAAAACGTCATTTTTGTTCAAAATATGTTCGTGATATTGCTACAATGACGTCATCAAATCAAAATTGTTTTTTCCAAAAGTCATGGGAACACCAACCCGCTGGCCAAATTCAGTGTTCTCATAATTTCTGGTTTAAAGTTAGATAAAGGATTTCCGAGTAAAAAGCATTGGTGAAATATCCCGCGAAAATAGGGCTAAATGGCATGAAATAGGTTTTTTTAAGATAGTATATATGAAAGCAAAAACATAAAAATGTGACCTCTAGCAGTTGCAACTGATCTGAGCAGTTTTTCATTACGTATTATTTTGTGGCTGTTGATTACGAGCTTCGAATATTAGAAAGTTGGAAATAAGCTAAGTGAAAGTTTTCTTGCTATCATTGATTTGCCGCTTTTCGCAAGGTACCCTTAAAATCATACCAGTGGTAAAACCAAAGAGGCTTCAGTCATTTAAAGTATTTAACCCTAAAATGCAATTAAAACGTATTTTGGAGATGATTTGTAAATAGCGGGGATAGGGTGGGAACAAAAGGGGCTGGGCAATCTAATTTTTCAAATGGCCTTCAAATTATAGAATTTTAGTTCTTTCAATTGGCTCTAAAACCGAACGAAATGTGATCTAAATAGCGTTAAAATTGCTATTTTACATTTTAACAAAACACAAAAATTATCCCACGAATGGAGGCTTCGCTTTCAGATCTCATGGCTTCTGGCGCTTGAGGGCTTTGTTCCTCAACTCCGTTTAAAAAGTGTTTGAGTTACACCATTTTGCTCAGCACGCAGCCCAAATGAGACATTTTTTAAACGAAAAAATTTGAACTTCTGGTTCAAAATTCTGGTTGCGTGCCTGATCACTGTTCATTCTTTGAAGAAACTTATTCATAAACCTACAGACTTCATTCATATAAGCAAGCTAGAGTTAATAAATCCTTTGTAATTATTGTAATTCCAATAAAACCGCAGTATTTTCAACAAATAATAAACTTCAAAAGCAAAAAATTTGGAAAAATAATTTTTTCAAAGAATTACCAATATGGAATTCATTGTCACAGTGGTCTTAAAAGTTAAAATCCGCCTACTCACTACCAAAAAAAACGTGCAATACAAAATTTTGCCATGTGTTAAAAAGTTTTCAATTTGTTATAGCATTACTTACAGTTTCTTTGAAACACCAAAAACGCCAAAAGGAACCAAGCGCTCCACAGCATTTCATAAAATAAGGATCGAAAGAACTTTTTGCAGTAGTAGCATTTTTTCTTCCAGATGGAATTACTCGCGACTTCTCCCTCATCTTCAGAACGGCAGCTTGAACCCGATTCCGTTTGTGTTCCCTTCAAAGTGTCTGTTTTATCCGTCTCATCCGATTCAAGTTCTCTGAGATTTTTCGTCCTATCCCGTATTTGTAGCTCTTGCATTTCAATTTCATTGGATGCATCTCTCAAAGCCATTCTCAATGTAATATAACGCTATGATGAGTGGTGTTGTATTCAATATTTGCTTTAATATGAAGATACAAAGATTGTAGAAATTGGATAGATACAGAACCTACAACCTTGCCTTTTGTTTTAGTTCATCATCATTACTCTTACTATTTAATTTCAACTTTAGAAAACAGCGATAAACTATAAAATTGTTCAATATTTTTGTTACTGTGCTACGTTAACAATCAGGCTTATTGCTTTCAACAATGATCCACAAACTTGTCAAATTTTAATACTAAGTTAGTTAATTGTACTTACCTTGGCCAGAAGAACAGCGAAGGAACTTTTCGTGAGAGATATAGACTATCATAATGCAAAATTAGTATTGGATGATAATATTGTATAATAGGAAGGCAAGTAAGTGGATGGTCGGGGTACACTTTCAAAGATAGCGCAAGATACGAGCATGAGCCCAGATGTAACAGTCTGTTTTTAGCTTTCATTTTAATTACAAAAACAATAAAAAATGCTGACTTACAACCATAATTTAAACATACTAAGTGAAAGGGAACACAATCAACAATTCTTGTGGCTTTTGCAAATGCTTTCTCTGCCATTTCCCAAAATGTTTTCAATTTTTTAATTTTAAAGGATTTTTTAACTATTGAATCATTAATACAGACAGCAACACGTTTTTGAGCATTATTTTTAGAGGTTTTATTTCTTGAAGTAGTGTTAATAGGTCGCCTAACGGGAAAACTTAATCAAGCAAGACCAAAGCGGCAGCACCTGACCTTTTAAATTAGCCCTTAGAAGGACTTTTAAATTTTTTCTAATTTTTTTCTAAAAGTGATTTTTGTTGGGTATATTAAGTGTTTAATTATAGACACATCTTGGGAGAATAATTTATACGACAGAAATTTTGCAGTTATGAAAAAATATTTTAGCCCCTTGAAGAATTTGATTTGTTAGGCTGTATTTGAGAATATTTTGTTTTTAGCAAACTTAAACTTTAAATTTGATTTTGAAAAATTTTGTATCGCATAAAAAAATTGAAGCCTTTGTGGAGGCGAAAATATCTTTCAAAATTTGAAAATTTTAACATGTGCTCTCTCAACATAATCGTATATGAAAGAAAATTATAATATTTGGATTTAGCTGATTACTCACTTGCTGCCTGCCTTTACCTCAATGTTCGAAGTTACCCATAACTTAAGAACTGAATGCTGAGACTTGAATGCTTTAGTGTAGATAAAAAGTCTTCATTTGGATTCATCTAATATCCCACTACTATAATCTTTGCGCGCTGTTGGGCTTTTTCACTCTCGAAATTAAAGTCAAGACCCAAAACTTCTTCACTCAAAGATGAAGACCGAAAGAAGAAAAAAAATTCTTTTTTTTTCTTGGGTCTATTTTAGGAATGGGAGTAACGCTGCAACATCAACAGCAACCACCACAATATAGCCCTCTACAAACTTACCTGCTAGTTGTTTAGATAACGCTTTTGTTTGAAGCAAAATACAAATGAAATCTTTTATCATACTCACTGCATCACCCGAAACGTATAACGAGTTTGCGGCACCCATCACCGCTTCATTGCGCCTGCGCAACACAGCTCCATTCGAAGAAATGTTGCAGCGGGGGCGAATCACGTGCAACACTGTGCCCGATTTGACCGGCCCGAGACTTTAACTTCAAACCTCCCGCTCTAGAGACAAACGCGTTACCGCTCGACTAAGCTGGATGGATAACAAAAAACAATTGTTTTTCAAAAAGTAGAAAACTAGCTATAGTTTTCTTTTCAGGCAGGCCTTTCTATCGCTTTACATGCTTCAGTAACCTACTTGGGAAAAAATAATTGTCTATTGTTTTGCATGAAACTTTACACCAATTACATCTTGTTTATTTTATGTTGAAATCAATGTTGGCTTTGTGAAAGGTGTGCAGTCAGCAAAAAAAATTCTTTTGTTTTTATTAGAACATTTGTTCAAAGAATCTCCGTAACCTTTTGACCTGCCTTTTTCAGCGGATAGATTTTGTAGCTCTATTTATTGTTTATTTGAAATCAGAACAAAAAATGTTACGATATGCTTTAGGAGGACTGTGAAAGACAATACGATATTGTTACAGGTACGTTTTGTACAGTTACAGTAATTTGATGTTTCAATACATAAGCGTGAAAGAAATATCGAATGCGAAATATTTACCGTTTATCAATGCTGTGATATAGAGAATTAGTGTTTTCGCATGTTCAATTTTCATATTTTAAGCCCGGTTCTAGATGGCTTCGCTACCTGCTTATAATTGTTAATTCATGTAAAAGAAAATTAATATCGAATTAAAGAACAGTGCAAATCAAAATTTTGCACGTTGGTCGTCAGCAATAAAGCTCTTTTGGAGTCACTGACACTTTTTAGCATGATTCCTTAGCTACCAAGCACAGCAACCAAGAACCGAGCTTGAAAAGTATGCGTGCTCTTTGTTTATTGATATGTTCCTATTTGCTCGCACACAAACCCAAAGACATTAGTTTTTGTTCTAAGTTGACAATAAGTCAATTCTCGGCTCGTCTCGTATATACTGCCCTGCACTCTTGCGTAACATCTATAGCAAACGTTATATCGGTCAGTTGGTGGGACTGTAACGCTCCGTTGTCTGTGGAACGTGAGGCATTAGATTCAAATCTTATTGGGTTTGTAAAATCACTCATTTTTTCAAAGGTAGCTGCTTTAACTGGACGCAATGACGTGAATATGATCTTCGACCTTCGTCATTCGTCACTATACTGTATGTAATGAAAGGTTTAACTAGATTTTGATGCGTTGTAAAACGGAGTTAAAATTTTCGGATTATGTTTATAATTGCAAACTACTTGTACTGTCGGACAGCAAGAGCAACAATAATGAGAATACCCATTTCTTTCATCCCATCAATGAGCTACCAAACTTCAAGGCCACGTTTTGAAGCTTCAATTACTAAAAAGTCGTTAAAACCATAAAACAGTTTCATTAGAAAAAGCGATAAAACGACTACACAGCGTCTAAAACAAAGTTAGCTACATTTGTTTTTGCCACATCAATTTTCGGTCATTATGACTATTGTTTTTAGTTTTTTGTTTGTTTGTTTGTTTTAATTTACAGTAAGATGTCCGATGTCGCTGTTTGTGAAACTTTATAATTGGGTTAACTGCAAAGTCTTGCTAAATTCTAATGCAAACGGAAACTTTTACGTCATCCAAAATATCGCTAAGCATTTAGCATATATTTGACTAGACTAGCGTAGGAATATCATATCAACATATTCCAGATCCATGTTTTTTTTGCATAAAACCCTGTCTACAGTGCACTGGGCACAAAATGATTAGCTTAACGTTTCTTTTGGTTATTTTAACCAACTATCAGTTTTTTTGTACGCCGGCAAGGCAACACACCTGTAAGGCGGCACACCGGTAAGGTGGTGTACTCCGCGCAAACCAAATTATTCTTTAAAACAAACCAAAGATATGCTCGTACGCTGACGATTTTACGCACAGTGTTGAATGGGCTGAAAATCTGAGGAACGTGATTACGTTAAGCAAGTAAAAGATGTGCAATTGCGCATACTGCGTATCCTGCATAAGTTTTACAGGACTTTGCTATTTGTACGTTAAGCATTGGCGTAATCTAATAATGTTTTATGAAGTTCAGTTTTATTTGTTGTCTCGTAAAAATAAACAAGAAAGAAATAAACCAATCCCAGAGTGACTGAATCTACTACACTTGTAGCAGTGCATTACATCATACTGTATAGTATTTCATTGAAATTTTGACAACCGGCAAGTTGGTCGAGCGGTAACGCGTTCGTCTCTGGAGCGGGAGGTCTGTGGTTCAAATCTCGAGCCGATCAAATCCGACACAGTGTTGCAAACGACTCGCTACCCTTGCAACATTTCTTCGAAAGGAGCTGTGCTGCCCAGGTGCAATGACGCGGAGATGGACCGTGAAAACTCGTTACACGCCTCGGCGTAATAAATCGAGTTTAATAACAGCTTGATTTCTTATTTATAATTTGGTTTTTTCAGTGCCGTTCACATTCCTTATTTACCTTTCTTGAAAACCTCACCACAATCATTCAATGAAATGTATTTTGTACATTTTACATAGTAAAAAGCTTTTTTGTAAAAAACATGCGTGATAAATAAGAACTGTACAAATTTCCCGTCGTTTAATGTGACGGCCAAAAGAGTCACAATCTTCTCAGCATGTCGGAGAATTCAGATTTATCAGCAAAAGATGATCCACAGTAGTCTGGGTCTGACATGTCACGAGTTTTCTCCACAGTTACAAATGCCGCAGCAGCTACGATTCTTGCCTTCTTTTCTGTCCTTAAAGCAGGGTTTCAACCTATAGAACTCAATTTAAGTGCCACGTTTTCTTCCTCTGGACTATCTCCCCATCTTGCATTTTCCTTGGAGATTGCCTCCTGAAGAAGCATCCGGTATCCGGTGCTCAACCACCAAACCAAAACAAAACCATAATTGCATTTGCTCCCCCTAAATTATTTTTAACAGTCAGGTTAAAGAAATGTCGAATTGTTTCCATGATTTTGAAAAATATAGGACATTTACTATGCCAAATATACAGTACTGCAGCACTATATTTTGAACAGTTTTAAAATAAATATGTTTACCCTTTTTCATGAGAGCAGTTTAATAACAACACGAGATCATTTTTGTTCAAAATTTAAGAACAAGATAATCAAACCCATGAAGCTGAAAATATGCAAAAAAATTAAGAAAAGTCTGCTTCAACCCAAAATTCACTGTATAGCAAAAGAGGAATGTAGCTTTTGAACGAGAACAAATGCATCTTTAGGCACCATGTTTGCTGGCAGACAGTAGTTCAATAAAATAAAAAGACGGTTACACTAGACTGCAGCAGAAGAAATGATCATACTGGTTTCTCGTTGAATTTCTATTTTTGATCAAATATGACAAAATGTTAAATTAAATTACATACGATATTATCTTGTTTTGAAAAAACGATAGATTATTCACTCTAGTTAATATTGAAATAAAATTTTACTGCTATAAAATGATCTAACTGAGATTGGTTTTGTAATACTAAAAGAGTTTATGAGCTACTTTGGTTGTTTTTCCTCCGGTAGTAGTCTTTTTGATCTTTTTTCAAATCATAGATAAACATTAAACATGTCAAAACTAACTATACACGTATGCATGCAGTGTCAATGTTTTAAACAAGCATCATTGGTCGGTTTTATCATTTTGTTTTTTTGCTTATCATTGGTCGAGTGGATAAATCGTCTACTACTCAAACGATGGACTCAGATTCGATTCATGGTCAGACTAAACTAAACACCATAAAAATTGGTATTCACAGCTTCCCTGCATGACGTTTAGCAATTAAAGGGACAGTGTGAAGCCTCATCGCGTGTGGAATACAGGAGAGCAGTTGGCAGCTTGATTGTTCGGTTAACAATTACTGTTAATAAAGGGTATGATACTTGTATAGCTGGCAAACGTTGCGCTTATATATTTTACCCCTGAAGGTTGGGATGTTTTAATCTTTTTATTAGGACCCAATAATGCAAAAAACTGGTTGGACTATTTTAATCCTAACTACATTGGAAATATACACGTCCAAAATGTGGGTAAAATTTAGACAAATTTGTTTTCACCCGGTTTGCAAAGGAAACTGGAAGAGTAGAAAAGCACACTCATGGTTTAAAAATAATGCACCTAGCGAACTACAGATTGAAGGCAAAAGAATATCAATTCCATTTCACCAACATTTTGTTTTTAACTCTCGCAAAAATCTTTATATAAAATGCTCCAACATAAAATTAAGTTGCTGAGCTAACTAATAACCGATCGTTTGTTCGTATGAACAAGGCACTCAGCGTCTATTTAACCACACCACCGCAGAGTAATTTTTTGAATTTTGTTTGCAAGTCTTTTGTCAGACTGAGCCACCGCAACGAGTAGACTGCTTGGCCCCAATGGGAATAAGCTTTAAGTATTTTTCCCAAAAACTCAACGATACATTTCCGGTTTGAGTATCAAACCTGGGGTCAGCTGCTTTTAAATCGCCAGCCTGACACTCTACACTCTACTAACTGAGAGTCTGACACTCTACCAACTACACTCTACCAGCCAGCCTGATACTCTACCAACTGAGCTATCATCGCCAATAACCAATGAAGCTGATGGAAGAAAACATAAAAAAAACTTCCTCTGTCTTAAGCGTGACAGGAGGAAGATCAAAAAACAAATTACCCAACAGCACCAAACCCAAGCACATTTTTACTACAATCAAAGCCAAGCAAAGCAAAACGTAACAACAAAAATGATATCGAAAACAACAAGAAATAAATAATTCTAAAAAATTAAACACAGGACAAAATAGCGTAAGCTTAAAGGTGGGCATCAGATAGCAAAGCAATAAAAGTGCGAGGAGCAAGATAATAAGAAAGTTTAGATGAGGGCCTGAGGTAGCAACTTTTCGGACAAAAACCCTTGATTTCACCCTGGTTATACGTTTAAATTGGGTGGAAAGATTGAATTAATAGGGTGCGCCGGGCCCCCTGGTCGTTAATATTATTTATTGCTAATTACTGTGGTACGCAAGATGCTAAAAGAAACTGAAAACAAAGAAACAAGGTTTTTTTGTAAAATTTTTTTCATTGGTGGCATTTAAATTGAGGGGGCTCGGGCCCCCTGTGCCACCCCCCTGGCTAAGCCTATGATTTTGAGATAAGATCGCGCCCTTAAGTTCTTTCATAACAAAAAATATTTAAAGCAAAATTAAAATAACTTTTTTCCAAAACGTGGAGGACTCGAGTCAAGTCACTTGACAGTCTTTTGAAACCTCCACAAATTGCATAACATTATTATGACGTGGACACGTGGTCGTCATTATTATTACTTACTTTTGTACACGTAAATCCTAAATTAAAGAAACTGCAATTCCGGACAAGGACAACATACTGGCTATGCTCATTATTTTTATTATTGGCAGTATTTCAATTGGGAGGTTTGCATTACCGCCTGTGTTATAGCATTAAGTTCATAATAACGTTAAACGAGGGCCTGGGGTTGCAACTTTTAGCACAAAACTCTTAGATTTTTCACAGGTTTTGCATATAAATTGTAAAAATTTGAATTGGGGGCCCCTGGCCGGGGACCCTTGGTGCAGTTAGGGGCCCTAGGGCACCCTGGTTATCAGTTAGGGGCTCTGGGGCTCCCTGGTTGTTGGTTAGGGGCCCCGAGGCACCCTGGTTGTTAGTTAGGGGCCCTGGGTCCCCCTGTTTGTCGGTTACAGGCCCCGGAGCACTCGTTTGTCAGTTAGGGGCCCCGGGGCTCCTGGTTGTCGGTTAGGGACCCCAGGGCCCTCTGGTTGTTGGTTAGGGGCCCCGAGGCCCCCTGGCCGTTAGTTAGGGGCCCTCTGGTTGTCGGTAAGGGGCCCCCAGGTCATTGGTAAGGGGCCCTGGGGCCCCCCTGGTTGTTAGTTAGGGGCCCCGGGGCTCCCTCGTCATCCGTACCTGCAATTAAACATCGCTGGGCTATGTTGTCATAATTTTTTATCATTGGTGGTATTTTAATTCTGGCTACCTGGCTACTCCTATTTTAATCCTCCCCCCCTGGCTACGCCTATGGTTTCAGGGGCAGTAGCTCGAGATTAAGCCGCCACACTTGACGGTCTTCCATCACTTCCATCATTTTGCTTGGGCGAAGTCTCAAGCAATTCCATCCAAGATCCTCAATGTAATCGGTCCATCTAGTTCTAGGTCGTCCAACTGGTCTTCTCCCATTTGCTTTGGCAAGAAAAGTTTGTTTGGGGAGTCTTTCCTGAGGCATTCTGCTTACATGGCCAAACCATCTAAGCTGAGATCTTTCAATTCGGAAAAGTAACGGCTCGATGTTAAGAGATTTTCGAATCTCAGAGCAACGCACCTTGTTAAACGGAGTAACTCCTTCGATTCTTCGTAAAAACTTCATTTCGGACGCTTGCACTTGTGATCGCATTCTTTCGATCATCACCCAAGATTCATGACCATAAGTGAGAATGGGGACAAAAAGTGCTTTGAAAATTGAGAGCTTTGCCTTTCTGGACAATTCTCGTTTCATGACAACCGAGTAGTGCAAAGCTCGCATTACTACACTAGTCTTGCCTATTCTGGTATCGAGTTCTTCGTCTTGCCTTCCGTCACTCGTAAATGCAACCCCAAAATACTTGAACTTCTTTACACTCATTCATTCAATCTAAAATTATCCACATCCTGATGCCGTCAACTACAATCTACGTTTGATTAAAGGTAAAACGAAAGTCAAGCCAGCACTACAAAAACCCAAGCAGCCACCTATCAGTTGAAATGGATCCCAGCAATCAGTTATCTAGCGTATCACCAGCGCTATATTGGCTATCTACTGACTGTACTGCCAGAATTAAACAGTTGACCCCAACTTCAGACACACTATCTGATCCAAACATTGCCCCATATTAACGTAGACATAGCAGTTGACATTTACGTTGCCAACCGCACCATCTCTGAACTTTTAAAAGAAAATTTAAAAGCAAATTCCAAAATTACTAAAACTTTCAAAATCATAGGAAATATTGACTACGACTATTAAAAACCCAAGTTTTTGTGCTATCCAACTCCGTATTAACACTTTATTGAAAAGCTTTACGATTTTATTGATTTTGATCTAAGTTACTTTATCAATTTTTTTCCATATTTTAATAGTTATATTAGCTTCAGGAAAGAATATTTTAGTTTTAAACCCTACTTTTGCCTAATAGCTGACATTCAAGGAATTATTTAGTTTACCATTACCTTTCTACCATTCATTATTTTGCAAAATAAAATTTATTACAAAACAATCAACTACAGTACGTCATTTCCGTTATACCTAGCATGATTCGTAGCGCAGTCTCCGTGCATTCGCCAAAGTCGTACTGCAGTCTCCGTGGGTTCGCAGCGCAGTCTCCGTCAATTTGATGGCGAATGCACTGCGAACCCACGAAGACTGCAGTACGACTCCACGGAGACTGCGCTGCAAATTGAAAAATTTTTGAACCGGTTGAAAAATTTTTACTCGTAGGCGAGTCAACTGCGAATGCGCTGAGACTCAATGCGAATGCGCTGCGAATGCACTGCGAATGCGCTGCGAATGCGCGGAGACTCTGAAAACTGAAAAATGTTCAATTCGCAGTGGAGTCGCAATCAAATTCGCCGAAGTGTGAGAGCGGCATAAGGTTTTTGGGAACATTTACTATTGATATTTCGTTATGTGTAATAGTCAAGATTTACTATTTTTAGCGAAGATTAACAGATTTGATAAATTTTTGTTAGATAGACTATAATCGTGACAACGAAAAGGCTATGCAAAGAATGCAAAACGTATAGTCGAGAAAGATCAGACAATTTTTGAGTAATGAGGGAGTTTGCTCAAATGCTCGTGGTGCTGTTTTGGAGAAAGCCCAATTTATTGTAATTACATTCATTCATTCACCAAGTTGACTTGACCAGAACACACCAAAGGGACCTACCGGTCATTTAGTCAAGCTACCACCTACTCACCTGTCTACCACACACGGTGGAGGCTTCACACTGTTTCTTTAATTGCTGATCGTCAAGTAGGGAAGCTTTGGATACCAATTATTTGGCTTTAACAAATCGGAAATTAACCACGCGTCTATTTGTTTCACTAGCAGACGCTTTATCAATACGAACACTGATCGCTTTTTTTTTTTTTTTCGACAAACAAATGCTAGTCCAGATCTAAAAATCAATTAAGAGTTTTCAATTTGATTGTAAAAAACAATAGAAAATGCTTACTCACAGAAGTCCAATCGATAAAGCTAGTCTTTTCTTGTAACTTTCGGATATGCTTCGTTCATCAACTTCCAGAGTTTTTCCAAGTTTTTTGTCTTCAAAAGGCTTTGACAGTTGAATTATTGATATAAAGCGGCTTGTTTTTGAACCTTTTTTATATTTTTTTTAGTATAGTGTTAACAAGTTGTCACACACCTAATTTAATTATGCAAAAGTTAAAAGTTAGCAACTTGTAAATTGAAATGACAGTTGCGAACGCTAAAATTTTAATAAACCTTTAATTGGTAAAGTTTCTTCAAGTTATCTCCTTGAAGGAGTTCAAAACTTCAATAAATAAACCTTTTGTTTAATTTTTTATTGATGCGCGTTTTGCAGAAAAATCTTTTTATCAGGTATACTGCATGCATCAAATCATAAAAGCGTGTTGAGAAAATATATGGCAAAAATTTCAAAGTTGCAAAAAAGTTACGTTTAGCCAATTAAAGGCTTAAAATATGTTAAATTGTAGAAAGGTTTACTTCGATGTTTGGGATCTCAAACTAGAGATATTAACGTGTTTCGGCATTGTCTTATGTCATCTTCACAGTATTACATTCAAAAATATAAGCAATACACAAAAAACAATTTAATGCAATATGCGCTGACCTATTGCGACGCGTTTCGACCTTGCTCTAGAGTCTCATCAGGCGACAATAACACAATATATACAACACTTAAACAAAATATACACATTGTGCAATTGAGTTAAAATTCAGATAGAAAATTATTACAGTTTCAAATTTGTGTTGGTAAATTCCTTGAGCTTCCCTACATAGTGTTTCTCACTTACCTTCAACAAGAGCACACCCTGTACTTTTCCATGTACTGTCATTAGTGTTTGTCGTCACGGAAATGTGCATAAACTGAACAGATGCGTATAATGTAATAATTTTTTACCTGAATTTTGACTCAATCGTACTATGTGTATATTTTGTTTAAGTGATGTATATATTGTGTTATTGTCACCTGATGAGACTCTTGAGCAAGGTCAAAACGCGTCGCGACAGCTCAGCGCATATTGTATTAAATTATTTTTAGTGTATTCCTTATATTTTTGAATGCAACACCGTGAAGATGACATAAGACTATGTCGAAATACGGTAATTTCTCTAGTTTGAGATCCCAAACATCAAGGTAAACCTTTCCAAAATGTTTAACTTTGTAGCCGTGTCACTGAAATGTTAGATTGTATTTTTGAATTTTTCGTTTTCAGAAACCTTCAATTTTGCTCTTGATTTTGCTAATTGTAAGATCGCATAAATAATTTGAAGCTTTTGTAGAGGCTGAAAGCATTTTTCAATAATTCTAAACACTTTGAAATCTATTCTCTTGGCAATTCGTATACGTATATAAAAGTTACTGTATTTAGATTCAGCTAATTACCTATCTGCTACCCAGCCATTACTATTATGTATTAGCTTTATTGGGTGATTATTACATATACATTATGGAACAATAAGGTATATTGAGCGCCTTAGATCAAAATTTTCAATTGGATTCTGTAGCTTAACCAGTGGGGGCTAAGAGAGCATCAGCCCCCTTTTTCACCAAGTCACCTAGAACATTTAACCTAATAATACAAGGGGTAAAAATTGTTTGGAATTTATCTGCAACTAGGGGCTGAAGGGGCTTGGGAATTTAATTGTTGCAAATGGCTTCTGATTTTAACAATTTAGTTTTTTTCAAATAATTGCTCTAAACAAGAGCTAAATGTAAATTAATTGGCGTTAAAATAGATTTTTTTTATTCGAAACTTAACAAAAATTGATCACCCAAACCCCCTTATCCCGTCTGCGGAAAGCTTAGTGGTACTACTCTGCTTAGCACGTAGCTTAAATGAGACATTTTTCAAACAAAAGTGTTTTATTTTAAGTTTAGAACTCCCACCCCTTAGCAAAATTCTGGTTACAGACCTTATTCCTATGTATTCCATTACTGTAGTTTGGCTCCCACATTAATCTGATCGCTATGTTATTAAATAAACAAATTCAAATTTTAATAATTTTTCTGTTTTTAAATTACTTTTACTAATGGCAATAAATTTTAGTTCAAAACATATTAAAATTAAAACAAAATTGAAAAGTTGGTATTACGCGAAACTCGAGTCCAGAGCAGTACGTGGGGAAAAAAAAAAGTTTGGGTCTGCCTTTTTAGCAGCTGAAGTTACGAGATGAAGACGTTAGCCTATACCGATAGCTTGGTTATTCAAATTTACCGGTTGAGTTAGCCTAATTCAGGGATCAAAATTCTTTGCATTGTGTCGACTCCTCTTCACACTGATGATGAAGTCAGTTGACTTCGAAACACGGGAATGCTCCCGAGATAGGGAGCTCCGCCTCACCTGCGTCACTAGGGGTAGAAATGATTACCCATTTCGACGCGGAGACAGCATTAAGGTGTTGTCAAATGAAGTAGGATTGTAAGACGTGATGTCTCTGTGAACTATTAAATTAGTTCTGCCTATTTCACATCAGAAATAATTTAAAATTGAAAAGGAACACCATTTAAAAAGTATATTGCGAAAGCAATCGATCAAACATCAAAATCCACTAAAAAACATCGCTACAAGCGGACAAAAATTATCAGTTGCGTGCCTAGTGTAGATGTTTCACCTAATTTCAAGGCTCGTCAATTAGGCTAGCGGAGCCGAAATGATAAACATTATCAGTGATTAAACTTATGAAAATAGAATTGTAGTCCCTTTCTCTCGTATAAAATTTATCCATAAAACTTTCTGTTTTTAATTAAAATTAGCAAATTTACCGTTTTTGATACTAAACGAAATACAATATTTCTAAAATAAGTTAGATGACTAATAGCTTTTGTTTCAGTCAGGTTTCTCTTTCGATCTGTCCGCTACAGTGAGCTATTCGAGAAAAAAAAGCTTTATTGTGTTGCGTAATACTTAATACATCACTTACAATTGAATATGTTTATTTTACATCGAAATCAAAATTGTATTTATAAAAGTTGCGCAATAAGCAAATAGAAATTTTGTTTTTATTTCAACAATATTTCAAACTATGTCAATAACCTTTTCTTCCTTTTCAACGGACATGTCAAGTTTTGTTGGATTAACTCCATTGTTTGATTGAAATCAAAGCAAAAAATTTTACAATAAGTTTTAGGAGGAACTTAAAATAAAGTAAGATATTGCACTGTAATTACAGGTGGTAGTATAGCAGTAGTACGTTTTGTAAAGTTGGCTTGAAATTTTCATCCATTGGTTTTCGATGCTGTGATATTGCAAATTAGCGTTTTCCAATGTTCACTTTTTAGGAACAGTGCTTGGTTTTAATGATTGCTTCTTACACATTCACGAAAAAAAAATACAAATTACAACAACTACCAACTTCTAGGCCTCATCTAACAGGGCCAATTACCAAAACGGCGTTTAAATTATATCACAGTTTCGTTGAAAAACCGATAGAATGGCAACTACTGTACATAAATGACAGGCAATAATCTGTTTTATTAGCACTTCTTTACGGATAAGTCGCGGAATAGGGGTGTAAGCCTAAAGTATCGTTACCGGTACTTTGTTAGTGATTATGTCCCGCAACAATGCGTGAAAACATTCTTTAAAAGACTAGTTGTTATTTTAGAGCACACTCAAAAATTTTTTAGGTTGCGGTCAGTTGCGCAACCTGAGAAGGGGGGTAAGGGGGCTTCAGCCCCCTTTAGCCAAGTCGCTTAGAAAATTTAACCCCAAAATACAAGCATTTAAACGTGTTGTGGACGTGACCTTAAGTATAAGGGAGGCTGAAGGGGCTAGATAATTTAATTCTTTGAATGAATTATAAATTGTAGCAATTTATTGTAGTTATTCATATGGCTTTAAAAACGTGCAAAAGTGATTGAAATGACGTTAAAATCGCCATTTTTTTGCGCAAAATTACGAAAATCACCCAGCGGCTGGGGGCTCTGCTCCCAGACCCCTTTTTGTGATACGCTTGAGTTGCATCAGTTTGCTCAGCACGGGGCCTAAATTAGAACATCTTTGTGGAAAAATATTTACTTTTGGTTCAAGCCCTCTTCCTCTTAACAAAATCCTGGTTGCGCTTCTGCTTGCATTTACTGCTACAGACGGATTTTTTAAGCGATTCTATGGGCCGCATACGAAACGAGCTAAGAAACGCTGCTGGCCTTATGCATCTTTTTTTTCAGACAGGAATACCAAACTTTTTAAAACAGTGCATAATTTGTCGCCGTAAAATATCAGTTTTTATGTGCAAAAGTTCAGTCTATTTTGGTGCCCCTCACTTTCGGGTAGTGCTCCCTCACTTAGTTTGCTCTGGCGACGGTACTGCAGGCCGGTCGACTGTTTTTTTTACAGGAGGTTTTTGTTCACTGTTTAATGTAACTAATGGAAATTTTTCAAAAGGTGTGGCATGGTTGAGGTGTTAAAATTTGTGACTTTGGGCGGGGGTCTCAGAAAACAACGCAAAAAAAGTTTTGGCGTTTTTTCCAAAAATGACTCAATTTTAAGACCATTTTTGGTTAAGTTTTGGTTTAAAAGACCTGTTTTGAGCAGCGCGAAATGGGCACAAAATGAGCATGAAAAAAATTGAAGGGCACAAGCTAAATTATTAGACGTTCTTACTAATGATATTATGCAAAAGACCAAAAAATGAAGTTACAATTTTTTAGCTGTTGGTGACAGATTATTAGCAATTTGTCGAGCAGCTAACACTAAATTGTTATGACATGGGTTGAAAAACATTGGAAATATAATGTGCATTAGCAGTTTGTAGAAATGCTGCTACTTCAGAACAAGCTCTGGCTAGTTAGATAAAAAATAAGAGCTATATCTTTCTTGCGCAGTGTAGAGCGTGGTAAATTTTAGTTGAAAAAAGCTTTTCAAAACGGCAACATTTTAGCATGTACTAAAAAATCTGAAATCTGCGCCACTTCTACTCTTAAGCTGATTAAAATGATGCTAAAATGCTAGGTAGCGCAAGCCTCTTCCACATGCATGCTTTATCATAATCTGATTACGCGATTTTGACGTATATCTTGAACATTTTTGCTTGGTACCGTAGCCTAAATGGGGAGCATGGCACTACACTGCCACCCTAAATACGCCCATGGATGTGCATGTCTTAATGGTCACAGCATATTAGTCACAGCTTGAAACCATTCAACAAGTGTTTTCAAAAGGTGTGGTTTGTTAATACTGTTTTTTTATAAAAAGTTTTATTTATAATAAAATATATAAATATATTTCGGTTGGTACTTAGATGTCTGTTACTTGCAAGAAAGGAGAATTTGGTCGGTGTTTCAACCGGCTTGACTGGCCGGTCGAAGAATCTCGACCCGACCGGCCGGTCAATCTGACCGGTGCCAGTCGACTTAATCGGTTTCCATCTCTGCTTCACATACCCTTTCTCAGTTGTATACCTTGATTTTGCTTTGGTATACACTTGGGTATACGGTATACCCGGTTGAGAAGCACTGCTTTAGGTATCGAAAGATTCCTGGCTCACGTTTCGATTCCCGAACTGGCAATGCGTCCTTGTGTTGTGCTTTTGGAAGACATTCTGCGTTTATTTTAGCCAAAAATGTTATTAATTTATATGACGTACAGTTTTGTTAAAACGAATAAAATACCACTATAACCATTCCACTCCAACAAATTTCATAAAGCAATGAAAATAAGAATTTTGCAGAATTTTTTTTTCTTGTTGTTTGATTTATTTGCTAGCGTTTCTTCCATTTCAGAAGTAATTTCGGTATCTAGAGGTTCTATTTCATTTGGTGTTTCTGTTCCAGCTGTTTTTTGGGGGTCTCCTTTCAATTCTAGTCGGAATATTTCTTAAAGCCACAACTTACAGTTTCACAGTGCTATAGTGGATACTGCACAGTTATAGTTCTGACTTGCTTTCAGCTAGAGATGATCTCCCGTTATTAGCAGCTTGCGATTAAACTCGTTTTTTTATAAGTTTAGATTGAGGATATTTTTTTTTAATTTTCACTAACTTTCAACTTCATGTGTTATTAATTTGTTCTTATATTTTATTGGAGAATATAATGACGCAAACTCATTCTTGTTCGGTAAAAAGTTGTGTTGTGTAAAAGGTTTGTCGATTGTCAAACATGCGAGAAAAAAAACAGTACTATTCTCTGAGCATGATTGCAAAAATCGAATTCTTTCGTTACGATACGGCAGCGCATAATCGTAATAATGTTTTGATTTTTAAATTTAGTTCAAGTTCTTAACTATTTCGTTTTGATTTTTAAATTTAGTTTAAGTTCTTAACTATTTCGTTTACGCCGAGGCTGGCATGCTACTCAATTTATTCTGAAGGGAACAAATTTTGATGCTCAAATTTTTTTTAATTAGGCTAATTTCCAGTAGAATGCAACGTCATCCGGGAGATAGTACCAGTAATCATATTTCCATTTTATTTACTATTACTTTGGCCAGGAGACAGCGAAGAAACCTTCCGGTCTTCGAGTCAAGCTGCCACCTGCCCACCCGTCTACCACACACGGTGGAGGCTTAACTCAGTCCCTTTTATTGCTGAACATCAAGCAGGGAAGCTGTGAATGCCAAATTTTTACAGTCTTTGGTTTGATTTGACTTGGAATCGAACTCGTGCTACCGTTTTAGTAGCACACGCTTTATCGACTCAATTACTGATATTTGCCTTTGTTTTTCCCTATGACGTCATTTTCTTTCAGGTTCTGAAATTTTAAAATCACGTGATAGCCCACTCACAGTTGCAAAAAATGCAAAGAACTGGCTAAATAACTCTTGATTCTTTTAAGAGTTGTTCGTCTTTCTCGACGACACCAAATCTATCCAGCAGCAGCATTTAGTGGAGCAAGGGGACCCTGTTATATACTACTGAACTTTCGCGCAAAAAGAAACCCACAACCGAGAGTTCTGAGAAAATCTCTCTGACCTCTTATAGCAGTTCCAAATTCTTAGTATAAAAAATCTATTTTGACTATTACTATCCGGATCGAAAAAAAAAATTAAACGTAATTTTTCGAAAATTTGTCAGTCCCCATCAAAAACAGCTTTGTCGTAAAAAGTTGCTGTACACTAACAATAACAATGCCTCAAAATCTAGCGGCAGCCGTCGGTCCAGGTGCACAATTAAGGTTTTGTTAAGGGATGGGGTCAGAAGCAAAAGCTAAAATTTTCTGTGACAAAAATACATTCATCTAACAGCATATCAAACAAACCGATACATCTTAAACATCGTGCTCTCAACGTCGGAAGCCATGTGGTATGGGGACCAGAGTTGTAATTCAGGCCCGAACCCCGCCCAAACACGAAAATATAAACTCGAACCCGAAAACTAATTTAAAGCCCAAATTATGCCCGAAAAAAAAACAAAACTTAAGTTAGGTCTGAAAAACGTAAGAGGTTATTTTCTTATATTTTTTATTCACTTAAGACAAAAAGAACGTTCAAGACCCGAATTAAGTCCGAAATTTTGTCAAAGTTAGGCTCAAACCCGGCCCGAACCCAAACCCGACCCTAAAAGCCCGGGCCGACTTATAACTCCGATGGAGACTAAGCTGGAAAATTTTTGTAATTTTTTTGTTTTTTGTTGTTGTTTTGTTGTTGTTGGTTTTTTTTTTTTTTTCGGAAAAAATTGGCATTTTGAAGCCGTTTGGGACAAAGTTTCGCTCGTTTTCAGCACTATTTTAAAAAACTGTTGTTAATATTTAGAAGCCAGAATTTAAAAAATTAAATTGCTTAGTTCCTACTGCCTTTCTCTTTACTTATTACTGGTCAAGTTTAAAACGTGTTTAAAAGCTTACATATGTGGATTATCTTCCAAGTGACTTATTTATTTCTACCCTTCCCTGTTGTCAAAATTGCGCCATAAAAGTAGAAAAGCTTTTGTTATTTTCAAACGATTGTTTCAAATAATCTCAATTATACCCTTTCCCGCTCTTTCGAAAGCCGCTTTAACCAAAACTCAGCTATAGTGTCTATTCAAAGTAAATCAAACCAAAAGTTGTTTGTGCATTTTATGAAATCTCAGAGAAAATGTAAATATAGTTTGCAGTACATTTTGTTCTTCAAAATATTCCGTTGCCAAGTGGTTGAGTGGATAGGGATTGAGCGTCCGCTATTGAATGGGTAGAGTTGCTGGGTGGCTACTTGATTTAAAGACCAAAAGATCCATTCAAAGTCTCCCTATCTCGTCAATTCAATTCATTATTTGACTTTTTCTGTTTTATTTCGTTGAAACACTTATTAACTTGTCGATGTGTGCTTCCAAATAAAAAATGTTCATGTCGGGTTCGATTCTCGGATAGGTCAAATCAAAATATATTGAAAACACAAGGTTTCTTTGCTGTCTTCTGGCCGAGGCAACGTGGTGAATAAAATTGTAAATACAATTTCTGTTAATAAAGTGTACAAAATGATACTTGTAGCTGACAAACGTCGCACTTAATTATACAATTTTTTCTCAAAAGTTTGATTGAGTAAACTCATTACAGTAGAGCTTCTCGGTCACAAAAGATTTTCTTTACTTCTTTTTGTTTCCTGTCTCTTTTACTCTTGAAATATAATATCAAAATGCAGTCAAAATAATTAACCTGGTTTTTTTGTCAATGAAGTTCGAGAAAGAGTTGCAAAAGTTTTAAACAAAGTTCACGTGAGTGCAGTCAGGGGTAGAATTTATAATTACGATTTTAAGAAATAAACAGAGGAGAAAAGCCCGAACAAGTGTTCGCAAAGTCCCGATTGCAGATGCCCACTTGAGTGTTTTAATCGCTTTTATTAAGTCCCAAAGAACGAGAAAAATAAATTAGACGTTAGACTATTTCCATCATGATTACATTGAAAATATAGGGGCTCAAACGTGGGTGAAATTTGAGCAAATTTTCTTTACCAGCTATAACAGAGAAACTGGAATTAGAGAAAAATACCCGTAGCTTTAAAAACAATGCACATTGTACCATCCGAGAGGCACGACAGCAGACAAGGTTTGGGCAGTTTGCTATCATTTATTTTCTAACAAAAAAGCTTTATGAAACAGCTGTAATACGAAATTAAATTACTGAACAAATTAAAACAAATGAAGCTGCTGAACGGAAATATAAATTAAAAGAGATCTCGTTCCTTCATTTAATGGTAGGAGAAAAACTCATAAATCAATTATCACACAACAATTTTAAGCACAAGTTGTTGCTGTACGAAGCATATTTATCCTCCTGGCATCGGACAGCATCAGACGCTAACTATTGGACGACCCTCACGCTTTTCATTGCAATGACTACTTCATGCTTGGAGGAATCTGCACCTGCTTAGGAGTTTCCATTCATCCAATGTTCCTGTGAAGTTCTTCGAATTCATCTCCACTGCACTAAATTTTTGCTACAATCAAAACCGTGCCAAACAGAAAAACAAGAAAAAATACAGTTAAAAACAACAGTAACTAATAATTTGGCCAACATAATTTATACATCCTTTCGTCTCGAGCAAAACCAAAGTGATTACAAGCACATTTCACAGGCAAGAAGAGTCAAGTCAAATAACAGCCACGCGAGGTCAGTAGAGAGAAAAAGGTGAACATATTCGCCGTTCATATTGGTGCTAACTCACTTCAAACTTTTTTCCAAAAATAAAGTAAATATATTTTTCGTTTGTCAAAAAAGTATGACGTTAAAGTAGAAGAATTTAACTTTGCCCCAAATAATATTTTAATTTAAGCAAATCATTCCACAGTGTTGATTTAGTAATTTTTCAGCTTTTTGTTCCGTCCCCAGCTTCTTGGCATAACCCTGGCCGAGTGCTTAAAACTGTGGTTGAAGGTTGCTCTATACTGCATATTTTTTGTTTGCATTTAGCTCTACAGTATGCGCCACGACCCCTCAAACTCTTAATCAGGTTCTCCAAAGATATTGCAATGAAATATGGTTTATGCTAGTTCTGTGTCATTGGTTTGTGTCAACGCATTGCGCCCATTTTTCACACAAAAGGTTAATGCACTGCAGTAACGCAAATTGCGTACTATGTTGTCATTGTTATAGTTAAGTTACATTTTTGATCTTCTGCAGAAAAAAAATAAGCCAATGATTGTGAAACTGAAAAAGAGAAATCCTATTAAACTATGAAAAGTTTTAACTGTGGCAAAGAGAAGAACAAAAACTAAAAGAAATAGAGCGGCAGAAATGATGACGTAATAAGGCACGAATACAATCAAGAAAAGAAATAAGGTCTTTGAATGTCTGTATAATGATTTTCTTACTGGTTACAATTTCAATTTCGGATACGACGCTGAAGTGAATGGTATAAGCACGAACACGGGAAGTAGTATCGAAAGAAGTGCAGATGGTGCAGAAAGCGTACCAATGAAAAAAATTCCACCAAAACCAATTGCAATCCCTAAAATAACCGAATCCGCTTTTATAATCTCTTGAACTAAATTCTCCGCAAAATAATAAATTATTGATGAAGTTTCTATTACACCTCCAATAGCAATATAAAATGTAATTGAAATGTATAACAAGAATATAGAAATCGCAATAAACGCTAATATAGATATTAAACAGAAATAAAAACCTAAAATGCAAAATAGGATTAAAATCTTAAGTAAAAATGTAATTATAATTTTAATGCTACTCAAAATACTTTTTTTTGAAGTATTGTTTAGCCATGGTATATTTGGGTTATAACTCTCCACCTTGTTTTTTAGACATTTTGTTATCGCGATAATGTATTTGTGTTGCATAGATTCGATCAATACCAAATCAACAACAAAACACAACAGCATAATTTTTGAAGAACTGCTTTTATAAAGCTGATTCTGGATTGGATTAATTTTTCGGAAGCATTTTTTAAAGAAAATATGTAACAGAAGAGCAAAAACTACGCTAAATAATTGCATAATCCAAAAGTAAATTATTCTGTTATCAATGCTTGATCTTTGAAACTCATCGTAAATTTTTTTATTGGTTTGCAATCTTATTCCACACCATATAAAACCCTGAATTTGTAAACAAACAACGGCGTATATAGGTCGCACTGATTTTCGTTATGTTCAATAACCAGTAAAATTCCAATGGTGAATATACTAAAAATCGCAAAGAAAACAAAACCTTCTACTGGGAAAACTTGTAGGCTGAAACTCCCTAAAGAACTACAAAAAATTAAATTAACCCTTTTTTTACATTGTGGGGAAGGTAAGATTCTTTCTGTTAGGTTTTTCGTGATAAATCCTTTCAAAAAATAGATTTTTACTTTGAAGTAAATTTATTTAGAGTCAAATTTATGAGCAAATAAACCTGGAAATAAGGAAAATTTTTTTAATTTTGATACTTGCCGAAATCTAATCATTTTCTGGCCAATATTTAGTTTACATGGCGTCACAACACGTTTTTGCGACGTAATAATTTTAACATTGGGTTTTCATAATTTATTTTTTAAAAACAAGCCCAGTTACAAATCTTGAACTGCCCATGACGTCATTGAAAAAATAAAGTCAAATCTCCGCGTCATTGCGCCCTGACATTTTTCAAATAAAGTCATTTTTCAAAATATGGCCGTGACGTCACTGCAACGACGATACCAACTCAAAACTCCATTTTCTAAAAAACTTTGGTGAACACCAACCGGCTTGCCAAATTTGGTGTCCCCATAACTTTTGGTTTAAGAGTTAGATAGAAGATTCCCGAACAAAATGCATCGGTTTAAGATCCAATTTAAAATAGTAAACAGGCGCAGAATATGTAGGTTTTTTTGAATAGTATATGAAAGTGAAAATAATAAGACTGTGACCTTTTGCAGTAAGAACGGGTCTAAGTAGTGTTTCATAATTTTCTGGGGTTATTTGTGTCTCCAGAGATTAGGCGGTTGGAAATAATTGGCCAAATTAAGTTTACTAGCTGTTTTTGATTTGCCGTTTTTCGTATGGTAAGCTTAAGTATGATACACAGTGGCGCTACCAAGAATTTAACCCCAAAATTCAGTCACGTAGAGAGTTTAAACCAAAAATACAATGCAACGTGTTTTAAAGTTGAGCAATTTAGTTCTTTCAAATGACTCTAAAAATGTAGGAAATGTGATCTAAATAGCGTTAAAATGACTGTTGTATTTTTCAAAAAATCACAAAAATTGTCCGGCGGCTGGGGGCTTCCTTTCAGGTTTCATGGCCTCCGGCGCTAGAGGGTACTGCTCCCTAATTCCGCTTATGAAACGTTTGAGTTGCACCATTTTGCTTGGCAAGACTCCCAACTGAGACCTTTTTCAAACGAAAAAAACTTGAACTTATGGTTCATTATTCTGGTTGCGCGCCTGATTATTGTTTATTCGTTGCAGAGATTTATTCATACAGAGTTCATTCATACAAGCAAGCTAGAGTTAATAAATCTTTCGTAATTATTGTAATCCCAGTAAAACTGCATTATTGTCAATAAATTATAAACTTCAAAACCAGAAAATTTGGAAAAGCAATCTCTTCGATCAAAGAAATGACCTTATGGAATGCTTTGTCACAGTGCTCTTAAAACCCTACTAACTGCCAAGAAAAAGTGCGAGAGAAAAGTTTGCTAATGATTGAAATAAGTTTTAATTTGTAACAGCATTACTTACAGTTTCGTTGAAACACCAAAAAAGCCAAAAGGAACCAAGCGCTCCACAACAATTCATGAACCAAAATCAGAGCGAACTTTTTGCAGTAGTAGCCCTTTTTCTTCCAGATGGAATTACTCGCGACTTCTGCCTCATCTTCAGAACTGCTGTCCGAACCCACATCCTTTTGTGTTTCCGTCGTATTTTCTGTCTCATTCGTTTCTTTTGGACCCGATTTAAGTTCAATTAGATTTTTGTCGTATTTCTTATTAGTGGCTGTTTCATTTCAATGTCATTCGAAGCATCTCTCAAAGCCATTCTCGATGTATTATAACGCTATGATAGGTGCAGTACTGTTGTCTTCAATATTTGCTTCAATATGAAGTTACAAAGGTTGTAGAAATAGGACAGATGCAGAATCTTCTAATTTGCTTTATTACTCTTACTATTTAGTTTAGACTTTAAAATACTGATCAGTGATCGTGAATCAAAATCGTTCAAAACATTTGCTAATGATGTGTGTTAAGTTTGTGTTAATCAGGCTTTACTGCTTTCAAAGAACGCTTGAGCATGCTTTAGCTTATATAAAAAAATTTCATTTTGATCTATTCTAACATCCCAATACCATAATATACCCATCCCATTACCATAATCTACCCAATACCATAACCGCTTCAGATGCCATATTGCCGACTGGCTTCCATCAATGACAAAAATGTCCTATTTGCTACAGCATTGTTCAATTGAAGTATTTAACAATATTCAACATTTTGCCGACATTCATGACGGTCAGTGCGCTTATGATCTTGCCTGGGAAGAGTTGCGGCGACGTTATGGTCAACCTTATGTCATAGCACAGGCTTGTGAGGAGAAATTGCTCGCGTTTCCCAAGATGGAGCGGGATGTAGCAAATGGACTAAACAAGCTGTCTGTGCTTATGTCGCTATGCTTTGGCTGACGATAGATTGGCCACGAATTTGGACTCCGTGCCATTTCTCACGTCTATTGCCAGCAAATTTCCCGCAGATCTAAAACGCAAATGGGTGAACAATACTGTGAGAATTAGCTCACGTTGTGATCGCTTAGCCACTTTTAAAGATTTGGCACTTTTTATCGAGGAGCAAGCTACAATTTCTAATTCGGTGTTTGGCCTGAAGTTGTTTGCTCAAAGCTCGACTAAAACTGAGCAGTCAAAAAATTTGGCTAAAAGCGATCAATCTCGAGGTATTGCTAGAAGTGACCAACCTAAGAGAACTAAGGCCACGTCAGCCTTTAACACACTGACCTCAATTGAGACAAAACCGGCTGTGCCCAGGAAGTGCTTGCATTGCGCAAAATCTCATTATATTTACCACTGTCCTCAGTTTCGTTCGCTGGCTTATGCTAAAAAGCGTGACGTGGTAAAGAAGCACAGTTTGTGTTGGGTTTGCTTAAACCCTGGTCATTTTGCAGCTACGAGTACGTCTGGCCTCCTGTGTAAAAAACAGCGCTGTGGTAGCTCTTCGCATAATACCATTTTACACCCCCCAGAGTACACTGAAAAACAGTCCAAAGTGATTCGAGGGCTGGTGCTGAATCAAACTCTATCAAAGTCAGTAGCCCGCCAGATAGTGCGACTGCGAAATCTCTTGCCACTTCTTGCACCGCTGCTGCTAGGACGCACCGTAGAAATGGTGCTTATTTGGACATTGTCCCGTTGAAGGTATGCAGCGGCAATATGATCATACACACCTACGCTTTGCTTGATTCGGGCTCCGACAGAACGTTCTGCGAGCGCCGTCTAGCGACAGAGCTTGGTGTTGACCTGCTTAAAACGCCAGTCAAGCTGGCTGTTCAAACACTGTTTGACAAAGGTCCAAACAGGCTTGAAGGTGCTTTGGTTGCCTTTAATGTTTCGTCTTTAGACGATTCCTTTAACATGAGCATGACGGAAGTTGTTGTGGTGGAAGATATTCCTGTCGTGCCTTCAGCCGTTCCTGAGGTTCAAAGCTTAGAAATGTACCCTCATCTTGATGGCGTTTCTTTGCCTAAAGTTGAGAAAGGTTCTGTCACGCTTCTCATAGGAAATGATTTTGTGGAGGCCCACCGATGCTTGGAGAGTCGCTTTTCTCCAGATCTCAGCAAAGCCCAGACGCTGTGCTGACGCCCTTTGGCTGGATGCTTCGTGGCACGAGGCTGAACCATCCACTGACAGAGGCAACGCCTGCTTCTAGTTTTATAGTCCGAGGACTAATGTGGCCTTCAGACGTTCGAGATCTTCATGACTTGATCTTGACTGACGAAGGTGAGATGTTTTCAACTACAGGTGATGCAAGCCTTTACGACAACGAAGGCTTTATGAAGTTACTGCGCGATCATCATGAGATGCTTGAGTTTGGTTTAAGGTATTCCATGGAAGATCCCATTGCTTACGACATGATGGTGCGAAATCTTAAGTATGAAGACGGCCACTATCAATTGCCCCTTTTATGGCGTAATGATGCTGATGTGTTACCGCGGAGCCAAGACATGGCACTGCAACGACTTAAAGGCCTAAAGAGGCGATTGCAGAAAAATTCTGATCTTAAAGCCAATTACTGTGATCAAATGAAAGCGGTTTTGGATTCCGGTTATGCTGAGCCTGTGCCGGTGACAGAAATTAATGCAAAGCACAAAACCTGGTAAATACCTCACTATCCCGTCTTAAATCCTAGAAAACCTGGCAAAGTTCGCATTGTCTATGATTGTGCGGCCACAGTTGGTACTAAATGTTTGAACGATTACGTGATGAAAGGTCCTGATCTGACAAATTCTCTTGTCGCTGTTTTGCTCCGTTATAGGAAATGGCTAGTTCCCATCATTTCTGACGTGGAAGCCATGTTCCACCAGGTCCGTGTTTCACCACCAGACAAGGATGCACTGAGATTTTATTGGTGGCCAGATGGTAATATCAACGATGAGCCGGCAATTTATCGCATGGCGGTACACCTGTTTGGCGCCAAATCGTCGCCTAGTATTGCAACATTTTGTCTTCGGGAAGCAGCTCGGCAATTTGGAAAACATTTTGATCCTCATGTTTCTGAAATTGTTTTGAAAAGCTTCTATGTTGACGATTGCCTCTGTGGAGCAAACTGTGAAGAAGCAGCAATTAGCTTGATTAGAAGCTTGCGAGATTTGATGGCAATGGGAGGATTTAAACTGACTAAATGGCTTTCTTCGAGTGACAAAGTGATGAGCACTATCCCAGAGGATGAAAAGTCGAAGGCTGCTAAAAGCGAGATGCCCTCAATAACTCCTCAGTCACGTGTGCTAGGCATCAGCTAGGATGTAACAACAGACGAATTCTTTTTCACTACAGATTTGCCAGACTCTCCAGTAACGAAACGCGGCATTCTAGCCATTACAAATTCCCTCTACGACCCCTTTGGATTTGTAGCACCGGTCGTATTGTTGGCCAGACTTTTATACAGTGAAATATGCCGCGAGAAGTTTGACTGGGACGAGCCTATCACCGGAATTTATGCTAAGCGATGGCTATCGTGGGTTAAAGGCTTGACTTGTCTTCACGAAGTCAGAATTCCACGTTGCTACAGGCCTAAAGTGGAAAACTCAATTCAGTGGCAATTGCACTTTTTTTCCGACGCTTCGAACGTAGCCAGAGGGACCATTTGTTACCTAAGAATGATTTTTCCTGATTCGTCTTCTACATGCACTATGATAATGGCAAAATCACACACTAGTGGTGCTGGCCGAATCACGATTCCACGTCTCGAGCTTGAAGCTGCTCTAGACTCCGTCAAGTTGTCGCGCATCATTAAACAGGAATTGGAACTCCAAGAATGTCAATGTTTCTTTTGGACGGACTCAGCAATTATATTGCACAGTTTGCATGCAGATTGCAAACGATTTTCTTTGTTTCCACGCAATCGTCTGCAGAGAATACTGTCACATTCTAAGGTGAATGATTGGGGATTTGTTAGCACTAAAATTAACCCAGCTGACAAAACTCACTCGAGGTATGACTGCCTCAGCTTTGATTAAGGATGATTTATGGTTCTCTGGGCCGCAATTTTTGCAACTGAGTCCCGATAATTGGCCTGTTGTACTGAAAGTAAAACCGACTGAAGAAGTCTATCGATGTTACGATTTACAGAAGAATGTGGAAGCTTCCGTTAACAAGGGTTCTTGCTTAGCCTCTGTGAGTAGTCCTAGCCCTTGTTGTTTACATACCGGCGAGCAGAAATCTACTTTATTGCATCCTACCTGTCGACTGATTATGTATTTTTCTTCATTTTATAGGTTAAAGTTGGCAATTTGTTGGCTGAATAGGTTTAGAACTTATCGTATGACTAAGGTTTAGAGCAAGGGCTTAACTCGACCTCTCGTAGGCCCTATTACGGTTAACGAACTTAGTAAAGCTGAGAACAAAGTTATTGGGTATGTGCAGCGGACATGCTTTTCCGCGGACTTAGCTTTGGTTACTGAGGGTAAACGCCTTCCTGGGACATCTCCGTTGCACAGACTCAATCCCATTGTGACGGATGGCTTGCTTCGGGTTGGCGGCCGGCTGGATAGTGCTCCACTGCCGTACGACTTAAAGCATCCCATCATTCTACCTGAATGTCATTTTTTGACTGAGATAATTGTACGAGAAGCACATGAACGAACTGTCGGCCACTGCGGTGTCAATGCCACATTGAATGTTCTATGCGAAAGGTTTTGGATCTTGAATGCTAAAGTGGCTGTACGCCGAGTCATTTCTACGTGTGTAACATGCAAACGAGTTCACCCCCGCATGCAACATCAGATTATGGCAGACCTTCCACTTGCCAGATTTCAAATCAGCGAGCCCCCTTTCTGTCATACAGGTGTGGATCTGTTCGGCCCTTTGACTGTCAAAGTCAACCGCTCAAACGTGAAGCATTACGGGTGTCTTTTCACCTGCATGACCACGAGGGCTATACATTTAGAATTGGCCTCCGACCTTTCCACATCTTCTTTCATAAATTGTCTTCGAAGGTTCCTTTCTAGAAGAGGAAGCATCAAGCATTTGCATAGCGACAATGCTACGAATTTTGTTGGTTCCGAACGAGTTTTGCGTGACAGTTGGAACGAACTTCAAATTCGTTCATTTCTCAGGCCCCAGAAAATTGAGTGGTCGTTTAATTGTCCCACCGCGAGCCACGCAGGAGGGGGATGGGAAAGGATGATTCGATCAGTGAGAGAGATCTTGCTAGCTGTGATGCCAACGAAAACTCTCACGGACGATGAGCTGCACACTGTATTGTTGGAGATCGAGGCGATTGTCAATTCGAGGCCCCTCACTGACGTACCCATGGAACCTAACGAAAACACACCTCTCACGCCAAACCATCTGTTACGAGTTAATTATGACGTTGCCTTGTCACCCTTTCAAACTAATGATGATGATTGTCATGCTCGTCAACGTTTTCGTCTGGTTCAGTTCACTGCAGACGAGTTTTGGAAGCGTTGGTTGATTGAATACCCACGCACGGTTTTGACGAGGAGCAAATGGCATGAAAAAAGAAAAAATCTTAAGCCAGGCGACATTGTGCTCCTCAATGATACTTCTTCCCCTCGTGGCAAGTGGCCTTTGGGTAAAGTTGTGAAAACTTTTCCTGATAGGTATGGGGACGTGAGAAGTGTTTTTCTTAAAACCATTAACGGATCTCTGAAAAGACCCACGTGTAAGTTATGTCCGATTGTGCTTGCTGAACGCACATTTGATTCTAGTAAGTCCTAAGTTATTACTAATGTATTCAGTTTGCTGGGTCTAACTCAGCGTTTGTAACCCTATGTTTAACTTCTTTGTATATTATTGTGGGAAAAAATAGTCATGCGCAATTGTCATGAGCCATTCCCATTTTTGGGGGGGAGTGTTAAGTCGTTTCATGTTTGCTTTTCTGTACTTGGTTGGTTTCGAACTCAGGCTTAGCTGCATTTAAGTTTTAGCGTACACGTGGTGATAACTATTGCAAATCAAGAGATTTATCTCGCCTTTTTAACTGCACGTAATTAGCTGTTACGCAATTTTCAAACTGTTTACACTCAATGTTCGTGCTTTTAACGCCTTTTTGGGGTCAGTCGATACTGTTAGTTGTCGAGGAAGAACATAGGTATTTTACGTGGAGTCGTGAGGATTCTATCAGTTTACTGTATTCAGATCCACATCTTATTAGTTGATTATCTTGGCAGTCCTTCCTCGAGACTAAAGGACTTGTCCTGGTGGCTCCCGTTTTGTTTTCCCTTGGGCTTTGTTTTAAGAGCTGTTGCTCGCCTTCCCTTTGACCTATTGTTTTACTGGGGTTTATATTTCTTAATTCGCGTTCCTACTTCCCCGGGGTCCCTTGCAGTTTG